>SJXQ01004317.1:32537-43305 GCA_006408695.1 Aepyceros melampus
CAAGTCTAGTCCGCGTCTTCACAGCTGAGTCAGACACACGCCCGGCCGAGGGCTGGCGGCTCTGGGTGAGGGCTCGTGCCCGTCTTGGTCACCGGTGGAGCCTGAAGCTTAGGTGGCAGGTAGAGCCGGGCCTCAGCCTCTGCTGCCGACGCGCCCCCCGCAGCTGGGGGCTTCGGTCAGCCGTCTGCTGGCCCTCGTGTCCGGTGACCCACCAGGCCCCGGGAACTCGAGGCAGAGGCCAAAGTGGCTGCCGGCGCCCCGCAGGGCCTGGCTTCGGCCGGGGGCAAGCTGGCTTCTTCCTTTTGTTTGAGTCAGAGCGACTCGGGGAGGTGAGCACAGCCCAGCTTGGAGGGGGAGCAGCTTCCGCCTCTGTGTGAGGTGCAAAATGCTCACCCCTCACGAGAGGGGTGCATGGTGTCCGTTTTTGGGGGCCCTGTCCTTGACAGGCAAGTTTCAGCCTGGCATGGGGAGAGTCCTGGCTCCTTGGTGCAAAAGGAGGAAGGAGCACTGCGGCTCTGCTCTGCATGGACCCTTAGGGCTGCCTCCCGTTTGCACCCACTTTCTTGCTCCCCTCTGGAAGAGAAGGAAGGGTGCTGTGCTTGCTTTCTCTTTCCTGTGAAGTGAAGTGAAGTCGCTCAGTCATGTCCGACTCTTTGCGACCCCACGGACTGTAGCCTGCCAGGCTCCTCCCTCCATCCATGGGATTCTCCAGGCAGGAATACTGGAGTGGGGTGCCATTTCCTTCTCCAGGGGATCTTCCCGACCCAGGGATCGAGCCTGGGTCTCCCACACTTGCAGGCGGACTCTTTACCGTCTGAGGCACCAGGGAAGCCTTCTCTTTCCTATACCTGCTCTGTATCTATCAAGTAATCTGAATTAAGAGTTTATCGATGAGAAGATAGTAAAGTTGATTTAGGAAAATAAAATGGCTGCCGGCTCCAGGCAACTCTTGTTTAAATGTCAGCACTGGTGGAGCTGGGTCACAGGTGGCACCCAGGGGCCTGGCTGCCTCCAAGCGTCAGAGCCAGAGCCGAGCTCTCAGGCTTCAGGAGCCTGGCCCCGCTGCTGCCTGCCCAGCCGTCCCGGTGGACACAGAGGAATAGAAACAGAAGTGGGCCGGTCATGCTGGACGAAAATGTAACATGTACATCTGAGCCGTTTTTAAGTATTTCCGGTAAAACTGGTGAAGCGAAGGGAGCCTTGAGTTCATGAGCTGAAGCGCCTCCCCGTGTAGACGTCTGAGGAGGCCAGCTTTCCGGCTCAGGGCGGGGCGGCGGGGCCGACGTGTCTGAGGCTGGCACGTGCCCGCACGCTGTGCAGCCTTGCTGTCACCAGCCTGGCCACCAAGATCCATCACGGGCATACCCCTGCCTCGGCTCCGTGCTGCAACCACTGCTGTGCTCTGCTGCTCAGCGATTCTCACCCAGATCCCTGTGGGCTCAGCTCCGATTAGTCCAAGCCGGTGGTGTCCAGGCCTCCTCGTGACTGCCTTGCCTGCCCATCACCCACCTCTGCTGTAGCCAAAAGGGTTCCCTCCCTGCCCCACGCCCCCATTTTTAGAAGATCGGTTCCAACATCTAGAGACGTTAGACCTGCTCCTTGGAAGCGTATCACACTTTGTGTCCGACCTGGTCTTTACCTTAACGTCACTATTCCATTTGTTTCAAACAAGGACAATGCAAATTTTTATTCATTGCAAATTTATTTTTGGCCCGAAGCTAGCTCTAAACTGGTAGTTTTTGTCTGCTAGGCAGTAACGTTTTTCAAACACCAGCCCCGTCTGGCTTCAGGCAGAATTTGCCGGCGTGTTCTGGGTCAGGCTGACTCCAGGCGAGCCAGGTCGTGAGGCGGCAGTGGGCTGTTCCTGGAGGACCCTCGGGGAGAGCAGTCGCTGTCCTGTTTCCTGGCCCCGGCCCCAGTAGACTCAGCAGTCATGTCTCAGAGGCCGGGCTTGGCCCTCACACCAGGGCCGTGTTGACAGTGAGTCCTGGTCCGCTGCCTCAGGCTGACCCAGGCACCGGGAGCCCTAGGGACCACACGTGGGCCCGAGGGAGCGGCTGCTTGGACAGGGGTTTCAGAAGATGGCAGTGGAAGCAACGTAGGAAGAGTGCAGGGAGGAGGTAGGGGAGCCATCCCCGAAGGTAAGGAAGTAACTTGTGCCCTTGCAGAGACCACGCTAAATATCGGAGGCTTTAAGATTGAGTCAGGTGTCAACTTAGCTTGAGATGCGGGCAAAACAATAAAAGCAAACAGCAGGCTATTTGCTATCAGATCCGGGTGGCTGAGATGCGGCGCTCACTGTAAAACATCCTTCCCGATTTATGTTTGAAACTTTCAAAATAAAACATTCAGGAGAAACGGGGGCGAGCCCCTGCTCCCTGCCCCTGAGTGTTGCACATCCAGGCCTCGAGGAGTCTCTGGTGACAATTAGCGGTGCCCCCAGAGCGGTTTCACAAATAGCGGCGCTTCTTGTTGCCTGGCTACGTGGTTTTCTTCCTAAAAGCCTTGTTTTCCTCTTCAGAGCATTTTCGTCTTTTCCAGCCATGATTTGTGTTCTAATTCTAAATGACGTCTTGCTTTTTCCAGATTTATTTATGAAACAGAGCATCACAATGGCATAGCAGAATTACTGGAAATATTGGGAAGGTAAGTTGCCTCTCTGTTAATTGGCAGTGAACAGCCTCAGGTGGGATTCATGCCAAAACGATCCAGTTCACTGCGTTCAACCGCCCCTCCCCAGAGCAGGCCGTGCAGGCTGTCCTCCTGTGCTGGAACTCAAATCAGCCTCACTTAATGGCAGGGCTGGTGAGCCCTTGGATCAGGACTGAATGACAGGACTTTCCCGTTCGTATGGTTCCATGTGTAGACTCTGTTTCGTGTGTATACCTCAGTAGCATTACTGTGGGAACCCAATCTCAATTATTTCCTCAAGAGCAGTGCTAAAAATAGCTACATTAATAAGGTTTACATCTGACACTTAGAATAAGAATAGGTCATTTATTATACATTTGGGGTATTGAGTAAATACTAGTATTTCAAATTGCTTTGATTTTATAAAGTTTTCATTTTATTCTTATAAACTAACATTTCAAAAATGTCGTCTTAATCCAAGTAGAGTTCTTGCTTCCTATCATTTTTTTTTAATCGATGACCAGTAGGTTTTCTCTCAGGCCTCCTAACTCACTGATTGTCAAACAGCGTTCCTCAGGGTTCCACGGCTGAATAAGCTCGAAAGTGCTTTTTCCCCAACACCTCGCTTGGGGATTCAGTTCACGTTAGAAGCTAAAGGTTCTGAGGAGTCCTGCGGGAAGAAACCGCCCTCCTGTTCAATCTAGTAACTCCCAAAGCTGTTAGAAGACCGTAACAGTGTTGTCATCTGGCAAACTGAGGCCCAGTCATTCTGAAAACAACTTCCCTCACCGTTTCAGATAAAATGTAAAGCAAACGACTGTCCTCGTGGCGAGCTCCCCTCTGACACGGCCCCGGGTTCTCTCTCCCAGTGAATGCAATGAGCGCTAGAGCGGATGCCCTTGTTGTCCGGCCTTACTTAACACTCGCGCCTCCTGTTTCCTTCCCTGTAAAATGGGAAGGTAATCGTATTCATGTCCGAGATTGTTGCAAGGCTGACGTGTCCAGACAGCCCCCACGCCACACACGAGATCCTCTCCTGTCCCCTCGTTTGAATGCGCAAATCATCCCCAATGGTCACTGCAGACTGATCCTGCCTGAGTGCCCAGTGTGCCAGGCTCGTGAACAAGGCACCAGTTGAGAAACTGCTGTAACTGCTTCTGCAGCTCTCAGCAACTTACCTGAGTGTAAAATGCCAAGTAGGTAACTGAATCCTCGATGTTGCAGATGAAAACTTCAGCTTGGAGGCTAAGAGCAGAGCACCCCCTTTCCCTGCAGAAGGGAACAGCTTTCTTGTTGATTTTTTAAACGACACCCACTCTGCGCACGCAGACTGTTCTGCCTCCCAGAGAGGTAGGATTTCTCTGGAAGAGTGAGTGAGAATTCCAAATGATGGTGGAGGCCGGAGGAAGGCGCTGTTGCCCACCCGAGCTGCTGGTCTCAGGGCCCTGCTGGGCAGAGTTTTGCCCCTAGAGGCTCCCGCTGGTCCGGGGAGCTACCTGTGAGCTCAGAATTTTTAAATCACCCTTCAGTTCCAAAGATAGAAATGACTGTGCTTCCTGAAAGGGACCTAACAGTCTTTTAATTTCTGCTACTATCCACCCTCCTTTTTTTCTGACACTCATAATTTGCTTGCTGGTTTTCATGGTGAACACAAAAACTAAAAGAAAAACAGCGAGATACGTTTTTTAACCTGGAATTTGTAAATATTCAAACTTTGAATAAATTCTGTTTTCACAGTATAATTAACGGATTTGCCTTACCACTGAAAGAAGAGCACAAGATTTTCTTACTGAAGGTGTTATTACCTTTGCACAAAGTGAAGTCTCTGAGCGTCTACCATCCTCAGGTGAGGGCTCCTCTCTCGACGGTCGGTGGGGCCTCGGGAGGGAGCGTGGCCATCTCTGCGTGGACCTCAGTGAACTTGGGATGTTGAACCCCAGCCTCCAGCAGGGAGTGTTTTCTCTGTTACATCACATGTGGACTTGGGTGTTAGGATTCCGATGATGAGTGAAAGGATAAGGGAGTAAAAGAGGTTGCTTTTTAAGAATATCAGAAAATTCTCAAGAATGGAGAATTTCAAAATTTGTTGTCAGTATCGAAAAGGGAGCGGGTTCATACGATGAAGGGGTCAAGGAAGACCTCTCGAAGGAAGACTTCCTGTGGTGGGATAGAACCTCGCACCCCAAAGACGACACCTCTGTGTCTGCCCGCCGGTAAAGTGGCAGGAAGACTGGTTGTCTGGGGACTTCCCCAGTGATCCAGTGGTTAGGGCTCTGCACTTCCACCATTAGGGGTCACGGGTTTGATCCCCGGTCAGGGAACTAAGATTCCACAAGCCACATGGTGCAGCCAAAAGAATTTAAAAAGTATATATTTCCAAACAAAAAGGTTTTTTTTTTTTTTAAGCCGTGGGGTTTTTATAACTTTGTAAAAATCTGTTTACGATTACGCTGAAAAACTAATCCATAAATGGTTTCTACTGGTTGTTTGGCTGCGTTTCCCCCAAAATTTGGATTTTCCTTCACCCTTTTCTTCTAAGTTCCATGTAGACAGAAATAAGCCACACTGACTGCAGCTCGGGAAGTTTCGGGTCCGAGAACCAGGAAACACCCCCCTGCATTCTGTGGGGACTCCCTCAAGGAGTGTGCCTCACGGCATCAGAAAGTATGTTCTTTGGTGGTAGTTGGCAGTTTAGTCACTAAATCGTGTCCAACTCTTTGTGACCCCATGGACGGTGGCCCTCCAGGCTCCTCTGTCCTTGGGATTCTCCAGGTAAGAACACTGGAATGGGTTGCCATTTCCTTCTCCAGGCGATCTTCCCGACCCAGGGAAGAAATTTTTACTTAGAGTTTTTTCTCTGCTTCCTATTAACTGGTAACATCTTTACATCCAACCAATTTATTATCATGTTAGTTGTTCTGTATTAGAAATTAATAGTTTAGGGATTTAAGATGGAAACAGATTTTAATTTTTTTTTCCCAGCAGTTAGATTACTTGTCCATTACGGTCTCCAAAAGGCCACAAGGAAAGTCCTCACCAGCCCTGGGCTGACTTGGCAGTATTGGTCTAAAAGACCATCTCCTGGGGTTGTTTTTCAGCTTCCTGATGTTCCTTCTACAGTTGACCTGTGTCGCACATCGGTCCTGGGGTCCCTCCCGAGGTGGAGGTGGGGGGCATGGGTCACGTCCAGGCCTGTCTCCCCAGGGGAAGGTGTCTGGCGGTGATGTAGCGTTTCCATGGAAACGTGCAATGTTAACACTCTTTGTCTCTCTCGCTGTAGCTGGCCTACTGCGTGGTGCAGTTTCTAGAGAAGGACAGCACCCTCACCGAGCCGGTAAGTACAGCCGCTCGCCCGGGGCCCTGCGATGCGGTCGGCCATCACAGTTTTGAGCGTTGCAGTCTGGCTCCTTCACCACAGCGGCCTCTCCCTCCTAAGTTACAGCGCCGACAAACGCCAGCTGATCTCATTCGTGTGTTACGAGTTTTCAAACTGTGACAATTTAATTACAAGTCCCCTTGTCGAAGTGATTCTTTTATGTAATAAGATGGCCGCCTTATCCTGCGTTGCCTTTTAGTCTGAAAGAGCGGCGTGGCTGCTGAATCGCGTGCAGTTTTAACGCTTCCACGTCGCTTGGTTTAACAGCACAGTTCACTGACTGCAGTCAGAGGAAGGGTAGTCAGGATTCAGAGTGCCTACACTAAGGAGGCTTTGCTGCTTTGAAGATTCTCCCCAAGTTAGAGTGTAACTATTTTATGATCATTGCATCATAAATGAGCGTTAGATTGCCACTGTCAGTGTTTAGATTTCCACGTTTCTTGGCATTTTATCTTTATTAAAAACAAAAAGGCTATTGTAACCTAGATTTCACAAAGTTGGGTGTGTCAGGTGGCCGTTGAAGCATTTGAATACACTTTTTTAACCAGCTTTATTGAGATGTAATTCTGTGCCATACAGCTCACCCACTTAACGTGTGTGCTTCAGTGGTTTTTTATATACTAGGTTATTAATTTCTTCAAATGTGGTAAAATACACTGTGTAACAAAATTCATGTTTAACGTTTCCAGTTTTGTTGTCCAGTCGCTGTAGTCATGTCTGACCCTGTGGTCCCCTGGACTGCAGCGCGCCAGGCTGCCCTGTCCACTGTCTCCTGGAGTTTGCTCAGACTCATGTCCTTTGAGTCGGTAATGCCGTTGAGCGGCATTGATTCCATTCAGGATGTTGTGCAGCCGCCAGCACTGTTTCTAAAACTTTGTCATCACCCCAGACAGAAGCTCTGTCTTCGTTAAGCAGGGTTGCCCCATTTGCCCTCCACTCTCCCCGTGATAGCCTCAGCTCCACTCTCTGTCCCTGAATCTGACTGCTCTAGACTCCCGATGTGAGTGGACTCATCCAGGATTTGTGCTTTTGCAGCTGGCTTACTTCACTCGGTGTCATATGCTCAGGGTTCATCTGTGCCGCCACGTGTGCCAGGAACTCATTCCTTGTTGTGTCTGAAGAGTGTTCCATTGTGTGGCTAGACCACCGTGGGTAACGCGCTCACCTGTCAGCGGAAACTTGAGTTGTTTCCGCACTTCAGCTTTTGTGAACATCTGTGTACAATCATCTCTTCAAGTGCCGGCTTTCAGTTCTTTCGTGTGTAAACCTGGAATTGGACGTGCTGAGTTGAATGGTAATTCTGTGGAGCTGCTGTTCCAATCTCCACAGCAGCCGCACCATTCTGCATTCCCATCCACAGCCACGAGGATTCCAGCTGACCCACACCCTCGCCGACTCTTGCTGTTTTCCATTCTTTTTACTGTAATGCTTCTAGTGAGTGTGAAGGAGTATCTTGTGGTTTTTGATTTGCATTTCCCCAATGACTGACGATGCTGGGCATCTTTACACATGTATATTAGCCATTTGTGTTTCTTCTTTGGAGAAATTCATTGCCCATTTTTAATTGGGTTGGTTTACTGTTAACAGAGCAAGAAGTGTCAGGTGCCAGGTTAAATGTTTGAACACTTTTAAAAATCACTGCTGGACTGAAAAAGGCGACTGCTGTAATTCCTGACTCTTTCTTGTCCCTTTAGTGGTCTTCCACAGTTTCCTTGTTGAAATTGTAATTTTTATAGTGAAAAAAATAGAAACTCTTAATACTGTATCCTGAGTTAAACTGCTTCTGATCTCTCCTTTCTTTGTAAGCTTTTAAATTCTACATGTGGCCACCCCCTTCACCCTAAAATTCAGGGAAAACCCCTGGTCATACTGCTCAGCTGCTGCCTGCAGAGGGAACAGGAGCCCCCTGCTCTGCAGCCCCTTCCTGGGGTTCCTTGCACCTCTGTCTCGGCTCTGTCCAACATTCTGGACACTCCCCAAAACCAGGAGGTGTACCAAATCTTATCAGACTTCTGTACCAAACACAAAAAGTATTTACTGCAATTTAGGTTGAGGACGTGTTATTTTATCCTCCTACTAAACTGATGACATGTTTAGATAGGGAAAGAAAAATGAAATGGCACTAATAATAAAAAAAAGCCCTTTTTAATGTCTTTCTAGTGACACATCTACTTCTTGTCTGTATTTGCAGTTCTTCTCCAAACTGTTTATAGGAAGAAATCTTAACACGAACCCTGCTCTTTTCCTACTATTCCTACTTCAAAAATAAGAAAAACATGCGCAGTTTCCTTCTATGATATTTCTTTGTGCACATTTCTCATACTGTCTAGTAGCTAAAGAATTCACTGAATCTTACCCTACATTTTTATCATGGAATAATCACCAAGCCACCCTCTGCAGGTTCTGTCCACCTGCACACCCCCCACCCTGCCCCCCACCACCACCATCTGTCAGAACCTGGTCCTAATCCTGCTCCAGCAAGACTCAGTGAACACCCCCACCCCCCTCTCTCTCACCTGGAAGTAACATGGATGCTGATAAAGCTTATGTGTGTGTGCCTAATCGCTCAGTCATGTGCAACTCTTTGCAACCCCATGGACTGCAGCCCACCAGGCTCCTCTGTCCATGGGGATTCTCTAGGCGAGAATACTGGAGTGGGTTGCCACGCCCTCCTCCAAAGGATCTTCCTGACCCAGGGATCAAACCCAGGTCTCATCTCCTGCATTGTGGGCAGATTATTTACCGTCTAAGCCACCAGGGAAGCCCAAGAATACTGGAGTGGTTAGCCTGTCCCTTTTCCAGAGGATCTTCCCGACTTAGGAAATCAAACCAGGGTTTCATGCATTGCAGGAGGATTTTTTAACAGCTGAACTGCCATATAAATTCCCACTAATACAGCTAATACAACTTTGCAGCAGTGAGAGCTTTTAACTGTAGTTGTCTGAAAGAAGGCAGGAGACAGACAGTGTCCTTCCTAGCTTCAGTGGGGTCCTTCTGTCTTAGGTAGTAGATAGAACACTCTGACTCGGCACGAGGCCAAAGCTACTTTAGGTCCCCCCACACCCAGTCCCCAATATTTCCACCCAGACCCACTTCCTTTCTTGATTTCCTATAGCACAGGTAATATAATAGTGCCCTTGATTACAGAGTGCTATTAAAGATGTTAATGTAAAAAAAAAAAGTTTACAAACTTCAGACCCTCGCCTCAGTAATTTCCTTCCTTTAGAATTCATGTGTTATGAAAATCTAAAGTCTGTTTTATCTGACTTCAGCATCAAAGGCATGTAGACAATTTGATGAAGGTGTCAACCCTGGTGAAGGTGCTGGGATGGGCACTCGGCCTGCGTCTCACGGTCCTGCACCCACGATGTACCCATTGGTGATCTGTAACTATTTTGTTGTTGTTGTTTGTAAATTGTGTAGAGTGCTCAAAAGCTTTCTAGGCATGTTGAACACGTGCACTGTCATTATAAGAGTTAGAGGCTCATTCGATAGTGGGTGGAAATAAAATCACGTTCCTTTTCCGCCCGCCTGTCCCTTGAGGCTGACCGATTTTTGCCCCGTGGCCTTTCCCTCTGGTGTTCCAGGACCACCTGGAGGGGCTTCCACGATGCCAGGCTCTCCAGCCACCACCACCGCCGTCCCAGCCTCCTCCCAGGAGCAGGTCGCCTATTGGCTTCCCCAGAACTCAGTCTTGAAGTGCGCCCGCCAGCAAGCGCCATTGTTGGCTCAGATTAGCATTCCCTGAGCAGACTCCTGCTCCTGTAGAACGCCCTCACCCTCGGAAGGAGCTGAACCGGTTGGGTATTGGTCAGAAGTCGTGCCAAACAGTGTGGAAAGTAAGCCCAGTGTACAACTCGGATTCCAGAAATAAGACCTTTTCCAGAGACATTAGCCAGATAAATCAGCTGTGTTCTGTAGTTCACAGATCAGCGTATTTCTCCTAGAAAAACTCCATTTTGTCAAATGACAAGGAATGGTGGGTTTGTGAAGTGATTGGCACCTGCTGAACCTTAAAAGTGATTCCAATACACAGAGTGGAGTGGGGGCTCAAATGTCTACTAACATGATTTTGAGCAAAAAAGTAGGAAAATCATCAAATGATGCATTTTTTAAAAATGTTCCCTCTTAAAGACAGTTGTGTCTTAACTTAATGACAGACTTCAAAACTGGGGCTTGAGTAAATTTGGAGTTTTATAAAGTGTAAGGACAGGAAGGTTATCCAGGAGCCTGAAGGTCAGAAGCGTCAAGGCAGAGTTGCCCTTGGCAGATGCTGTTCCGAACCCGCTCGCTTTGCCTGCGGTGCCGGCGCCCAGGCCGGCAGCAGAGCTGGCGGGGTCTGTGGAGCCGGGGATGAGCAGCGAATGGAAGCTCTGCGGCAAGCGGCGATGCCCACCACAGTCCTGGCGCTGGCGGCCAGAAACGGCCGTGACGAGGGTAGATGGCTGCGTTAGGCGACAGGTCGCAGCCGTTCCGTCACGTGGGCAAGTAGGTATCTGCGCTTCACAGACACGTGTGTGTTTTGCATCATTGTACCATTTTAGGCTTAAGGCGGCTAAACTCTTAGGGATACGACTAGTCTGCATCACTGACCAGGTGTTTTGGGTGAACAGCCTCTACTGGTAGGAAGTTTGGGAAATTCAGGGGCACGATAAAGAAAGGCTGCCCGGCAGGGACTTGGCCTGTGTCATGGGCAAGGGACCTAGCGGCCAGCACTCACCAGCCAGGCCGCCGCCACCCCCTGGGCGTGCCTCACAGGGA
>SJXQ01004317.1:76068-117307 GCA_006408695.1 Aepyceros melampus
TATATATATATATATATTTATATATATATATATATATATAAAATTCTGCTGTCCAGGCACTAAATCATATCCGACTCTTTGCAACTTCATGGACTGCAGCAGGCCAGGCTCCTGTGTCCTCCACTGTCTCCCAGACAGTGCTCAAATTCATATGTATTATGAATATATATGTTATATATAATGAGTATATATATATATATATGTCTTTGGCAACCTGATGCAGAGTCAACTCATTGGAAAAGACCCTGATGCTGGGAAAGATTGAGGGCAAGAGGAGAAGGGGAATGAGATGGTTAGATGGCAACACCGACTCAATGGACATGAGTTTGAGCAAGCTCCTAGAAATAGTGAAGGACAGGAAGCCTGGCGTGCTGCAGTCCACGGAGTTCCAAAGAGTAGGACACAATTCAGCAACTGAACAGCAATATGTGTTATACCATAGCGAACTAAAATGGACTGGAATGGGTGAATTTAACTCAGATGCTGTGGTGTTGGAGAAGACTCTTGAGAGTCCCTTGGACTGCAAGGAGATCCAACCAGTCCATTCTGAAGGAGATCAACCCTGGGATTTCTTTGGAAGGAATGATGCTGAAGCTGAAGCTCTAGTACTTTGGCCACCTTATGCAAAGAGTTGACTCATTGGAAAAGACCCTGATGCTGGGAGGGACTGGGGTCAGGAGGAGAAGGGGACGACAGAGGATGAGATGGCTGGATGGCATCACTGACTCGATGGACGTGAGTCTGAGTGAACTCCGGGAGTTGGTGATGGACAGGGAGGCCTGGCGTACTGCGATTCATGGGGTCGCAAAGAGTCGGACACGACTGAGGGACTGAACTGAACTGAACTGACATATATCAGTATTGCAAAAATTAAATATTCCAAGAGCTTATATATTTCTGGAATACGTGCGCTGTTCTTACACGTGGACGTTCCTGATTTTTTTTTAAATCGTGTGTCACCTATCAGTGCAACATTTGGAATCAGCAGGTCCCGCTGCCTCTCAGGCCATTATGCGGACCCGCAGTCTCCCTCCTCACCACCAGAGGGCGGCAGAAGCACCCACAGAGATTTCCCCACCCTCTGGCCAATGGAGAAGGAAATGGCAACCCACTCCAGCATTCTTGCCTGGAGAATCCCAGGGACGGGGGAGCCTGGTGGGCTGCCGTCTATGGGGTCGCACAGAGTCGGACAAGACTGAAGCGACTTAGCAGGAGCAGCAGCTGGCATATGGGATGCGTGAGCCTCCTCATGCTCAACTGTTTCTACATAATTGCTGGTCAGATTGTGCTGTAAACTGAACACTCTGTGCTTCTTGATGCATTCTTCCAGCATCATACCCTTTAAATGAAATTAAGCTCTTGTGAGATGGAAAAAACATTACTCGGTTATGTTTCTCCAGCCTAGTCCAGGTCATGGTGGGCTCTTCCAAGCAGGAAGGGGAGAATGGAATTTTTTTTTTAAGTATAGTTGATTTATAATCGTGTTAATTTCTCCTGTATTGTGCTTCAGTTATACATATATATTGTTTTACATTCTTTTCCATTACGGTTTATCACGGGATGTTGGATGTAATTCCTTGTGCTATACAAGGGGACCTTGTTTTCTCATTCCATATGTAACAGTTTGCATCTGCTAACCCCAAGCACCCAGTCCATCCCTCCCCTGCCCAGAAGTAATTCTTACTGAGCGCCTCCAACATGCTGGACTTTCCCTCTGCACACAGCATCTTATCGAATTTTCACAACAATTAGGTTAGTGTTCTTAATCCCCACTTTTCAGATGAGAACACTGAGATTCTGAGGGATTAAGTGATTGATCCAATCTCACCAGCTAGTCACTAACAGATTCTGAATCCAAATGCAGGCCAGCAGGGTCCCAAGATTTTGCTTTACCCTCTATAAAAGCCCTCACTTGTCTCCAAATTTATGAACTTGCTGTTGTTCAATGGCTCAGTCGTATCCGACTCTTTGCAACCCCAGGGACTGCAGCACACCAAGCTTAAGAAAATAAACCAAGGTATACTGGTGGGAGACCCTCAATCAGAACCCAGGTGTCCAGGTGCCCAGAATGTGCTCTTGCTAATGCTCCCTCTGCCTTCAGGTCTGGTGTGTGCCCAGCTGGGACCAGTGCAGAAGCACCAAGGCCTGGCATCACTCTGACTTGCCATGTTGTTCAAAATTCAAAATGAAAAGCAGTGAAAAACAAAAAACCCTCTCTTTCCAACCCTCTGTGCCCTCCTTGCCCCAAACCGTCCACTCTCCCAGTTCCACTCCCCGAGACAAACTTGCTTGTTTTTTCCAGAGATTCTCTTTAATGTTTGTAAATCAATGCTGTTTTATTCAGAGTTGGCTCTGGCTCTGGTCTCCCCTAAAACCCAAAGACAGTGTCACCCAGAATTTTTATACTACTATTTCCAAATTATAAAGACAAAACTCAAAGCCTTGGGATTCGGCGTGAACTGCCCGAGGTCCCATAGCTGGATGACCAGGGTCTGAGCCTAGGGCCGGCTCTCTGACCGGGCAGGCCCCTGAGTCCCGCTCTCCCGTGTTCCCTTTGTGTCTGTGTCTCTCTCCTGCCTCCCTTCCTTCTCTTTCCTCGCTGTAATCACTTCTAAATCCTCACCTAACTCAAGTGTTGCTCAATTTGAATCACAGGTAGGAGGACCTTAATGATGGGTCCAGCCCCCACACTTTACAGATGGGCAAACTGAGGCCCAGAGAGACTCCTGCCAATGTTCAGATTTCCACAACGAGCCTTTGTTCAGCTGTTCCCATTACCACCTCAGCCTGTCCAACTCCCTCCTGCCCTTGAACCTCTCACATAAACAGCCAGCCAGCTCTTCCTGTGAGAACACCCCCGGTTCTGCACTTTCCTCTCATCGGTCAGCACGTTCCCAGCAACCCTCCAAGGGTCAAAACGCTGGCCCTGCCACCTTCTCTCCTCTCCTCCTGTGACAGCTGGAATCTTACCCATGCTGCTCTCCCCTCCACCCTGACTAGGCTATTAGCTATTTATCCTTCAGTCTCAGATCTCCCTGGTGACCCATCCAGAGGCACTCACGACTATCCCTCAGGTCTAACCTCTCCCATAGACCGTGAACTCAATGGGTACAGAGCCTGAGCCCGTGTTGTTCACCATCGTGCCTCCAGGGTCTGGCACTGCTCTACGCCTAGACTGGCTGGTTTACAAGCTCAATCAATGTCGGAAGGAAGAATGAACGGTTGAAACCATCCGCCAGAAAGAAGAGCCTGACTCCACCAGGCAGTTGTGCAATCAAAAGTTGTGTACAGGTAATACCAAGTGTTCCTTTGGAGTAGACTGAGGCGTGTGCACAGGGTAACTGGGAGAAATAACGTTAGGATAGTCTCTTCCCTCTATAAGCACCTCTGAACATCTGTGCCAGATTCTATGCTGAGAAAAAAAAAAAAAAGCCAACGGATGAACTAAGTGGGGCCCCGTTAGTCCTGCGAGGGTTCTTAGCATATAAACCTAATGAAGCCCCCCGCCTCCGCCTCCACTGACAAGCCACAGGAGCTCCTACACGGCCTGCGCGTTAGGCGCTCAGTCGTGTCCGACTCTTTGCGGCCCCAAGGACTGGAGCCCGCCGGGCTCTTCTGTCCATGAGATTCTCCAGGCAGGAATACTGGAGTGGACTGCCATTTCCTACACGGCCTATCCTGCATATAATCTGAAGGGAATCCCGGAAAGTCCAGTAAAAGACCCCGGCTTAAGTATCCCTAGTCAAGATGGAACGAGGAATCTCAAATTAGGGCCTGGAGCGCGAGCCAAGCCAAGACAAACCGAGGGCGGAACCCAAGGCTTCGGAGGAGGTCGCGGGGACAAGGCCTTTAGGGCCAGGGTAGAGACGGCCACGAGAGGCCCGTAAGTTTTGGGAAACTCGTCCCACTCGCCAGAAACAGGTGAGCCGAGCCAAGGTTTCCGGGTGAGAAGCACCGCAAACCGCAGGCGGACTCAGAAAGATGACGCGCGCGGCGCGCGGGGACACACGTCCGCCCCGCCCGATGCATTGTGGGGCTTAAAGTCACCAATTGGACAGCAGTCTCGCGAGCAAGCGAGATTCGCGCAAAAGTCGGAGATCTCGGCGAGAGAGTCCCGCCCCCGTGGCAGGGATGGGCCAATCCCAGGGCGTCCGGTGCCCCCGGGGCACGTGACCGCGCCGACGCCGGGGCGCGTGCCCGCCGCCGCGGCCGCGACCCGGGTAGAGGGCTTAGCGCGGTCTGGAGTCGACACGGGCCTCCGGCCGGCGGAGCGCGCAGGCTGCCGGGCGGGTCCCGGCGTCCGCACGCCGCCGCCGTGGGCAAGTCCCAGCCCTGACTGAACCGGGAGCCCGCCGGAAACGCGGCCCCGCCTTCAGGGCCCTCACCTGTGAGGCGGGCCCAGGGCTGCGCCCAGGCCGGGGAGGGGGCGTGCGTGGAACGCGCCGCCGCTGGGAAGCGGGGCGAAGGCCTGGCGGGGCTCGGCGGCTCCGGAAAGCGGCCGCCCGGTTCCACCAGCCCGGGGACCTGACCGCGGATCACGCGCTGAGCAGGGCCCGCTGTCCTTGTCTGACTTCCGGGGCCAGCCGTCCAGGTGGGCTTGGGGCGGTGCGAACCGCTTGCTCGCCTTGCGCCGTCTTGCTAGGTCTTGGCAGCGGTATGGGGTCGGCGTCGTAGAGGGGCGTCAGTGCGGACGCCGCACAGCCTGGCGCGAAGGAGCCATGGTTGCACCCAGGTGTCCAGCAGCTCAGCCCGCAGGCCTTCCACCAGGTGGCTCCTGCACCCGGAGGGGTCCATGCAGCTCCTCCAGAAGGGACTTAGCTCGTCGGTGAGAACCGCCTGGCCCTCGTGCCCCCTTGATCTCCATCGTCAGCCCCGGTGTCTGGAAGACCAGGCTCCTGGTCTTCTGGGAGCATACTCAGGATGCTGGAAGGGCGGGCGGGAGCTGCGAGTTTCACCGTAAAGCGAGGGACGGGCCCTGAGCAGACTAGGCATCGCCACCCCAGGACCCTTTCCGCAGAGAACCAGAGCCACCCACCGCCGCGTTAGGAGGTCTGATCCCCCTCCAGACGAGGGGCTCTGTGACCCATGCGGTCATCGCAGCAGCCCCTGCCTCACTTTATTTGTTAACAGACTTAAAAGTTTTCGGTTTGCTGCAAAGAGTAAAGGAGTACCTATGTTACACCTCATGCCACCACCACACAGCACAATTTTCTTTGTTATTGACATCTTACCTTAGTATCTCCTTTGTTACTAACATCTTTGGTGGTTGCTGCGTTTGCTACGATTGATTTAACAGTATAGACACGTTATTGTTAACTGGAGTCCACAGCTTGTTCAGAGTTTCTTCGTTTTTTTCTCAGTGTGTTTCTTCCGCGTCAGGATCCTGTCCCAACACTGCATCACGTGTGACTGTCCCCCGACTTTCTCACTGTGAAGGCGCAGTATTGAGAGATGAGGTTAAAGCAGCATCACTTGCAGAACTTCTCCTTGGCTTCAAGTCTGAGTAAATGCTAGGGCGGAAGCTGCTGCTGAGGGCTGCATTCTGGTGTTGTGTGTGACAAGTGACAGCCGAGGCGGCCCTGGGTTCTGGGGAAAGGCAGGGCTCCGAGGAGGAGTTCCTTCCAGAGCAGCGCCTCTGGTTGGGATGATGGGGAGTTATTGTTTAGAGTAGAAATTTTCTGTTTGGACATGGTCGGACATGACTGACGCGACTTAGCAGCAGCAGTAGTGATGGTTGCCACCAATTGTACACTTAAAATGCTTCAATTTTACGTATGAGTGCGTGCATGCTAAGTCATTTCAGTCGTGTCCAACTCTGTGCGACCCTGTGGACTGCAACCCGCCAGGGTCCTCTGACCATGGGATTCTCCAGGCAACAACACTGGATTGGGTTGCTGTGCCCTCCTCCAGGGGATCTTCCCGACCCAGGGATTGAACCTGTGTCTCTTATGTCGACCTGCATGGGCAGGTGGATTCTTTACCACTAGCGCCACCTGGGAAGCCCCAGTTTTATGTATATTTTACCACATCTTTTTTTAAGCTGAAGAAATAAATATGCAATTTAAACAAGATATCTGGTCTTAGCGTTTCAGTAAGGGAAACCTACATGTATATGCTTCAGAACTAAACAGAACTTGCCCGGAAGGCCCTACATTCCTCCCAGACCTGGGATCAGGGCTCAGTGCAGACTGGGCTCCAGCACTGCCATCCCTGTTACTAATAACAGTAGCATTAACAAGAGCTGCCGTGAATGACCTCTCACTGTTCCGGCAGCTTTACTGCCTTACCTCTCGTATTCCTCACAGAGCTGCCCGAGCGGTTACGTTCATTCAGTTCAGTTCAGTTCAGTCACTCAGTCGTGTCCGACTCTTTGCGACCCCATGAATCACAGCACGCCAGGCCTCCCTGTCCATCACCAACTCCCGGAGTTCACTCAGACTCACATCCATTGAGTCCGTGATGCCATCCAGCCATCTCATCCTCTGTCGTCCCTTCTCCTCCTGCCCCCAATCCCTCCCAGCATCAGGGTCTTTTCCAATGAGTCAACTCTTCACATGAGGTGGCCAAAGTACTGGAGCTTCAGTTTTAGCATCATTCCTTCCAAAGAAATCCCAGGGTTGATCTTCAGAATGGACTGGTTGGATCTCCATGCAGTCCAAGGGACTCTCAAGAGTCTTCTCCAACACCACAGTTCAAAAGCATCAATTCTTCAGCGCTCAGCCTTCTTCACAGTCCAACTCTCACATCCATACATGACCACAGGAAAAACCATAGCCTTGACTACACGGACCTTAGTCGGCAAAGTAATGTCTCTGCTTTTGAATGTACTATCTAGGTTGGTCATAACTTTTCTTCCAAGGAGTAAGCGTCCTTTAATTTCATGGCTGCAGGTTATGTTCATTACCTTCATGTAAAGAAGGGGAAGATGGCACAGAGAAGTTAGGGGACTCACCCAAGGTCACATAGCTGGTAGTGGCGGCACCAGAATCCTATCAGAACCAAAACTTGCTCGCCCCCAACCCCCGCCATGCCAGCCTCACATTCCAAACCCCTCCAAAGGCAGCTTAGTAGCGGGAGAAAGGTGTCCTTCCACAAGCCTGCGAGAGAGGCAGGTGGATGTCTGCAGAGTCCTTCATCTGGTCGAAGTGAGGACTCAGCAGAGCTGCTGGCTGCCTGCTCTGCAAAACTCGCGGCCCTGGTTTGCTGAGCGCCTGGGTCTGCCCTGTGCTGGTGCCTCCAAGCACCTCCTGTAGGTCTCTAGCCCCACACTGGCTCCATGTCAGTGTTCCACCGAAACACGCCATAGCCAAGTAATTAGGGGAACACCACAGCCCCCCGCCCCCTAGAGAGTCACGTGGCTTGTGCATAGATTTCACGTGCCGCAGAAAAGTCCTGTCCTTAAACTTTGTTTAGCACAGGGATTCCCTACCTCACTTGATAGGCCCTTTTTCACCGTACAACCAGCCCTCACCCTCCAGGTTGTGGTGCAGTTTCTCCAGACAATACTGGGCAAGTGCTTCTAAACACAGTGTCTCACGTCTTCATGGGCAAGGAACAGATGTAGAGAGAGCTTAAATGGCTTAACCACGGCCCCTTCTTGCTCAACTTAGAAAATAAATACAAAATTGCTTAGGATAGAGGAACAGCAATTGTCAGACTTAAAGAAGGCCTACTGGCAGTGCAGAGGATTCCAGCATCTACTGGGTCAGAGAAATAGTATGTGTTTGCCAATGAAACACTACATCCTGTCACTTTCAGGGCAAAATTGGGGATTATTTTGTCAATAAAATTGTGGACATGTCCACTCTGCCTTCATGCTGAAAACGGACCATTGCACTGAGGTTTGACAAAGTCCCACCTAGAAGGACGCCCTGCCATGTGCTCTGCACCTCGCCAGATAGGGAATCCTGCTGGAAATTTGGGGCAGGGGCCTGTAAAATGCTTCCATCCCTCAAAGTAAAGGAGGGAAGTGTTTTGTCAAAGTGAACAATTGGATGCGTAACCCTCCAAGCAGATGCTTGGATGACCATGCTGTCACTCTAGGCCAGTGATCACCATTTTACAGATGGAAAGTGGAGGCTCAGAGAGTGGCTGCTGGGGAATATCTGGGAGAGAGAGGGAGCAATGGCAGCCCCTCTGTGCTTGGTGCTACATAGAGACTGGGGGGTGGGGGAGATAGCCCACACTGTCTTGATGGTTAAAAGGCTCTAGACATGTGCAGTATCACCTGAGTTTGAGCTCTTCTTATGTGTCTTGCTACTATGAGATCTTAAGCAAGCTATTTCTGCCTTCGACTATTGGCCTGTCTTCAAACTGCAGTGATAATAAGCTATCTCACTAACATTGTGGACGTCAGATAAAGCCATCAGGTCAGGCTAGCTCATGACGGTGCACAGCCATGCTTTTCAGAGGCATGACTCCCTAACCACAAACGTGTGTGCGGGCCATTCCACCGGCTCCATTTTCTGTAACAGCCTAATTTCTGACCCCAGTTCCCATCCCACAATTCCACGGGCTAGCACGTCACAGGAGTCTTTCCAGAGTTCTGCACCTTCCTGAGTCAGAACTCCCGCAGGAACAGGGCCTGGGCAGGGGGGGATGGGACCTGCTGGCCACTCCTCACCCACCCACACCAGTCCTGCGGCCCCTGGATCCCATGCCACAGCGCCGCCCCCAGCCTCGAGGGCTGCTTTGGTGAGCCTGCCGGGGGTCCTGGCCCTGAGCACACCCCCCTGCGTTGCTCTCTGAGGGCCGGTGGGCAGCAGGCCCAGGACCCCCTCCCCTACCTCTCCCTGCAGCCCAGGATACCTCATCACCCACCGCTTCTCCAGGACACTGCCCACAAGGGAGACTCCAGTTCTTCCTTCCTCTTCCTCACATCCTTGTTGTCTGGGACTTAGGGGAAAAACCAAAGTCTGAAAGACCCACAGGCCCCTTCCGCTTTCAGTCCTGGGGCACGGGGCCCAGGCTGGCTCCTACTTGCAGGGGGCGAAGGAGCAGGAAAAGGGAAGGAAAGTGACAAGGTAGGCGGCCCCTGCTTACACAGCTCCAACAGGCACAGAGCTTAGTTACCGTGGGCCAGTCAAGTGACAGCACTCCCTCAGGGGCTGGGCTATCAGTCACCTCCGTGTGTTAAGGAGCGTGACTGCCTTAGGTACACACTGCGCTGCGGGCCATTCAGCCTGCACCAGCCCTTCATGGCGCTGCTTTCAAAGTCTTGCCCACTGCACACCTGCTACTCTGTTGCTACACAGCCAGCGAAGTGTGCAGTTGTGTTGCCTTCTGTGATAAACCCACTTAACATGTTACAAAAATGTATCAACGGAAGAACCTCCCCGTGGTCCAGTGGCTAAGACTGCGAGCTCCGCAGTGCAAAGGGGCCTGAGTTTAATCCCTGGGTGCGAACTAGATCTCACAACGAAGAGCTGCCTGCCCTAAAGGACTCACATGCTTCCGTGAAGACCGAAGTTCCCACCTGCAGCAACTAAGACCTGACCTAAAAATATATAAAGTAAAATAAATAAAATTTTTAAACCGTATCACTGACACAGGGAGTTGCCAAAAGGTGGAAGTGCAGGAAAGGTACCAAAACTGCTCATAATGCTCAAAGTGAGATTGAAGTGAACCGGTTTTCCCAGGTGGCGCTGATGGTAAGGAAGCTGCCTGCCAATGCGGGAGACAGAAGCGAGGCGGGTTCAATCCCTGGGTCGAGGAGGAAGTGACTTAGCATGCGTGTGACAATCCTAGAAGGAAGAACTGGTGGGAGATGAGGATTCCGCTGCTGCTCCAGGGCCAGAAGTGTGCGGCTGAGGAACCTGGTGAGTGATGGGAAGGAGGAAGGCTCTGAGGAAGTGGTGCCAACAAAAACCTTCACAGTAAAGGAAGTCAGAGATGTTTCAAATCGTTGAACAGGCAAAGGCCACGTCGGAGGCTAGTCCAGATCTAGAAAGGACAATGGCAGTTCACCATGGCAGAGAAAAGATGCTCGTTCCCTATTATCAGTTATACAATAAGGAGAGAGCAAGCACTGTTCAAACCACTCCTGATAAGTTTTCCTTAAAATTGTGGTTAAAGACACATACTAGAAAATCCACTGCCAAGTATACAGTTCTGTGGCATTAAGTCCACTCACACTGTTGTAAAAAGTCAGACCACTTCATGAATTTGTGGCACCCTTGTGCAAAACTGTGCTCACCTCTGTATCTTTCCAATTTTAGTATCTGTGTGACCTTTGTACAAAGAAATAGAGCACTCTAATTCTCAGTGCTTAAGTTAGAATGTATTAGATAAATGTGAGTTGTACTATTTTTTATTTCCCTATGCAATTATAACCAAGAAGAAAATTGTTAACATTTGAAGGTCATAAAACAACCACACTTTCCCCACTGATTTTTTTTTCTACCTCTTGTTCATTAAACAGTTTCTACGGGGCAAAGTTCACATAACATAAAATTCACCACCTTAACCATTTTAAAGTTACACTTCAGTGGTTTTTAGTGTATTGATGGTGTCCTGCAAACCTCCCCCACCCACTGAGTAAGGTGGTTGTGCATGTTTTCACCTTGGGGCAGTCATTTTTGAGTCCCACACTACCTTGCAAATCAAGGACTGCCTTACTTCAAAATATTACCCTCTCACGGAGAAACCAACGCAGTCATTCCTGTAGCTTCAGCGCTGTGGACTCCTGATCCCCAGCTGGGAGTCCTGCCTGCACCGCCATCCAGCCCTGTCATTTTCAGTGAGGTATGCAGTCTCTCCAAGACTTGGTTTCCTCAGCTATCAATTAGAGATAATGACGCGTTTGTTCACTCAGTAAATATTCAGAGTCCCAGCTCTGTGCTGAGCTTTGTTCCAGGAGCTGGAGATACGAAACCTGGGGCTTCCAGGGCACGTGGTGGGGCGCCTGCTCTGGGCAAGGTGCGCCCAGGGGACACCTCCTGTCACCAAACTGATGAGAAGGCAGTGCCCCTGGAAGAGAGCTGTCGGCATCTGCTCTTTAAAAAAATAAGAAAGCTCCTCTTTAATTAGGAAGAGACATAGAGCTGCCTGCTTTATCTCTATCGTTTAGTAGTGGTTCAAGGTTTCCACTATCAGCAGAGCTCCCTGGGTCAAATCCACTCTCTGCAGTCAGCCAGCTCTCCCTTCCCAGCACTTCTCCTGAGGGCGCCTCGCTTTTTGTATATTTTAAATTCTGTTAATGCCTCATCACCTGATGCACTGGGGTCTTGTTCTTCAAGAAGAAGAAACTGGTGAAAGCCAGGAATCATAACATTTTATCATTGGAGTGTCTGCGCCCTTAAACAACTTATTTTAATTTAAACTCTATAAAAGAAAAAATATATTTATGCATAAAAGTATATTCATGTATTTGCCAATTTTACTGGATATATAGCTTCTTTCAACCCTCATTTAACTCATCATCTATTTGCAGAGGTAGGAACACTAAAATAATTGAGCCTGCATTTCCCAGACTCTCTTGCAGCTAGGATTCCATTGGACATAAGGTTTTACCAATTAAACATATCCATGCAAGCCCTGGGGGTAATCTTTCCAGGAGATTAGGGCAGTGGGGGCCAAGCAGACTCTGCAGACGTGTATGTTGCAGTAGCTGGGCCTAGGCCCCACTGCCTGGCCACCTGCTTCATGGTGTGGGTGATCAGACAGGAACAAGCTCTGGCTTCTGGGTGACTGCTGTAGTGGCAGGGCCATAAAGCACAGGTCTGGATCAACCCCTGATGTCTGTGCCTTTTTGTAAGCGCTCAACTCCCTCTACAAAATCCCTTTCTACTTAAAATCCCTGGAGTGGGGTGTTTCCCGGCCTGAACACTGAATGAGTCCACAGTGGCTTTTAAGTGAAGCCTGGAGCCTTTGGTTTGGGGAAGATGCCAATCAAATGCCTCCCTATCTTCCATGCACAGTCCACACCTGTGATAGATTGTGTATAATTTCTTGGTTTCTTCAGTGTGAGGGCTGAAAGGCACTGTGTTAGCAGCTGATACACAGAATCCTAGATGTTTATGATTTCACCAGTGTCTTCACTTATCTGAGTTGAATATAATTCAACAGTATTTTTAGGGACTTGCTGTTATCCAGTCTTCCAAAAAAATTCAACTTCATTTTCTTAGAAACAGGAACTCCTTTTGCCTTCACATTTCACTGCTTACTGCAGTATTTCATTTCCCCTCCCTGTGAGTTTACACATCCTTGTCCGGTGACATCACGCTTGGCCATGTGACTTGCTTTGACCAATGAAATATGAGAGGAAGTGACACATGTCATTTCTGAGCAGAAACCTCAGAGCCAGCATGTGGTTCTCTCCAAAGTTCATTCCTTCTGGCATAAAGCAGGTGCTCTGGCCTGACTGTTTGTGTCCCCTTCCCCAGGGGACATGCTGAAGCCCCAGCCCCCAAGCTGATGATATTTGGACATGAGGCCTTTGGGAGGGAATCAGTTCATGAGAATGAATTCCTCATGAATGAGATTAGTGCCTTTATAAACAAGCACTAGAGTGAATTCCCTGGTGGTCTAGTGGTTAGGGCTCAGTGTTTTCACTGCCGTGACTCAGGTTCCATCCCTGGTTGGGGAACTAAGACCCCACAAGCCATGTGGCCAAAAAAAAAAAACCACTACGAAGATGATTTCTCTCTTTGCTATGTAAGGACATAGCAAGAAGGTAGCCATCTGTAAACCAGGAAGACAGTCCTTACCAGAACCCAAGCATGCTGCACCCCAAAACCCAGACTCTCAGCCTCCAGAACTGTGGAAAATAACGTTTGTTGGTTAAGCCTCCAGTCAATGTATTCTTTTTCAGGAGCCAGAACTGGCCACACTGCAGACAGTGCTCCAGATAGACGCTGTTCCATCAGCCTGGATCTCAGAAGATCACACGGGGCAAGGTTACAGCCAACCCCCAGTGGACACATATCTGGGGCAAGAAATGAGCCTTTACTGTTCTAGCCACTGAGATTCGTGAGTCATCTGTCCCTGCAGTACAGCCCCGCCTCTTGTGATTGGAACGGTTACCCATACTCTCCCTGGGCTTGTGTGTTGCAGTCTGCTCCACTGGGTTCTGTGACTATGGTGTGGAGATCATTTCATCAGCCTCCCCCTGGGCTCAATAAAAAACTAAAAATACAGCTACCATATGACCCAGCAATCCCACTCCTGGGCATGTATCTGGAGAAAACGATGCTTCAAAAAGGCACACACACCCAGTGTTCACTGCAGCACTATTTACAACAGCCCAGACAAGGAACCAGCCTAAATGTCCACGACAGAGAAATAGACAAAGAAGCTGTGGCACGCATATACAATGGAATAGCACTCAGGCGTAAAGAAAAAAAAAAAAAAAAGAATGAAATAATGCCATTGGCAGTATGGGTGGACATAGCAATAATTATACTAAGTGAAGCAAGTCAGACCAAGAAAGACAAAGATCATATGAGATCGCTTATGTGAGGAATTTAAAAATTGGTGGGGGTTTCCCTGGATAAGGCGATGGCACCCCACTCCAGTACTCTTGCCTGGAAAATCCCATGGATGGAGGAGCCTGGTAGGCTGCAGTCCATGCGGTCGCTGGGAGTCAGACACGACTGAGCGACTTCACTTTCAATTTTCACTTTCATGCACTGGAGAAGGAAACGGCACCCACTCCAGTGTTCTTGCCTGGAGAATCCCAGGGACAGGGGAGCCTGGTGGGCTGCCGTCTGTGGGGTCGCACAGAGTCGGACACAACTGAAGTGACTTAGCAGCAGCAGCAGCAGGGGTTTCCCTGGTAGCTCAGTGGTAAAAAATCTGCTCGTCAATGCAGGAGATGCGGGTTCGATTCCTGATCCTGGAAGATCCTACATGCCTCGGAACAACCAAGCCCGTGTGCTGTAAGTACTGAGCCTGTGCACTAGGGCCCAGGAACCTCAGCTACTGAAGCACGAGTGTCCTAGGGCCGTGCTCCACAAAAGGAGCAGCCACCACGGTGAGAATCCCGGGCACCGGAACTAGAGAGGAGCCCGCCCCCCACCCCCGGCCGCAGCCAGAGAAAGCCTGTGCGCAGGAGTGAAACGCAAAAAGCAATACATAAAATCATTTTTAAAAATTGGTACAAATGAACTAATTTACAAGACACACAGACTCACAAGCATAGGAAACAAACTTACGGTGGTTACCAAAGTGGAAAGGAGTAGGGAGGGATAAACTAAGAGTTTGGTATTAACATTCACACACCACTATATATAAAATAATCAACAAGGACCTACTCATTAGTGGGCTATACTCCAATACAAAATAAAAAGTTTAATTAAAAACTAAAGGCTGTATAGCACAGGGAGCTCCACTCAATACTCTGTAATAACCTACATGGGAAAAAATCTGAATAAGAATAGACATCACTGAATCCTTTTGCTGTACACCTGAAACTACCACAACACAGTAAATCAGCTATACGCCCATATAAAATTTAAAAAAAACACCTCAAATTCCTACCTGGCCCTAATATTTATTGCTGATACAGAACAGGAAGAGGGCGCGGAGCAGGAGCTTGTGTCTGAGGAAGCATGAATCACCTTTCAGGAAGGAAATCCCAAGAAACTGACAAGAGACTAGCCTGGTGCCGGTGTCCCTCAGCTCGTGGCCCAGGAAACTCTTCACGAGGGTCAGAAGGTGGACTAGCGCGCCCCACCTGCAACGCCTGCTGCAGGCCTCAGAGGCCCGGAGGACGGAGCTCCCTCTGCAGGCCCCACTTAGTGACAAGACTGCATCCATGTCAGTATCCAAGGGACTTGCCTGCCGCCGCACAAAGATGCTGAAAGCAGCGTATTGCGATGGCGCTCCTAAGGGAGCTGCCGAAAGTTCACGTCTTTGTGCCACAATGGGCTTCCCAGGTGACTCCGCAGGAGAGAATCCGCCTGCAATGCAGGAGACGGGGTTCAATCCCTGGGTCAGGAAGATCCCCCGGAGAAGGAAATGGTGACCCACTCCAGTATTTTTGCCTGGAGAATCCCATAGACAGAGGAGCATGGTGGGCTACAGTCCATGGGATCGCAAAGAGTCGGACACGACTGAGCGAGCAGGCAGGCCGGCCAGACACCGAGGTCTTCGGCTCACTCTGCTTTGCAGAGGACATGGTGACAGGCTTGCAGTGGGGTGATCTGTCCCACAGCCACCGGAAGTCTCAGACAGCTTCATTTTCCGCAGATGAGTGCCTAGCTTCCTTCCACCCCACAGTCTCAAAGCTTCCACAATGCCGGATTCAGTGTTCTGGTCAGATGAAGAAGCTATCTCTGGCATAGTGGTGCACTCGTTTCCCTAGGGCTGCTGTAGTAAATCACCACACACTGGGTAGTTACAGCAAGAGAAATGTGCTCTCACCTGGTTCTGAAGTCTAGACATCCAAAGTCCAGGTGTGGGCCAGTTGATTCCCTCTGGAGACTCAGGAGCATCTGCTCCAGGCCCCTCCTGGCTCCTGGTGGTGGCCAGCAACCCTTGGCTTACAGATACAGTGTTCCAGTCTCTGCCTCCATGGTCACATGGCATTCATCCCGTGTGTGTCTGTGTGTCTGGGTCCAAATTTCCCTCTTCTCATAAGGACACCAGGCACTGGATTTAGGGCCTACGCTAATCCAGAATGACCTCACCTCAACTTGATCACATCTGCAAAGACCCCATATCCAAATATGGTCACATGAGGTTCCAGGGTCAGGATGTCAACATATCTTTCGAGGAGACATAGTTCAGCCCACAAGTGGCCTCTCAAATCCCCAGACAGCTCACCGAGTGACTCTTGATAAAGATACGTTAAGAAATTTATATTTGTGTTGCTCCTTCCCAAAGTCTTGAGGAAATGAAGGAATGCATTGTGGGGGACTTCCTTGGCAGTCCAGTGGCTAAGACTTGCATTTCCAATGCAGGGGGCCCAGGTTTGATCCCTGGTCAGGGAACTAGATCCCACATGCTGCAACTAAGACGCAGCACAGCCAAATAAATTTTAAAAAATTATTTTTTAAGAAATGCGTCATGGGTACCATTTCAACCATGGATGGAGCTAAGCTCCAAAGACCTGGAAAGACGTAGAGTGAAGATCATAGTGTGTGTGTGACAGGAGGGGTGCTTAGTGCGTGTCTGTAGCATCATGGAAATGTCATGACCAATTCTTTACAAATAGGCTGCAATGTATCTGCAGTGAGCTTACAGTGAACAGTGTGGGATTCATGATCTCTGAAGATTTAGCTTTGGGACCAGGGACCAGGCTTGATCACTCAAGACCTTTTGTGGTGCAGAGTTTTATTAAAGTGAAAAAGAGAGAAAGCTTCTGACACAGATGTCAGAAGGGGTCGGAGATAAGAGAGACACCTCAAGGCTGAAGGAGTTCACCAGGCGCCTCCCCCAAAAATGCATTTTTGAGGTAGGATGGCACGAGGTGTGTCATCCCCCAGCCATAAAACAATTGATATGAATACTGGTTTGTTGAGCTATTGTTAGCCCAAGGTTTGAGAAAAGAAAAAAAGTTAGTCCTAGGTGGAACCATTCTGAAGAAAGGCAAACTTTAAAGCAAATACATAGTTTCGTTAACATAGCCTAAGAAAAATATTTCCATAAGAAGACATTTAGTTAGCTCAAGGTTTGAGAAAAAGTTCAGGTGGAACCAGGTGTCGTCATAGCAACACAGAATTTTAAGAGACACTGGCAGCCTATTTCCAGGAGACCCCTGGCCTTCCTGCTGTTACGCTGTTAGTAATAGCTGCTGAGTCATACTTTTTAAAAATCTTCTGTATTTTTAGAATCACCTTGTAATTCACCAGGAAGGAACAGAAGCACCCCATTTCCTCAGGCCTCGAAGACTCCCTCCTCACTCACGGTGAGCAAAATGCAGTTCCAGGCGCTGGCCTGCCCTGCGTTTCAGAGTTAACCAGAGCAAGCCCTGCACTGCGTGGGATCACATTCTAGCTGGGGGCGCAGGCCCTGAACAAGAATCGCAATTATATCTCATACAGAGAAACATACTCCAAAGGAAAATGGAGCAATTACTAAAGGAGCGAGCAGTGGGGGTGTTGTTTTGAAGGCTCCTCTAAAGGGTCCCACTTTAGTGGAGGTCTGGTGAAGAGAAGGAGCGAGCCCTTTAGGATCATAGAGGAATACTTTTTTTATTTTTAAAAAAAGTTTAATTGAAATATAGTTGATTTACGCTGCTGTTAGTTTCAGGTATACAGCAAAGTGATTCAGTTATAAGGGCATCAAGCCTACGGGAAATCAATCCCGAATATCCATTGGAAGGGCTGATGCTGAAGTTGAAGCTCCAATATATTGGCCACCTGATGCAAAGAACTGACTCACTGGAAAAAACTCTGATGCTATTAAAGATTGAAGGCAGGAAGAGAAGGGGACGACAGAGGATGAGATGGTTGGATGGCATCACCGACTCAATGGACATTAGTTTGAACAAGCTCCGGGAGATGGTGATGGACAGGGAAGCTTGGCGTGCTGCAGTCCATGGGGTCACAAAGAGTCAGACATGGCTGAGGGACTGAACTGAACTGAACTGAAAGGATGGAAAAGAGCTCACACTGACACTGATCCAGAGAAAGACGAGAGAACATGCTGACATCAGAAAAAGTACATTTCAGAGCAAATAATTCCACTAGGAATAGGAGAGGCATTTCATAGTGTTCAAGGAATCAATTCACAAAAAGGTCACAGCCAGGTGAAATGTTTATGTGTCTAATCACAGAGCTGCAACAGACAGAATCGAAAACAGATTGAGCTGTGTGGAGAGACAATCGCACAGTTATACGCTGAAAGTTCAATACATCTCTCAATAGAGCGAGCAGCACAGATATAAAGTCTTAACACTTCAGCCAAGCTGGCTGCATAGGCATTTTCTGGAACACTCCATGTGACAACAGCCGGTGTGACTCCTAAGGTGGGGGGAGTCACCGTGTACAGATGTACTGAGTGTCACAGGACATCCCAAGGTTGGGGGTCACTGTGCACAGAGGTACTGAGCGTCACAGGACATCCCAAGGTTGAGGGTCACTGTGCACAGAGGTACTGAGCGTCACAGGACATCCCAAGGTTGGGGGTCACCGTGCACAGAGGTACTGAGCATCACAGGACATCCCAAGGTTGGGGGTCACCGTGCACAGAGGTACTGAGTGTCACAGGACATCGCAAGGTTGGGGGTCACCATGCACAGAGGTACTGAGCGTCACAGTACATCCCAACGTTGGGGGTCACCGTGCACAGAGGTACTGAGTGTCACAGGACATCCCAAGGTTGGGGGTCACCGTGCACAGAGGGACTGAGCGTCACAGGACATCGCAAGGTTGGGGGTCACCGTGCACAGAGGGACTGAGCATCACAGGACATCGCAAGGTTGGGGGTCACCGTGCACAGAGGTACTGAGCGTCACAGGACATCCCAAGGTTGGGGGTCACCGTGCACAGAGGTACTGAGCGTCACAGGACATCCCAAGGTTGGGGGTCACCGTGCACAGAGGTACTGAGCGTCACAGGACATCCCAAGGTTGGGGGTCACCGTGCACAGAGGTACTGAGCGTCACAGGACATCCCAAGGTTGGGGGTCACCGTGCACAGAGGTACTGAGCGTCACAGGACATCCCAAGGTTGGGGGTCACCGTGCACAGAGGTACTGAGCGTCACAGGACATCCCAAGGTTGGGGGTCACCGTGCACAGAGGTACTGAGCGTCACAGGACATCCCAAGGTTGGGGGTCACCGTGCACAGAGGTACTGAGCGTCACAGGACTCCCAAGGTTGGGGGTCACCGTGCACAGAGGTACTGAGCGTCACAGGACATCCCAAGGTTGGGGGTCACCGTGCACAGAGGTACTGAGCGTCACAGGACATCCCAAGGTTGGGGGTCACCGTGCACAGAGGTACTGAGCGTCACAGGACATCCCAAGGTTGGGGGTCACCGTGCACAGAGGTACTGAGCGTCACAGGACATCCCAAGGTTGGGGGTCACCGTGCACAGAGGTACTGAGCGTCACAGGACATCCCAAGGTTGGGGGTCACCGTGCACAGAGGTACTGAGCGTCACAGGACATCCCAAGGTTGGAGGTCACCGTGCACAGAGGGACTGAGCGTCACAGGACATCGCAAGGTTGGGGGTCACCGTGCACAGATGGACTGAGCGTCACAGGGCTCAGGGGTGTTAGCAGGACACACAAGACCCGCTTTGTCCACAGCACCCAAGGGTCAAGAAAGAGGAGGACCCAGAAGGGGTCAGTGGATTTGCCCACGGGCAGGCCATCTGGTGGCCTTCACCACCGCACTTGCCAGGGAGTGGGGTGGGGAGCTGGCCGAGAGGCAGCCCCCAGCCACCCTCATTTGCAAGGAGTTTTGCTGAAAAGCAGGAGCCGTGCTGGCAGGAGGTGTGGCAGGGGTGTCTCTTCTTTCTTTCCAAAGAAAGGGTGCTTTGGAGAAGGCTGGACACGGTTGAGAAGAGTCCATGAGGGAGAGAGGGAATGTTTGAGAGGGCAGGGAGAATTTCAGAGGCATGTCCATGAGAAGGGGTAGGCGCTGGGCCTTGGCTGGGAACACAGACGTTCTCAGGTAAGAAAAGGGGCTGGGTCCCTCCAGAGAGGAGCGGCCAGCGGAAGGCGTCTCAGAGGGCCTGGGGCTCAGCAGAGACTGAATTGCCTGCTTTAGAGGCAAATTTCCCCAACTTTACCAATGGGCGGTGGGATGCAGGCGGGACCGCGGGCGGGCATTCCCCCCTGGTCAGTGCCGTTAGTCGCTTGGCGGCTCTGGATCGGTCGCCCGGGTACCTTGGGAAGGTGAGCCTGGAGGCATTCCCGGGATGGACCCGGCCAGCAGACAGGGAGGAGGTCTCGAGCGGGAGACGGCTCCGGAGTGCGGGTCCTCCGCGTCACCGCTAAAGGGCGCCACGACACCGCCCTGCTCCTTCGAGGCGCTCCCCTTCGGCGCCCCAACCTCGCCAGGAGCCCGGGGAGCTTCCAGCCTCGCCCCGAGGCTCGCTAGATAGACAAGGCGCCCAGACAGAAAAGGGGGTGGAGGCTGGGACAAGCGTCATCAGAGAGAGTCCTGCAGCACGGGGGAGCGATCGGTGGGTGGAGTCCCGCGCCGGCGCCAGGATGCCGCCGCCTGATCTCACGCAGCTAGGGAGGTTCCACACCTAACGTGTGCCCTGTGGACCGGCCGCCGCTGCCACCCGGCCCCTTCCCCGGGCGTGAGGCCTTCGTTTCACAGCCATCAATCAACCACGCGCTCATGTGGGTCCAGGCCCTGCTGGTGCTGGGAACGGGCCGTGAAATGAATGAATGAATGTGCGAGCCCAGTGTGGAATTTCCCCGGGGGGAGAGGGGGACCTCAGGCGCAGAGCCTGAAAGTGCTGGGCCAGCCGGGCTTGGGCTGAGAGCTCAGCGTGGTCCAGGGTCGGGAGAAGGAGGGGAAAGGAGAGTGGGGCTGAGAGCGAGTCCCCAACTTAGATCCGAGGAGCCACCCGGTGCAGTCCAAAAAGGCAGGGAATGGACATGCCAACGGTTCATCACCAATTTCAGATAAAATACAAGTAGCCCAGCAGCCACACCCATCCCCCATCATCTTAGAAAGGGTTCTATCGCCAGCACCCACTGCCCACTGCCCACTGCCCACTGCCAACAGAAAGTATTTTCTACTACGGACAGGAGCAAGCAGAGATGGAAAACCATGTAGGCCAGGGAGAAGGGGAGAGGCCCCTTCTGGACAGACGGGGCACCTCCACAAAGAGTCAGCCTCCCAGGAAGTCCTGCACCAGGAGGCCAAGGCAGCATCTCACAGAAATATCCCTCCCCTGTCAGCCTGGCGCAGTCTAGCCAGCCCTCAGAACAAGGAATTTACAGTGCCTGGCATTCAATCAACACTGACAATTCTTCTTACCATGTATTTATTAAACAGCAAAAAAAGTGGAAGTCGCGTCCAACTCTTTGCGACCCCATGGACTATACAGTCAGCCCGTGGAATTCTCTAGGCCAGAATACTGGAGTAGGTAGCGGTTCCCTTCTCCAGGGGACCTTCCCAACCCAGATCGAACCCAGGTCTCCCGCATTGCAGGCGGATTCTTTACCAACTGAACTATCAGGGAAACATCCTTGGAAAACAGAAATGCAAGCACGTTTGATCAATGTATGGATCCTGATTACTCAGGTTCCTCTGATTTTCACCCTTTTAGAAGTAACACGTAATTTTGAAGCCACCAGACATATAGGGCTGCACATCTGGAGCCTGCTACTCTGTTGCCCTGGCTCGGAGCCAGGCTGCAGACGTTTGAGTCCCGTGGAGGCCCAAGTGGCTGCGTCTCCTGGGTGGTGCTGACTCACTCTGCAGTCTGCAAGCAGCCTCTCTCCATCTGCCAGGTCACTACTGGGTTTCTGGGGCTCAAATGGTGTGTAGTCAATTCAGGGTTCACTCACCTGAACCTTATAGATCCTCTTCCATCCCAGTTCCTACCCCAAAGGACACGACGAGGCAGGGAGCAACCCTCGGCAGAGTGCCTGCTAATGACGCACTGTCAGTGATAGCTGTCGGTGGTATTACTGTTTCTCGTTACCATTATGATCATGGCGAAAACTCACTATAGGTGCTTTATCTTTTCCCAGGAACATTAGTTAGGTCTGTTCAGGCGTATGATACAAGAGTGGACTGGTGTGAAATAAGACAGAGGGCCAATATTATATGATAGTACTTCTGTGGAATCTAAAAAAAAATTATACAAATGAACTTATTTACAAAGCAGAAATAGACTCACAGACATAGAAAACAAATTTATGGTTACCAAAGGGAATAACAGGGTGGGGTGAAAGTGTTAGTCTTCAGTTGTGTCTGACTTTTTGCGACCCCATGGACTGTAGCCCACCAGGCACCTCTGCCCATGGAATTTTCCAGGCAAGAATACTGGAGTGGGTAGCCATTCCCTTCTCCAGGGGATCTTCCAATTCCGGGATTGAACCTGGGTCTCCTGCCTTTACAATCTGAGCCACCAGGGAAGCCCTAGTTGAGTGGCGTAGGGGAGACATATTAGGAGTTTGGAACTGACATATACACATTACTATATATAAATCAGGCAAACAACAAGGACCTACTGTATAGCACAGAGAACAACACTCAGTATCTTGTAATAACCTATAATGGAAAAGAATCAGAATACACACATACATATGTGTGTATATATACCTTGCTATACACTTGAAGCTATTAATAACCCAACATTGTAAATCAACTATACTTCAATTTAAAAAATTCCACACACAAAAAAGAATGGACTGATGGTGGTCAGGAGGAGGATGGGCTATTAATCTGTCCCCTTTTCCATGAGCTGCTTAAAGAATCATCTGATTAGTCTTCATGTTCCAGCAGCTCCTGAGACTTGGCACCTGGTAATTGAGCAAGAACAGGCATACTGTATGTTTCGCAGTTTTCCAAAGATGATTTGGGGAAATCGAATCAGCCCATCTTCATTCCACCAATCAGGACTTAGCTCTCTGACTGTGCATTTTGATACAAAAATAGGGCCTTTGACTTCCCTTCCTCCACCCAACTTAAAAAGTGAGTTTGAACTTTCAAAAGCCAATTAACACTCCTTATAATAACTGTCACTTATAAACCAAGAACTGAGCAGCATGGATTCTGGCCCTTAAGTCATCTCGGTGTACCAGAGGAGATCCAGGTAGCTGGGAGCCGAGGGCAGACGTACTGAGCAGGACTGCAGCCCCTATCCTACCTTGTGTGGCTCCACAGGCTAAGACCCTCGGAAGGACAGTGCCAGCTCGGGATGCTAGGGGAGCAGCACCGTTCTATGCAGATGCTGTCATGTAGGTCTCTCTCTTGGTCCTCGGGCCACCTGGGGGTGATCATTTTCCATTAGCAACCCGGACACACAGCAGCTTGGCTTCACCCCACCGTTCAAGTGTCACCTCCTGTGGCTTTCCTGTAGATCTCTCCTGCAGTCAGGCCTGTCTTTGCAGAAGCCGGTAGGTACCTGCGCTGGGAATGTCCCCTCCCGAACTCCCTCCTTCCGGCCTAGCAATGTGACATTCCCCTCTTCTCCTCTCCCTCTGAAAAAGATCCCCACTCTCCCTATGTGTGTTCTAAAACACAGAAAGCTATGTTTTACCTCGACACGTTGTAGTCATTCATTCGTTCAAAGAAAGAGCACAGGTTAAGGGCTTTGAACAACATCAAGCAAGAGATAAGTGCTCTAAACGCGTTAACTGGTTAACACCATTCATTTATGCACTCATTGATTCATTCATCCATTCAACATTGTTGTAGGGTCCCAGGCTCTGTGCTGCTCGCTGAGGCTGCAGCATTGAGCAAGACAGAACGGAGTCCCTGACCACCCCGCCCAGCGCCCCACCAAGTCCCCACCTTCGGGTCTCGACGTGCGGGGACGGCGGGGGCTCCGCCCAGCGCGGGAACTACGAGTCCCAGAAGGCCGCGCGGTGGCGCCCCCGGGATGGCCTGCGCGCTTGCGCGACGCCATGACGTAGGAGCCACGCGAGGCGCCAGTGCCTTCGGCTGGCGGGCGTGCGACGTCGTGACGTAGCCGCGAACGAGGCGTGGCCGCGGCGGGTGGGGCGGGGACGGCGGGCGGCGGCCTTTAGGGCGGAGCCGGCTCCCGCTCTCCCTCAGTCGGCCGCGGGTAGCGGACGATCGGCCTGCGTCTCCCGTTTCTCTCGCGCGCCGGCTCGCTAGCTCGCTCCCTCGCCGAGTCGCGGCCGCCTCCTCAGCGCTGCGCGCGGGTCCCGAGCGCGGCGCCATGTCGGAGCCCGGGGGCGGCGGCGAGGACGGCTCCGCCGGCCTGGAGGTGTCGGCGGTGCAGAACGTGGCCGACGTGTCGGTGCTGCAGAAGCACCGCGCAAACTGGTGCCGCTGCTGCTGGAGGACGGCGGCGAGGCCCCGGCCGCGCTGGAGGCGGCGCTGGAGGAGAAGAGCGCCTTGGAGCAGATGCGCAAGTTCCTCTCGGACCCGCAGGTGCACACGGTCCTGGTGGAGCGCTCCACGCTCAAAGGTGCGGCGCCCGGAGCGGCGGCGGGCCGCCCCCCGGGGACGCAGACCCGCGGGGACAATGGGCTCGCTTTGTCTGCCCGGCCTCTCAAGATGGCCGAGTTGGGTGGAGACGGCGTCTCCCGGGCTGAGCGCGGGCGGAGGCCGCATCCCGGCCTCCGCTGTCCCATGAGCTCTTCGGTTTCGGTTTGTGTCCAGGCCGGGCCGGCCTCGGGAGGGATCCCGGCAGGCCGGCTTGGGTTGTGGCCCCTTCGGTCGCCAGGATGTAGGGGGAGGGCCCGGGGGACCCCCGCTCCACGTACGGAGGCCCGGGCAGGGACCGTGGCGGCTTCGCCCGCCCCGCGGGGCTTCCCCTGTGCTGGGTTGGACAGCGCACGCAGCTCGGCCTCTTGGACCTCATGCTGCCCCTGCCGAGGCGAGGTGCATCTCCCCCCACTTCCTACTCGAGAAAACTTGAAGCGCAGCTGAAACGGCTGGTCCAAGGTCACACCAGCTAATCCTCCCGAGACTGGACCCAGCATCTCAGTTTCCAGTCCGCTTGTTTTCATTCAGACATACCTTGTATTTGTGGAATGCTCCCTGGTTGCTTAGACGGTAAAGCGTCTTCCTGCAATGCGGGAGACCCGGGTTCGATCCTGGGTGGGGACGATCCTCTGGAGAAGGGAATGGCAACCCACTCCAGTATTCTTGCCTGGGAAAACCCATGGACAGAGTCTGGCAGGTTACAGTCCATAGGGTCACAAAGAGTCGGATACGACTGAGTGACTTCACTTTCTTTTAAGATGATCCTAACGATGACCCAGCGGTCTTTGAATCTATTGGGTTGGTCAGAAACTTCCCTCGGGTTTTCCCCTAACATCTTATGGATGCTGGCACGTTTTACCATCTTCAAAGGAGAGGATTCGGGTTAGGCACCGTTCTTGCTTTGGCAGCAGGTATACTGAAACAGGTTAGGCACGCAATGAAGGGACCGGGCGAAACCTTTGCATATTCCAGCGGTCTTCTCCAGCAGCGAACTCCCTAAAGCAGGGCTGGACTCCTCTTGAGAGGGGAGATAGCCTTCTACGAGGATTTCCCTTGGATGCTTTGAGACCTTTTGTAGCCAGTGGCCCGCGGGTCTTGACAGTTCAGTATGGGTGTGGCCGGGTGCATCCAGGAATCCAGAGGATGAGGACCAGGTAAATAACTCTAGCTTAGTACCAAGGATGGGGCATTGTCTGGAAGTGCTGGGGGACAAGCTTCTTGTAATGTCAACAAGCTGTGTTGTCTGCCTCCTGGTTCTGTTCCCTGCCCCCTCCCCCTAGACATATTTGTTTCAGATAATTTGTTTCTTTCAAAGACTTTTCTTACTCAGGAGATGCTTCATTGTAGCATTGGTCTCTGCAGGAGGGTCAGCTAGGGGAAAAGAGAATTTTTCTTAGATCCATAGACAATGTTCAAAGCCAATAAATCATCCAGGCATATTTTATGTTATATGAATATTAATGTTGGTTAGGGTTTTCTTTCATGTTTGAGATTGTTTTCCCACATGGAAACCAACAGTGTTTGAAAAACTTTTTTTGAACTCATTTCCTTTTTTTTTCTTTTAAAGTGTATGATCTCAATAGAAAAGTAAACAGATAATTAAAATCACCTGGAATCCTTCCACCTAGATATGACCACAGTCAGCCTTTTGGTGTCTATGTCTTTGTGGTGATTTTCAGTGAACATACATTGTTTTATTAAAATACATTTTAATTGGTGTCATTACTGTATTTTGAGTGGCTTGACCTTAGCTAATTCTTGATCATATTTTCATTGCACTGTTGGTGCTTTGAAATCAGTGATTTCTATGTCAGGTCTCAGTTTCTTTTTACGGAAAATAAACTGTAAGTTTTGTTCTTTGCTTCTAGGTTCTCTTTGGTGGTTCAGTTTACACAACATCTTAGGATTGAACTTTGTTAAAATTATTGGAGGATAACCCTATTTCTGTCGAATGCTTTCTGGTGCAAATCACCTCTGTTTTCTTGATGGCACATTTTCTCCTTTCAGGATCCAGGCATCCGAATCTTGGCTCCATAATGACTTGCACTTTTGAACATTGACTAAGGAATGAGACTGTCTAAAATTGAAATCCTACCTCATTCATGTGTTTATAAAAGCCTCATAAGTATTTCTAGCAGTTCAGTCAGTCTGTAACTTTATTTTTCACTTACAGAAATCTGACAAAAAATTATGTGGTCCCATAAGTCTAATTAGCATCCTGGCTGCACTGGCATAATTTAGACACAAGCCTAGGCCCAGGTCACTTAGTAGAAAGACTATCTGTCTTGCGGGTGGTTTTCTTGAGTTAGTGTTGCCATTTGCTCCTTTAAGCAAATATGAACATCCAGGAGTTATTTACAGTGGAAAAGTAGGCTTCCATTATAATATTGAGAACAAATATGAGTGGTTTAAACTGAATAAAGACCACCACCTACATTGAAGTCATTTATTCAATGAATTTATTTACTTTTACTTTATCTTACCCTCACGTGCCCCCCTTTTCTTATGGAAAGAATTTTCTAAACACAATTGAATATAAAAACATTTTTTGTACTGAAGATCAGTTTCTTTTTTTTGACTGCTGCCTTTAGCTTTAAACTTTTTTGGTAAAGTACAGCACTCCTTGCAGTGTAGAATAAAGGTGGTGAATCTAACAGTTTGTTTTGGGGGCTGCCCCGTGCAGCCTGCAGCACCTTAGTTCCCCAGTCAGGATTGAGCCCGTGCCCCCGCAGTTGGGGCGCTGAGTCCTAACCACTGCACCACCAGGGAAAGTGAAAATGAAGTTGCGACCCCATGGACTATAGCCTATCAGGCTCCTCCGTCCATTTGATTTTCCAGGCAAGAGTACTGGAGTGGGTTGCCATTTCCTTCTCTAGGGGATCTTCCCCACCAGGGATTGAACCCGGGTCTCCCGCATTGTAGGCAGACGCTTTACTGTCTGAGCCACCAGGGAAGTCCAGTTCCTATCAATTTTATTTTGATAGCGGGGAGTTGGTAGGAAGGGGAAGGTTAAATTGTGGCTCCTCGATGTAAAAAGAGAAGTCTCCCTGTGGAAAAGTGTTTTCTTCATGGCATACTTTTGAAAGTATAACCAGGTAGGTGATCATTACGTGATGGGCATTTTACGACGGCAGCGACATTTCTGTAGCGTTTTTTACCTAATGCGTTTTTGTTTGAGTTCTATCTCCAGGAGAGGTTGGGTGGTGAAGGCGGGTGAAGGTGAGGATGCTCTGGGGTGCAGCTGCTGGAGCTGGTGACCCCAGGGCTTGTCTGTGGCCAGGCTGGAGCTGGTGATCCCAGGCCTTGTCTGTGGCCAGGCTGGAGCTGGTGATCCCAGGGCTTGTGGCCAGGCTGGGGCTGGTGGTTCCAGGGCTTGTCTGTGGCCAGGCTGGAGCTGGTGATCCCAGGGCTTGTCTGTGGCCAGGCTGGAGCTGGTGATCCCAGGGCTTGTCTGTGGCCAGGCTGGAGCTGGTGATCCCAGGGCTTGTCTGTGGCCAGGCTGGGGCTGGTGGTTCCAGGGCTTGTCTGTGGCCAGGCTGGAGCAGGTGCCGTGGGGCTCCGCTTCTGTTGTGCTCCACTCAGGCGTCTTAGCCTGGGATGAGACTGAAAATGGTGGCTGCCTTTAGTCCATACTCAGCCTAAACTTGGAATTTTAGTTTTTCCTGACAGACGTGGTTGAGGCAGTTTTACCTCTGCTTCGTTAGTGCAGAGCTGGCTAGCAGCCGGAGTATGAAAGCAAGCTCGTGGTTTTTACAGGACTCGCCCTCCTAGAGGTGTAGGGTTGTAGAAAGACTTATGGGGCCTCACTGGCCTGTGCGGCCCTCGGGCAGTCACAGCGGTCTGCCGCAGGGTGAGTTTGGATGGGCAGTGCTTCGTAGCGAGTGGAATTCGTGTACCAGAGAGGAAAAACAGTGTCACTTCTTTTTGAAAAGCTAAAAACTAATGGAAATGTTGTTTGCGGAGTATCCAGCTGGAAGCAGCGGAGGAGAGAGGTAGCCCAGCCCACTCCATCCTGAGTGAGGAAACCGAAACCGCAGGCTTTTAAGACCCAGTTAGGAGCAGGATGCTTTGAAGAGGGTTCTGAAACCTAAAAACGAATTTCTCTGTTCGGTTCCTTGGTATCCATTAAAAAGGATGTTCATCTTTATTTCCCTTATAAAGGTTCTTCTCACTTAGTATGAGCCTTAAAAAGTGTTCAGTCTCTTAGGCATTACTGACTTATTCGTTTTTCTGGAAGTGTCAAAATGAGCCCCAGACTTAACTAAGGCACAAGGGGAACGTGCGGTTTAACCTTCCTTTCATATTCCCAGTGGTGTTGAGTGAAGAGGCTCAGGACTCTCCCTGAGAGTGTCACAACCGCTGCGCAGGACACAGCGTGGACCTGGGGGTGAGTGGAGAAGGTTCCAGGGACGTGAAGGGGAAGAGCTGGAGTGGCCACTGGAGGAGAAGCGGGGGAGGATATGTGTGCTTGCAATTTACCACGATACTCTGCGATTAGCAGCGTGCTGGGATTTTAAAAGGAAAAGACAACACGTAAAGGGAACCTGGAGCACGCAACAAGTACTCTGGCCAAAGAAGATAAGCGGTCTTGTTTGCTTGGCTGCAAGGAGGCTTGCCCCGCAGCTGGAGAAAGTTGGGAGGGGGCAGTGAGCGCAGGAGTGACCACGGGCAGGCCAGCCTGGCCTGTCCACCAGACTACGCACGTGCGCCCCTCTACCTGGGAGAGGCAGCGTGAGCCGTAGGGTAGGTGAACGTGGATCTGCTTGTGTTTCATTCAGCAAGGCGTATTGCTCACCTAAGTCACAGTGTAATGACATAAATCATTTGTGGTTTGAAATACAGTCCTCTTCAAAAGAAGTATACACAGAGTAGTGCGTAAAGACATTTTGAACATCTCGAGAGGTTTTGATAGACTCTCAGAAGTTACCCAGGGAGTGACCACAGGCCGCTGTAACGTGTATCAGGGTGGCTGGCAGCAGAGGAACTCGAGAGGCGGGCCCAACGCCGTGCGCTGTATTTCAGTTCCACTCGTGTGTTAACAGGCAGCACTATCAGTCTGTTGCACATTCACCAGTGACTGTAGCATCATTAGGGAACTGGCTCCAACTTCACGCCAAGTGGCCTGTGACCTGGAAAAGCGTGCAGACTGTGTTTGTCTCTGTCTCTAACACTGCAGGATTGATGGGCTCTGTTAGGAATCAATAGTAAGTGTCTTTCTCTCCTCCAGACAGTTTTTTTTTTTATGTTTCTGCAGAGGTAAAATTACTGTTCTTTGGAATATGTAATAATTTATGAAGAGGCAGGAAAGTTTAAATTGTTTGGCCATTTACAAAACAAGGTCCTGAGTTCTCCATAATGGGACTCAGACCCACTCAGGCTTCATGTGGTCCTTGTGTTTATGGGGAACAGGGTTAAAAAGCCTAATTCAAAATGTAGTCTTCAGCTGATTACTGACGACTTCAGCAATTACTGTCATCAGAGGCAGTTCAAGTTTTACAGAGCAGTGGAGGATACCTTGCACACCCTTGTCTGAGGGTGATGTCATGGGGCGTGCCTCCTGCTGCAATGCAGTGGATTCCAGGGTGGGCTGGGCGGGCCCTGCACAGCCGTCCTGAGAAGGAGACAGAGACGGAGCCGGCCGTGACTCATCGCCTGGCCTCTTGCCTGCCTCCTGCCTACCTCCTTTAACCTCGTTTGCAGCGTGCGGGCAACATGGTTAGATGCTGAGTCCAGTTGGCATGCTTGATTTCATTTATATAGAGGATGATGCTTTGTCCAGGAGGAAGAAATTATTCAAAGTTATTACTGTCTTTTTTAATTATGTCAGTAATTTCCTTTGGTAATTATTTTCTGTTTATTGTTGGAGTGTTATTTTAATGACATGTATTTTATGTAACCAATAGAAGAACATTACTGAAAGTTCCAAAAATTGAGGGAGAGAAAATTGCAGAATCCCACACGCTGACAGCTGCTTTAGTTTGGGAGTATTTCCTTATATTCTTTGTGCTCGCGTTTTACAGACTGCAGTTTCATATTTGGTTGGTTTCAGGCAGTATGATTTATCTGTTGGTATGTCCACATTTCAGTAGTTAGAAAACTTGATTGGTGTGGGGTTGTTTTTTTTTTGTTTTGTTTTATTTTTTAGGTAGTTGGTAATGTTTCAAAAACAGCTAGGAACTCCCTGGCACACTAGAATGTTCTGCCGCTCACTTCTCTTCTTCCTGAAGATAAACCGAAAACAACATTTTGGAAGAGTTACTGTCTTCTTGATTAACATACCAATATTTTCTGTGCTTTTAGTGGAATTTTGTATGTCTTATCTTAAAGCTAAAGAAGCAAACAGCTTCTGCTCATAGTTTTCAGCGTCTGTAGAATCTTGCAGACCACATAGTTTAGTACCCAGCCCCTTTCTGATGCTGCTTTTACATTTTACAGATTTGAAGCTGAGGGGAAGGAAATGCCTTTCCCAAGGTCATTTAGTTAAGTGTGCTGCCTTTGCTGTCACACCATGACTTAGAAGTAAAGGCAAATCACATGTACCAACTTGGATTAATTCTTCCAAATTTATTCTTCCTAATATAGTTACTCCACGTAGGATGTCGTTGCAGAGCTAATTTAACTAGCGGGTGTATGCCTTTAGTCAATAAGTGCTAGGTCTAGAGATTTGGATTACTTCCTCTTTTTATAATTTTTTTATATTTCTTCAATTTTCATTTTGAACTCTCTACAAATTTTATTCACGTTCGTCTTGAGTTATCATGGTGTTACATTCCAGTAAGCTTTTTAAAATCCCTGCTGCATTCATAGGTTGACTGCAGAGCAGACTCTGAAAGTGCTGTAAGGGCAGAGGGGAAGGCCAGGCGAACACCCCCTTGTGACCCTGGGGGTGTTTCTTGGCAGCCGTTTTCTTGATGGAGGGAGGAGGGCAAGCTGTCGACCCGTGAGGACCCCAGGTTTGGAATCAGACTTCTGCATCGTCCTTTGTCCCTTTCTAGTCACGTGTCTGAAGGCAGTTTACTTACATACTTTGCTTGGAACAGAAGGATAACAGTGGTCATGCCACCCTGGCAGGGTTGTCGTGAGGGTTAAGCGTGTGATACACTTGATGTAATACCTGTCACATAGAGGGTGCTGAGTAGACAGCCTAGCAGAATACCCTGCCGTGGGGAGGCGGGGGGTGGCCTGTGTGTCAGGAGCTCCCGGGATGGGACCGCTGGGGTGGGGGTGGAGGGAACCTGGCCTTGGTGTGCGGACACCGCCGGCATCGCGTGAGGCCAGGCCTGCTCTGGGCATCCGCGCAGTCAGTCCTTCAACTGCCCAGGCGTGCCAGCGCACCCCAGTTCACAAACAAGGCAGCAGAGAGGCCGGGAGGTTAAGCACCTTGCCTGGGATCACACTGCAAATAAGCGTCTGGACCCACCAGTACTCAGGAAAAACAGGTGGAAGGGAAAGTTAGGTCGAGCCATGTCCCACGGGGTGTAAGTGCCAGGTTAGGGATGGGGTGAGGCTCATCAGGCTCCGAGCAGTTGATAAATTCAATTAAAAATTGAAATATTGAGTTGAATTTGATATAATGTCTATTATGATTTGCAGAGGATGTTGGTGATGAAGGAGAAGAAGAGAAAGAATTTATTTCCTATAACATCAACATAGACATTCACTACGGAGTTAAGTCTAATAGGTGAGTAGTATATGAGTAGTAGTCCATTATTTTGGACTATAAAATGTGTGAGAATTAAATGTAAATTCTAATCAAGTCAGAGTTACCAAGAAAACACTCAAAAGATTTCTGCTCTTTAATTCAGTTTCTTGTCTTCGATTTTATCTATTCAAATTAAGAGGATATCCAAGTCATTATAAAATTAAAGTATTTTAATTGCCATGTCAGGACATTAGCCCTTGAGCCACAGTGTATTAATACTTAACATGTCTAATAATGCTCTGAGATTATATCTGAGTTTTCATTATTATAAATAAGTAGCACACATTCATAGGTACAGGCTGATTCTTCTTAGGATAAATCCCTAAAGATAGTACTACTAGTTCAGATGTAGCATCTTTAACACACGTTACCAGATTTCCCACCTTTTAAAAAGATTGTGCCAATTTTTATTCTAGTAGCCTTACTGAAATTCACATACATAAATGTTTATTTTGCATTGGCTTTTTAAAACTTTTTAGTTGGAATAATTTCAAGCTTACCAGAGTTGCCTGGACAGCACATGGCACCTCCCAGATACCAATTAGCCTTTCCCACGTCTGCATGGTCATTTTTCTCCAGAGCCATCTGAGAGTGAGTTATCGACAGGCTGCCCCTTTGTCCCTAAACATTGTGCAGCCATTTCCTAAGAACAGCCACATGGTTGCTCACAGCCTCAGGACAATTTTCAAATTGCCGAGATTTTAGAACAGTTTACTCTGGGTACACTGCATACTCGTATTTTCTCAGTGCTGCCCCTGCAGTATTTCTCCCACAATCCAGAATCCAGTTCCGTGTCTTTGATGACACTGGTGTCTTTGCTGAGCAGAGACCAGTAGTTTGATGGGGTGCCCTTGCCCTGGATCTGTCTGTTGCTTCTCCATGGTTACGTTCAAGTTGTACATTTTTGGCAGGAGTACTGCTGTGACTGTGTTCCTTCTCAGCGTGTCACAGCAGAAGCTGCATTGATTTTTTAGAATAATAGGAAGTATTGTGTCTAAAGTCCATATACATAATATGAGAACTGGAAAATTCAGATATTGCTTCTCTTGAAGCAATATCTGTTGGTTCAGCTACCTTTGAGCACCTGCTGTGTACAAGATAACAGCAGTGGGTGTGCAAAGGAATAAAACATAACTCCTGTTCCCAAGAAGTTCACGGTCTTTGGGGAGGAAGAGTGGCAGATATACAACTAGCTGTATTACTTGGCAAAGTCTTAGAGGTGCAGAATACCATGAAACCTGGGAGACTGCTGCTGCTTAGGAAAGGTCCCATAGAAGAAATGATGCTGGAGTTGGGTTTTGAAGGTTAACTTGGAATTTCACAGTTGAATACAGGTTTCTCAAGCAACTACAGAAAGACACATGTTGTTTAGAGAACGGGTCATATAGTTTACAAGGTTCTCAAGTTGGGTATGGGGTGCATGGCAGGAGATGAAACTAGAAGAGTTGGTTTAGGCTTGGTGTAAGGGCCTGGAATGTTCCCTCATCACTTTAACCTGCAGGTGACTTTTGTTGTGGTCAAGCTGACATGTGATTCAATATCATAAATGAATGGGACAGATAATAATGAGATCAAATTTAAGTTCTTCATGGCTTGTAGCTTGCAGTTGCTAGGGAGGTTAGTTTTCGTGAGGACAAGATTATGAACTCAACCTCCATTTGAGACAAATTAACTTGGCCTGGTTTCATGGTCACGTGTTATAACCTTAACCTTGATTCCATAGTTCTCACATAGATGAATAAAGAAAGAGAAGCAGCATATTTCACTATTAGAAAAGCAACAATTTATTCTTAACATGATTTTAAAATTAAAACATTCAAATGGGTTTTTAATTTGGCGTGCACCACAGAGAAGTCATGAAGGCTGATGAGGAATGAGACTGTTTGTTCTAACATTTTCTTTTCCTTTCTTTCAGCTTGGCATTCATTAAACGAACTCCAGTGATTGATGCAGACAAGCCAGTGTCTTCCCAGCTCCGAGTCCTCACGCTCAGTGAAGACTCGCCATATGAAACCTTGCACTCTTTCATCAGCAATGCAGTGGCTCCTTTTTTTAAGTCCTATATCAGGGAGTCTGGCAAGGCCGACAGGTAAAAACCAGTTTTCCTTCGTTCGTTTGAATGTCATATTTTCCTCACTGTTGGGAACACGCCTTGGAGAGAATGGTGCCGTGTTCAGAAATGGGGAGGTAAAGCTGGTAAACCAGGGCCGTGCGTCTGTTGCCCAGTGTGCAGCGTTGGTATGTGACAGGCCTGAGATAATAGAGCCCCTTTGGAGACGACAGCACACCAAAACTTGAGATGTTTTTTGTCTTTTAAGGGACGGTGATAAAATGGCTCCTTCATTGAGAAAAAGATTGCCGAGCTTGAAATGGGACTCCTGCACCTGCAGCAGAATATTGAGATTCCAGAGATCAGCCTGCCCATTCATCCAATTATTACAAATGTTGCAAAGCAGTGTTACGAGCGTGGAGAAAAGCCGAAAGTTACAGACTTTGGAGATAAGGTTGAAGACCCGACCTTCCTCAATCAGTTACAATCTGGAGTTAACCGCTGGATCCGAGAAATCCAAAAGGTAAGAGCGCGGTCTGGAAAGTATCGTGTAAGATGCTTTACTCTTTAGTATCTGAGAAAACCGGTACGAATTCTTGTCAAGGAGGTGAATTCTGTGATGCCTGTTGGCTCTCCCTCCCGTTGGTCCTGGGAGTGCTCGGCAGAGGACTAATGTCGGCCCGCATGGAGCGGTCGGGTTACGGTGTGACATGGTTAAGTACCACGCATGAGACAGCCTTAATCTCAGCTGTCTCAGTCTTTTGGTTCCAAACTAAACCACCTTTTATACAAGGAAGGAAATCTACTTGAAATATTGGCCCTAACTTTTAATGCGCAGATTTAGTTAATGATATTTTTTACCTTTGTTTAAATGTTGAGTACTCTTGAATGTTACTTTGTATTTAAGGTGACCAAACTTGATCGAGATCCAGCCTCAGGAACTGCCCTACAGGAAATCAGTTTTTGGCTAAACTTGGAACGTGCGTTATACCGCATCCAGGAGAAACGAGAAAGCCCAGAAGTTCTCCTGACTCTGGACATCTTGAAACACGGCAAGCGATTCCATGCCACCGTCAGCTTTGACACTGACACAGGTAAAGACAAGAGCTTGAAGCTCAGAGGCTGATGCAGCGAGCTCTCAGCCTGGGTTTGTGATGAAAAGGAAGAAATGCACCGTCTCTCCTGCCTGCTTACTCCTTGGCATCTTACCTCATCTTTCCCCAGCTCTAGGTGATGGAAACGATCTTCCCACCCACTTCCCTTTCCCTTTAGGGCTTTCGAGAACAGGAGCCAGTTTCTAGGCCTGAGTATAGGGGCCCTAGGGGCTCCCCTCCTGTTTCTCAGTTACTTGGTTCCCTGAATAGGCTGTGCTTCTTTCAGTGTAAAGTTAAGCGTGCTTTTGACAGTCCAGGCAAGAGCGTGGTTTACATTAAGCAGAAATTCTTTGCCCACAGGGCTGCAGAAGGAGAGCTGGTCAGTGCTTTCTCTTCTGCTATTTACCTGCCCCACCCACTGCATTCTCTGCCTTCTTCCCTGCTCTGAACCATTGTCAAGATGAAAGTGGTTTCTGAAGGCACAGCAGGAAGGATGCCGTTAAATGAGCAGGTGCCAGGCGCACAGATATGGAGTGCCGGCCGTGGCCAGACCGTGCTCCCCACCAGAGACACGTCAGAACCAGTTATCAGGACTGCAGTCGTCATCGTGATCTTTTCCTTCCCCTCCGAAAAGTTGTGTGCCCGCATTTTAAATGTTAGAGGAAACCTTTCCAATTCCTGTGACCACATTTCATATACTCACTAAGATATGGACATTCACTGGTACCAAAATGTATACCTTGAGTTTTTTTAATGCCTCTGAAACCTTTATTTCTTTCCTAATAGATTTCTCTTTTTTAAAAATCTTATGCCAGAGAAAGTTTTAAAAAAAAAGACCAGGACCCAGGTTTTTCTGTGATCCATGTCTATAATACACTCCCCCTAACTTGAGCCATGCGTATAAAATTTAAATTGCAGTGTTATTAATGCTGATAAAATTCAAGTTTTACAAAACCAATGTAGTGTTACTAGAATGCTTAGATCGTATAGAAAGCAAAGAAAGATGACATCCCCAGGACTACCACTCACAGCCTTTGGAGTGTGCGTGAATACTGACTGACAGCGTATGGTATACAGTCAGTATACAGTCATACTGACGGACACTGTTCAAAAGCAAAATTGAGACCGCACTGGGATCACCTGTTAATAACATTGTTTTTTTCAAACAGCACAATTTCTGTGTTTGCTAAATCTTTTGCTGCATCAAAATCTTCCATTGTGAAGATGTATTCTAGTTTACCTACTAGTATTGGGTTTGCCAAAAAGTTCATTTGGGTTTTTCCATAAGATCTTATGGAACAAACTTTTTGGCCAACCCAATATTTAAATCTGGAGAAGGCAATGGCAACCCACTCCAGAGCTCTTGCCTGGAAAATCCCATGGACGGAGGAGCCTGGTAGGCTACAGTCCATGGGGTCGTGAAGAGTCAGACATGACTGAGCGACTTCACTTTCACTTTTCACTTTCATGCATTGGAGAAGGAAATGGCAACCCCGCTCCAGTGTTCTTGCCTGGAGAATCCCAGGGACTGGGGAGCCTGGTGGGCTGCCGTCTATGGGGTCGCACAGAGTCGGACACGACTGAAGCGACTTAGCAATAGCAATAGCAAATATTTAAATCTAGAAAGAATACTTTTTACTTTTTTTTTTTTAAATTGAGGTGTAATTGACATATAACACTGTATACTATAGTTGTCTGGCTTCCTGTGAAAGCTATGAAACTGTGGAAACTTGATGTGAAAAGTGTGTAACTGTTTTTCTATTAATCTAGGTCTGAAACAGGCTTTAGAAACGGTGAACGACTACAATCCTCTGATGAAAGATTTTCCTCTGAATGATTTGCTGTCTGCAACTGAGCTGGACAAAATAAGGCAGGCACTTGTTGCAATTTTCACCCATTTGCGAAAGATCCGAAACACGAAATATCCCATTCAGAGGGCACTGCGCTTGGTGGAGGCAATTTCAAGAGACTTGAGTTCTCAGTTACTCAAAGTATTGGGCACTAGAAAACTGATGCATGTTGCCTATGAAGAATTTGAAAAAGTAAGTTGTAATATATCAGGAAGCCAACTTTAGGACATTTCGATGAAAGTATGCTTTAATAATAAACTTCCCCTCTTAAATTATGTCCCAGGTTATGGTCGCATGCTTTGAAGTTTTTCAGACATGGGATGATGAGTATGAGAAACTCCAGGTATTGCTGAGAGACATTGTCAAAAGGAAAAGGGAAGAAAACCTCAAGATGGTGTGGCGAATCAACCCTGCTACAGGAAGCTTCAGGCTCGCCTTGACCAGATGAGAAAGTTCAGACGCCAGCACGAGCAGCTGAGAGCGGTCATCGTCAGGGTCCTGAGGCCACAGGTGTGGCTCACGGTCTAAAGATTCCTGCCTGCACTGCTTAGATGACACTCTCTCTCTCTCTTTTTCTCTCTCTCTCTTTCTCCCTCTCTCTCTCTCTCTCTCTCTCTCTTTCTCTCTCTCTTTCTTTACAGTCCGCCACCTGTTTCTCTTACACTGTGAAGTGCTTCTCTGGCTCCATTTTCATCTGTCACTGTCACCTTGAAGATCATAACGTTTGAGTTCAAATCTTTAACAGTCTCCATCCATTCATTCCCATCCCCAGACTGTATGGACCCGAGAGCCAAACCTCATGGGTTTACATCCTAATTCAACTGTTGACCTAGCCATCTGACTGGGCTCATTGTTTCACTCTTCCTCAGACTCCTTATCTGTAAAATGTGGATAATAATTGCGTTTGGCTCAGATTTATTGAAACAGTTAAATGACCCCTTTTCTTTCTTCATGCCTTTTTTTTCTCTCTTCTCAATTCACCACTTTTTTGAGCACTGCTTTTCTCCCTTTAAACAATCCAGTCTAGAAATAGCCGGTGGATTGATACACGTGTAGGTAGACGAATTGGTAAATGGATAGACATGTGCTAAAGCCAATAGCCAATGTTAATCATAGGCTCTCGGTGGGGTCTTTCGTGCGTGTGTTTAGGATTCTTTCAGCCTTCCTGTAGTCTGAGAATTCTGGAGTGTTAGTTGGGACAGGCGATCTGGTCTAGAAGCCTTGTGTTTCGGTTCACTCTCTGATGAGGAGTACCTGCCCCCCAGGCTGGAGCGGGTTGATAATGAGTGCTTGGTGCCTTCTCAACTAGTGCAGTCCTGATCCATGTGTACACGTGTGTGTATGTTGGTTTTATGTGTTAACCCTTTACTGGGTCCGTGAGAGACTTGACTGGGACTGATTTGTCCTAGCTTAGGGTGTCTCAGCCCTTTGTTCCATTCCTTCTCGGGTATCACTGTTTTAGAACGTTGTCTACTACTTTCCATCTGTAAACCGTGTGGTGTCTGTACTGCCTTTTTGTTTGTAAAGTGTGTAATAAACTTGTGTGCAGGCGTGCGTTTTCAAGGTGGTCTTATTGGAGGATTAGTCTGTTCACATTTAATGTAGTTATTGATAAGTTTGGATTCAGAGCTGCTGTTTACTAGAGACTTAACAGCTATATTTGTTTGAATTTTCTTTTTTAGTGTTTCCTCTAGGGATTACTATAGGTCTCTAATTTATCGTGATGTACGCAATACTGACTGAACCTCATAATCAGTATAGACCTGTTTCCTCCTGCTTGTCATGTTTACAGCAAGAGAAATAATGCTGTTCTTACAATGCATCTGTATCCCACACGTTATTAGTATGTGGCGTTACTGTTACATATGTTATAAACCCAGCACTACAGCGTTACAAGGTAAGCAGTCACACATATCTTAGAAAAATCAGCAGGTGAAAAGAAAAATCATGACATAATCTTTTCCATCTGTCCCCGATTTATAGCTTCCAGTTCTCTTCATTTCTCTCTGCGGCCTAAGTTACCTCTGCCGTCTTCTCTCTGTAGCCTGAAGAAATTCCTTGCCACTTCTTGTCCCATAGGTTTGCTGGCAACACTCTCATGTTTGAAGGCTAGTTTCACTGGTGGTAGGATTTTTGGTTGACCGCAAGTTGTAAGTCTGCCCAGACTTTTCATTCTTGCAGGGCTCCCCAGGTCTCTGTGTGTGTGTAATTTGCTACGTTGGCCTTGTCAGGCTGTCTTTTCCAGAACTCCCCCTTTATTTGTTTTCTGAATTTTAGGTGCTAGGTCTTCGTTGCTGCTTGGGCTCTTCTCTAGTTGTGGCGAGTGGGGGCGACTCCCTGTTGCTGTGTGTGGGCATTTCATCGCAGTGGCGTCCCTTATTGCGGGGCACAGGTTCTGAGGTGCCCGGGCTTCAGCAGTTGGCGCTCCCGGGATCTAGAGCGCTGGCTCTATAGGTGCGGGCCGGGCTTGGTGGCTCCACAGCATGTGGGGTCTTCTGGAGCATTGCAGGCAGATTCTTACCCCCTCGGCCACCAGGGAAGTCCCCAGAACCCCCTGCTGTAAGCTGCTCTTCCACTCCCCCCTGCAGAGCTGCGAGTCTTCTGCCTGAGCTGGGGTGGGAGCACCGCAGGCCGGGCTCACTGCCCTCACCTGACGTCAGTATGCCTCAGGGTGTTGGCTGCCTTCGGTTGTTGTCCGTTGTCCTGAAGTGGCTGTTTAATCATTGTGTCCAGTTTTTGCTCCTATAATGTCATTGCCAGGAGTCCTCAGAATGTTTTTAAATATATAAAAGGCACAGGTTTACAAAGAAACATTTGTCCACAGTTTTGAAGTTGTGATCTATGGAAGGTAATCTGTGTGCTTCTCCGTGAACATGTAAAAGGGCAAGACAGGCCTGATAGCGTGATTCTGAAGTAGTGAACGTAAACAAGCTCTCAGGATTACAGTACAGCTGTCGTGTGACGTGGAGGGATTTATTGATGACAGAGGGCACTGGGGACAGCTATAACTATTGCCTACATTCATGACTGAAGAAAATGCTAAATTTAATTAGGCTTAGTGAAAATGATTTTCTCCAAATAAATTCACAGACTGTCTGAACTTCAGGTGCAGCATCTGCGGACCCCAGATCAAGCCCCCTGCCTGGCGGTGTAATTCCGTGAGAGTGGGCGCGAGCTGTGCCCGGGGGTCTGCCGCATCCCGAGGCACGGGGCCTGTGTGCTCTGCCGTCTGTCCGGGGGACTGAGCGGGGCCCCTCTCAGTTACTGTCATCCTTGACCTGTCCCTCTGCTGCAGTGTGGAACCTGGGCTGCAATCTGAAGCTTTAGAAATAAAATGAGAAATATACTGGATACTGACTTTGTATATGCCACTCCTGTGAAGTCCTGAGCTTTCCAGTGCAGTTTGAGGGAAGAACCCCAAACCCAGGTCTCAACCCATTTTTTTTCTAGCTTCTTTAGCCACAAAACTACATTGTCTGAAGTCTTTACAGCAGAGTTAGAACGTGCAGGATCGTGTCTTCCACGATCTTGACTTGTGTTTGTAAAGTGTTTGACTAAACATTAGGCTTACATGGTGGACTGGTCATCTTGTGTGGTGTGTGCTACTCAACGAGATAAAAGTCTTCCCCTTGGCAGACCTGTTTTCTTCCAAACCCTCTCCCAGGTCACAGCAGTTGCACAGCAGAACCAAGGAGAGGTGCCCGACCCGCCGGACATGAAAGTGGCCGAGGTTCTCTTTGACGCCGCCGACGCGAATGCCATAGAGGAGGTCAACCTGGCTTACGAGAACGTCAAGGAAGTGGACGGGCTGGACGTCTCCAAGGAGGGCACGGAGGCCTGGGAGGCCGCGATGAAGAGATACGATGAGAGGATCGACAGGGTGGAGACCCGGATCACCGCACGCCTGCGAGACCAGCTCGGCACAGCCAAGAATGCCAACGAGATGTTCCGGATCTTCTCCAGGTTCAACGCGCTGTTCGTCCGGCCTCACATTCGCGGGGCCATCCGTGAGTACCAAACGCAGCTGATCCAGCGTGTGAAGGACGACATTGAGTCTCTTCACGACAAGTTCAAGGTCCAGTACCCGCAGAGCCAGGCATGTAAGATGAGCCACGTGCGCGACCTGCCACCCGTGTCTGGCTCCATCATCTGGGCCAAGCAGATCGACCGGCAGCTGACGGCCTACATGAAGCGCGTGGAGGACGTGCTGGGCAAGGGCTGGGAGAACCACGTGGAGGGTCAGAAGCTGAAGCAGGACGGGGACAGCTTCCGCATGAAGCTCAACACACAGGAGATCTTCGACGACTGGGCCCGCAAGGTGCAGCAGCGCAACCTGGGCGTGTCGGGCCGCATCTTCACCATCGAGAGCACACGCGTCCGGGGCCGCGCCGGCAACGTCCTCAAGCTGAAGGTCAACTTCCTCCCCGAGATCATCACTCTCTCCAAAGAAGTGCGAAACCTCAAGTGGCTCGGCTTCCGCGTCCCGCTGGCAATCGTGAACAA
>SJXQ01004317.1:134136-152327 GCA_006408695.1 Aepyceros melampus
GCGGGTGAAGCTGGTTCCACCTTCACAGCCCATTCCAGCCCCCTGCACTCCTCTGGGAGGAAGGTGGTATTCGCGTCTCAAAGATGAGCAGACAGGTTTCAGGATGTGGTTTGCCCGGGTTGGACCAGTCACCCGAGCCAGGATCGGAGCCCTGTACGGCTGACACCGGGGCCATCTTGTAGCTCCTCCTCCTCGTTTCAGGCGATGGGGCGCATCTTCGTGGGGCTCTGCCAGGTGGGGGCCTGGGGCTGCTTTGACGAGTTCAACCGCCTGGAGGAGCGGATGCTGTCGGCCGTTTCACAGCAAGTGCAGTGCATCCAGGAGGCCCTGCGCGAGCACTCCAACCCCAGCTTCGAGAAGAGTGAGGCTCACCTTCTTGCTTACAGTCACCCTGCCATGGCTTAGAAAAGAGCGAGGGTTTCATGTAGCTCCCAGACCCGAGGTTGCAGGCGGGATGGTGCGTCCTGATGGAAGACATGGGCAGGGCCCAGGATGGCACTGCCCGCCTCACCCCATTGCAGCCAGCGGGGCGGGTCGTGCTTCCTCTGCAGACGGAGGCCCCGGGCTCCTCCCTGTGGCCCCACAGAGCCAGGCCTCCTGGCCGGAGTGTTGGGACCCAACCCTGGTCATGTGTCTGGGGGTCCCTGGGAGCTAGTTCCACACAGAGCCTAGACGCATGAGCTGGAGGAGTTTATACATCCACGATGGGTAGTTTACCAGTTAATTTTCCCTTTCAGTCCTTAGTAATAGTAGCTTGTCTTATCAGACCCGAATAAAACGAGGAGTCTCAGAGAAATGAGCGCCTGTGAACTCCATGCTCGCTTACGGAGGGAACCTGACCCTGAGTGTCGAGATTGGGGGGGTGGTTTTGTGGTGGTGTGTTTGTGCATGAGTTTTTGGTGTTTTGTTTGTGTGTGGGTTGGGGTGTTGTGTTTGTGCGTGGGTTGGGGTGGTCTGTGTGTGGGTTGTGGTGTGGTGTTTTGTGCGTGGTTGTGGTGTTGGTGTTGTGTTTGTGTGTGGGTTGTGCTGTGGTGTTCGTGGGTTGTGGTGTGGTGTTTGTGCGTGGTTGTGGTGTTGGTGTTGTGTTTGTGCGTGGTTGTGGTGTGGTGTTTTGTGCGTGGGTTATGGTGTTTGTGTGTGGGTTGTGGTGTGTTTGTGCGTGGTTTTGTGGTTTGTGCGTGGGTTGTGTTGTGTTTATGTGTGGTTGTGGTGTTGTGTTTGTGCGTGGTTTTGTGGTGGTTTGTGTGTGGGTTGTGGTCTTATGTTTGTGCGTGGTTGTGGTGTTGTGTTTGTGCGTGGTTGTGGTGGTGGTGTATTTGTGCGTGGGTTGTGGTGTTGTGTTTGTGCGTGGTTTTGTGGTTTGTGTGTGGGTTGTGGTCTTATGTTTGTGCGTGGTTGTGGTGTTGGTGTTGTGTTTGTGCGTGGTTGTGGTGGTGTATTTGTGCATGGGTTGTGGTGTTGTGTTTATGTGTGGTTGTGGTGGTGTGTTTGTGCGTGGTTTTGTGGTGGTTTGTGTGTGGGTTGTGGTCTTATGTTTGTGCGTGGTTGTGGTGTTGGTGTTGTATTTGTGTGTGGGTTTTGGTGTGGTGTTCGTGGGTTGTGGTGTGGTGTTTGTGCGTGGTTGTGGTGTTGGTGTTGTGTTTGTGCGTGGTTGTGGTGTTCTGTTTGTGTGTGGTTTTGTGGTCTGTGTGTGGGTTGTGGTGTTATGTTTGTGGTAGATTGTGATGTGGTGGTTTGTGCGTGGGTTGTGGTGTTGTGTTTATGTGTGGTTGTGGTGTTGTGTTTGTGTGTGGTTTTGTGGTGGTTTGTGTGTGGGTTGTGGTCTTATGTTTGTGCGTGGTTGTGGTGTTGGTGTTGTGTTTGTGCGTGGATTGTGGTGTGGTGTTTTGTGCGTGGGTTATGGTGTTTGTGTGGGGGTTGTGGTGTGTTTGTGTGTGGTTTTGTGGTTTGTGCGTGGGTTGTGGTGTTGTGTTTATGTGTGGTTGTGGTGGTGTGTTTGTGCGTGGTTTTGTGGTGGTTTGTGTGTGGGTTGTGGTCTTATGTTTGTGCGTGGTTGTGGTGGTGGTGTATTTGTGCGTGGGTTGTGGTGTGGTGTTTGTGCGTGGTTGTGGTGTTGGTGTTGTGTTTGTGCGTGGTTGTGGTGTTCTGTTGTGTGTGGTTTTGTGGTCTGTGTGTGGGTTGTGGTGTTATGTTTGTGCGTAGATTGTGATGTGGTGTTTTGTGCGTGGGTTGTGGTGTTGGTGTTGTGTTTGTGCCTGGGTGGGATTTCAGTGGCCTGAGGAAGGGATTTTAGTGGCCGTGTCTGTGGTCTTAGCCCGTCGCTTCATCACAGCGTGACCGACGTTGCTGCTGCCGCTGCTGTCAGGCTCTTCCTCTTCCCGCATTGGCCTCGTGACGCTCAGGAATAACGCGCAGATAGGGTAGTCACTGCTCCGGTGCCTTGATCCGTGCCACATCTGAGTGGCTCTGATGTGGGCAGGAAGTGTGGAAGTGGGTCTCCCTGGGCAGGTGGCGTTGTGCTCCTGAGAGCCCGCAGAAAGGCCAGGCCGCAGCTCCCATGGGGTCCTGGGCTGGCAGGGTGCTGGGTTTGCGCTTTCAGGTTTTATGGTGGTTTTCTGACCATCACAAGCCTTAACACCGTCATCTGAATTTCAGCCTCTGCCCCCATTACCTGTGAGCTGCTGAACAAACAAGTGAAGGTGAGCCCAGACATGGCCATCTTCATCACCATGAACCCGGCTACGCGGGCCGGTCGAACCTCCCAGACAACTTGAAGAAGCTGTTCCGGAGCTTGGCCATGACCAAGCCCGACCGTCAGCTCATCGCCCAGGTCATGCTGTACTCTCAGGGCTTCCGCACGGCCGAGGTCCTCGCCAACAAGATCGTCCCTTTTTTCAAGTGAGTCTCTGAGCATCGTTCCTAATCGTGTTTCTGGCACATGTTAACTGCGCCATTTAAATGCGGCCTGTGTAATTACAACATTTCTTTCCACGAGTCCGTTCTTGTTTCTTGACATTTGACGCTGCTTGGGGCTTAGCAGGTACTGTTGTCAAGGAAGCCCTTTCTCTTTTAGACTGTGTGACGAGCAGCTCTCTTCCCAAAGCCACTATGACTTTGGTCTCCGAGCCTTAAAGAGCGTGCTGGTGAGCGCGGGGAATGTGAAACGGGAGCGGATCCAGAAGATCAAGAGGGAGAAGGAGGAGCGTGGGGAGGCAGTCGACGAAGGAGAGATCGCGGAGAACCTGCCTGAGCAGGAGGTGAGCGGGCGGCCTCCCCCGCACTGATCCAGGGCTCACGGGCCCCGGGACAGACGTGCTAAACGGGCAGCGGTGGGGTGGGTGGGGCAGGACGCTGGGTCTCCACACTTGTTCTCAGGGTGAGTGGATGGTGGGTCCCTGCGGGGACAGAGCCGTGAACGCAGAGCCCCCACCCCCGGAGCTCAGCCCTTTTCCCCCCGCAGATCCTGATCCAGAGCGTCTGTGAGACGATGGTGCCGAAGCTGGTGGCCGAAGACATCCCGCTGCTCTTCAGCCTCCTGTCGGACGTGTTCCCCGGCGTCCAGTATCACCGGGGCGAGATGACGGCACTGCGGGAGGAGCTCAAGAAAGTGTGTCAGGAGATGTACCTGACCTATGGGGACGGAGAGGAGGTCGGCGGGATGTGGGTCGAGAAGGTGAGTGGGGCTGCGGGGCTGGCTGGAGCCTCATAGACGCTCCCCTCCAGGGGCCGTGGGTTGGCTGGAGCCTCACAGACCCCCGTGATAGGATTATTTTCTTAAGTGCAGTGACAGCAAAACTTACCTGAAATGTTATTCACTCACATGGTGTAGTTTGCTCTCTGAAAATGCCAGCTAAAGGGGAATGACAGACACGGAGAAAAAATGTCATTGATAGTAGAAGGTCTTCCCAGCATCACTCATTAGTACAGAGTTTACAGTGTCTTCTGCGCCGCTTCTTCCCTTCGTCTCCTCTGTGAAAGTCACTTAGGAAGAAGGGTCGTGTGATGTCACAGGTTGTGCCTGTGACCCTGAGCCTTGCTCCTGGGTTAGATGGGGGCTCCGTCAGCTGCTCGCCGTCCTCCTGGCAGGGGTCTCTCCTGAGGCAGCTTGCTGAGCAGCTCCGGTTCCACTGGCTGCGGCCTCCCTGACTCCTCAGACAGCGCCTCAGTGCAGTTAAACGCTTCTCTACCCGCTGTGGTTGTGGCCGGCTCAAGGACTCTGGTTAGAAATCGCAGGCATTGCCTGGAGGGCTCCCAGCACATGTCTCTTGCCGGCACAGTGGGAAGTGGGAAGGAGCCTTGGCGTGCCTCCTCGAGCACTGACGTCGCTGCTGGGTTTGCCACCAGGTTCTCCAGCTCTATCAGATCACCCAGATCAACCACGGCCTGATGATGGTGGGGCCCTCGGGCAGCGGGAAGAGCATGGCCTGGCGCGTCCTTCTGAAGGCTCTGGAGAGGCTCGAGGGTGTGGAGGGCGTGGCCCACATCATTGACCCCAAAGCCATCAGCAAAGACCACCTGTACGGAACCCTGGACCCCAACACCCGGGAGTGGACAGACGGGCTCTTCACACACGTTCTGAGAAAGTGAGTGCACGTGGGGTGGGGTCGGGGCCTCCAGAGAACTAGGGCCTGGCGTTCTGTCCTTGTGGAAACTGCATTATTCTTACAGAGTCTGGGAATACTTCAGAAATGGTTGCAAGCTGAGCGTTTCCGTCTGAGTCACCACTCTTAACCCCTTCCACTCCAGGATCATAGACAACGTCAGAGGCGAGCTGCAGAAGCGCCAGTGGATCGTCTTTGACGGCGACGTGGACCCTGAGTGGGTGGAGAACTTGAACTCGGTGCTGGACGACAACAAGCTGCTAACGCTGCCCAACGGGGAGCGCCTCAGCCTCCGCCCAATGTACGGCCTGCGTGCTCGCACCCGGCGTGCTCAGCCAGGAGGGCGGCTCTGGTCGCCCTGGGGTAGCGGGGGGGGCAGTAGCTTCGCAGTTGGCGCCTCTCTTGCTAGGGTTGTTCCATTCCCAGGGCCAGTGAGAGACTTTCCAGAGGGTTCATTCGTAACCGGCTCCTCACTGGTTGTTAGGCATGCTCTGTAATCAGCATTTCCTGCAGCCCAGGGAGGTAGGGTTGTGGTGGGGATTTCTGGGAAGTGGTGCAGTGAGGGATTGAGACGTGGACCTCACGGTCATCCCTCGGAAATGAGCGTCTCGTATGGGTCCTTTCAATTACAGCGCCTGATAGGTGGGTAACCACGCGCAGGCCTGGCACGGACGTGTGTTCGTGCTTTGACCCCACGTTTATGGAGTGCCACGGTGTGCCGGGCTCCTTCTATATGCTGCAAATACAGCCGTAACCAACATAGACCAAACCGCCGCTCTCCTGGGGCTCACAGTCAGAGGCGGAGGACACAGATAGACGGGAGAAGTGGGCACGGGGCTGCGAAGCGAGCAGACGAGGAGCGCAGCTGAGGCAGGACGTCACTCCGTCAGGGCTTCACGGGAACGCTGGTGGCCTCGGTGGAGACCAGGGCCTGAAGCAGTGGCTCCCGGGCGTCGGGGTGGAGCTTCGGTGGTGGGAGGAGCCCCTGGGCATGCCCACACACAGGAGGGGCCGGTTGCCCAGCATGCAGGGACATGGGGACAGGACCCAAGGGGAAGCAGGCCTGGGGTCACCGAGGACTGGGCTCGCCCGCCGGGATAAGCTGGGAGGCCCTGGGGCACTGAGAAGTGACCGAGTTGTGGGTGTGAGTTAAAGCGTGTGCGATGGGATCTGCTGGTGGGCTGAGGGAACGGAGGCTCCAGCAGGACCCCTGAGTGGGTGAGTGGGTGCTCTTATCACGACAGAGGGTCAGCAGTAGCGGCTGTGTTACTCGTGACACCAAGACGCAGGTCTAGGAACACGCACTCAGCAGACAGTGTCTTGGTGTAACTTGTCAGGGTCATCACCCAGCAGATTCTGACTGTTGTCGCAAAGGTGGATTTTCTTGTGAGGCACGTTAGCCCTGAGGTGAAAGCTCTGGAATCAGACTCTTAGCCCCACTGTCTACTAGCAGTGGACCCGGCGAGGCTGCCAACCCCCTGTGCAAACAGAAACCCTGCTGGCTGGCCTGGCGGGTTCAAGTGCAAGGGCCTGGCCACAGTCCCTCACTGCGGGCCCCACCATCCAGGGAGCGATGGTTCTGTCCCATTAGAGCTCCCAGTTCTCCCAACCACAGGGGTTTTTTTTCTGCCCAGGTTCTTAAGGAGAGAGGTTGTGTTGTAATAATGCAGACTTAGATATCTTTACTTCTGAACTGAGTGCAGAGAGATTAGAGTTAAATCCCTCTTTCAGTAGGTAGGTAGGTAAACCAACTTCAACTTCATGATGTCTACCAAGCCTACGTCCTTAAATCTGCTTGCTGTTCTCCCTCCAGGTGCGGATAATGTTTGAGGTGCAGGACTTGAAGTACGCCACGCTGGCCACTGTGTCTCGCTGCGGCATGGTCTGGTTCAGCGAGGACGTGCTGAGCACAGACATGATCTTCAACAACTTCCTGGCCAGGCTGCGCAGCATCCCACTGGACGAGGGGGAGGACGAGGCCCAGCGCCGGCGCAAGGGCAAGGAAGACGAGGGCGAGGAGGCCGCCTCCCCGATGCTGCAGGTGCGGGCGGGGCTGGCAGTGCGCACCCAGGGAGTCCCCTGCCCCCATGAGTCCAGGCACGTCACAGCAGCCCCACCCCCACTGCAGCCTGGGACTTGCGGGAGGTTAGCATGCCTGGAAAATCCCATGGACGGAGGAGCTTGGTAGGCTGCAGTCCATGGGGTCGCTAAGAGTTGGACACGACTGAGCGACTTCACTTTCACTCTTCACTTTCATGCACTGGAGAAGGAAATGGCAACCCACTCCAGTGTTCTTGCCTGGAGAATCCCAGGGACGGGGGAGCCTGATGGGCTGCGTCTCTGGGGTCGCACAGAGTCGGACACGACTGAAGCGACTTAGCAGCAGCAGCATGATCAGCATTGTCTCACGCCAGCTTCTGAAGAACCCAGTGGTCACAGTTGCAAAAGTGTAGACGTGCATGGAAAATTTAAAGAGTTCTTTCAGATTTCTCTGCAAATTGATGAAAAGTGGCCTATTTTCAGTTTTGATGGTAAAAAACCAGTGTTCCCAGGAAGCGTGATTCTTGAGAACTGCCAGGATGAAGGAGTAGGATTGGTCACTGGAGCCTCGAATCCTCGTTTTTCAACCCATAAAACTTTTCATTGTGATGGGGCCCTCCCCCAGGCCCGGGTTAGAGCAGGTGAAAGTCCCCCGGCCTTGCTGGCTGGCCGCTGAGCTTGTTGATCCGCCCTTGCAGATCCAGAGGGACGCGGCGACAATCATGCAGCCGTACTTCACGTCCAGCGGGCTGGTCACCAAGGCGCTGGAGCACGCCCTCACGCTGGAGCACATCATGGACCTGACGCGCCTGCGCTGCCTGGGCGCGCTCTTCTCCATGCTGCACCAGGCCTGCCGCAACGTGGCGCAGTACAACGCCAACCACCCTGACTTCCCCATGCAGAGCGAGCAGCTGGAGCGCTACATCCAGGTTAGGGCCGGGTGGCTCCGGGCTCCGGGCACCGCGGCTGCAGGGCTGCCGTCGCTGCACATGCCCCTCCTTGAATGTTGAGACTCCACTCAAATCGGGATCTGCCTCCTCCCCCACAGCGGTACCTGGTCTACGCCATCCTCTGGTCCTTGTCCGGAGACAGCAGGCTGAAGATGAGGGCAGAGCTGGGCGAGTACATCAGGAGGATCACCACGGTGCCGCTGCCCGCTGCGCCCAACATCCCCATCATCGACTACGAGGCACGTGCCGGAGGGCGGCATCTTCCCCGCTTCTCACCCTGCAGCAGCCTCGCCTGCATTTAGTCAGCCTTTCCTGTCGGGGGATCTTGTCCCTTTTGTCTCCTGTGGCACAGGGAAGGCGGGCTAACTGGAGGTCCTGACTTGGGTGGAAGGGAGCGGGTCCTGCAGGCGGACAGGCTCGGGGGACACCCCCCCGCCCCTGCTGACCCTCGCCCGCCCATCTGCAGGTGTCCATCAGTGGAGAGTGGTCGCCGTGGCAGGCCAAGGTGCCGCAAATCGAGGTGGAGACACACAAGGTGGCTGCCCCGGACGTGGTGGTGCCCACTCTGGACACCGTCCGCCACGAGGCCCTGCTGTATACTTGGCTGGCCGAGCACAAGCCGCTGGTTCTGTGTGGGCCCCCCGGGTCCGGCAAGACCATGACGCTCTTCAGCGCCCTGCGGGCCTTGCCCGACATGGAGGTAAAGGGGCAGGAACGGGCGGCCGACCTCGGGGCCAGGGACGGGATCGGCCTTCCACCGCTCCCCTGGCCTCTGTCCTTCTGCAGGTTGTGGGTCTTAACTTCTCCAGTGCAACCACCCCGGAGCTCCTGCTGAAGACCTTTGACCACTACTGCGAGTACAGACGCACCCCGAACGGGGTCGTTCTGGCCCCTGTGCAGCTTGGAAAGTGGCTGGTATTGTTCTGTGACGAGATCAACCTGCCAGACATGGATAAATATGGGACGCAGAGAGTCATATCCTTTATCAGACAGGTCTGTTCCTGTCCGCGAGGCCCCGACTCCCCACCCATGTTACTGCTCACCTCTGCTCCTGACGCATCATCCCCTGTTCCTCAGATGGTGGAGCATGGAGGCTTTTACCGAACCTCTGATCAAACCTGGGTGAAGCTGGAGAGGATCCAGTTTGTGGGGGCTTGTAACCCGCCCACCGACCCTGGGAGAAAGCCCCTCTCTCACAGGTAACACCGCTGGTAGACTTCCCGGGCTCACACACACCAGTTCCAGGATTGCTTTAAACAGAGCATAACAGAAACACGGTTTTGATCATAAAAGTAACAAAATACTGCTCATCACTGGGATTCCTCTGGGGTTCCCTGCACTATGCTGGAAACCTCGGAAACACACTCAGGATGAAAGCAAGAGTGAGCTGCCAGACCTGCCTGCAGGGTCCGGCTGAGGCTGAAATAAGCCCAAGTCATTTTCCCACCTCTGCTGGCTTCATATTCGGGTTTCTGCATCTGCTGCTCGGTGTGAGGCCGCCCTGAGCTGTGCCGGGAAGCCTGGGGGCGGGGCAGGGGGCGGTCCTCCATCGCGGGCACGCCGCCCAGGCGGCTGAGCCGGGCTCTCCCCGCAGGTTCCTGCGCCACGTGCCCGTGGTGTACGTGGATTACCCGGGCCCTGCCTCGCTGACGCAGATCTACGGCACCTTCAACCGGGCCATGCTGCGGCTCATCCCGTCGCTGCGCACGTACGCGGAGCCGCTCACCGCGGCGATGGTGGAGTTCTACACCATGTCCCAGGTGCGCGGCCTCCCTGCCCCCACCCGGGGCGAGGGCTCGGGAAGAGGCTGAGCTCCGTGAGCTCCTGCTCAGCACGGGGGCTTCCCCCGGAGCCCTCATCAAGTCACTCCTCCAGCCGGCGCCGTGCCCAGGCGCCTCGTCTCCCTTGTTCTGTGTCCTGGTCCCGCCCGTGTGTGCATCTTCATTCCCTGGTGAAGCTGAGACTGGATGGTGCACTTTCTAAGCGGGTGTGCACACTTGTGTCTCAGCAGACCCAACCCAGGCACGTAGGTCTGTGCTCACTCTTCCGTGGTGTTTATGGTGACCAGGTGTGGCCACCACCCTCAGGCTGGACCAGTTACCCTCCCACCAGGGTGCTTCGTCCAGCCTTGGAAAAAGGCTGGTTCAAACCATCTTTGCTCCTTGGATGAACAGAGGTGCTTCTCATGGTTTTGATTGGCATTCCTCTGTTAGCTTCTAACAAGGGCTCCTGCAGAAGAGCTGCCAATATTCCACTGAGACCTCATCTAGCTTAGAGTCCTGTGTGAGAACTCACTTGTCATGTTATTACAAATGCTTTAGACTTTGTATGATTGCAGCCTTTTACCTACATGTTTTAAGTATCATGAAATGTGAACTTTTTTGTTTTTCTTTTTGAGATAACACTTAGAAAGCTTTATAAGAATTTTTCTATAGTTTTATTTACTTTTAGTTTTCTCAATGTAATAAGATATAATTAATTTCAACATAAAGTGAGCACTTTGAAGCTAACTCTGTACTAAATCAGAGTCCCACCATTATTTATTATTTCATTCTTAAATATCACAGGGTGTAGATTCTTTAATATAAACGTGTTACGGAGCATTTCCCTTTGCTACTGCTTTTCTTGTCTTGGGACTTTACACGGAACTTGGTGTTCTTTTTCTTCCCGCAGGAGCGGTTCACTCAGGACACACAGCCCCACTACATCTACTCACCCCGAGAGATGACCCGCTGGGTGCGGGGGATCTTTGAGGCCCTGAGGCCCCTGGAGACGCTGCCTGTGGAAGGCCTCATCCGCATCTGGGCGCACGAAGCCCTCCGTCTCTTCCAGGACAGGTGAAGCCAAGGGTCCGAGTAGCTCCCTGCTCCCCTACGTTGACCCCTGAGCTAGAGTCTGCACAAGGCCTGCCTGCGCCCTGGTGGAGGGGAGCCTCACCTCTGGTTATTGATCACGGATACCCCCTGTCTGGGATCTCAGTGCTGTGACTGCCCTCCTTGGTTACCTTTGGACCTTGGGCAAGGCATTTGAGTTCACCTCTCCCTGTCGGGTGGGCCCCACGCAAGGTCAGAGTGCAGAGGTCACAGGTGATTTCAGTGTCTTCTCACTACAGCTTGGGTAACCGTGAGCCCTCCCTCATCCTTAGTCTTGGCTCTCATCAGGGGATTTGCAGCTGTGTCTCTGGGGCTTTGGTTTTTCTCTTTTATCTGTTAACCACTTACCTCAAGTGTAAGCTTTGATCACATATATCACTTGTAAGCTTTGACTTTTCCTGGATAAGTGACCATTGCCAAAGGGAAGACTTGCTAACAGCTGTAGTCAGTGTTCAGCATAGGTCCCGGGAGGTTCTCTGGTTTTAACCGTTGTGTCAGTAAAAGGCTGAGTCTTTTTAAGGAATCTTAAGAATTACTGATTTTTAAAAATCAGAACCTTTTCTTATATTCTTTGTTTATAGCTCTGTACAACCTCTGTTTTATGACAAATTCTTAGTTTCCCCAGGTCCTGCTTTGTCGTTTTTATTTTTCTTTTAATTTCATGTGTTTAAGCACTGCACTGTAATACCTACATTCTGGATCACTTAAGGCATCTTGAGTTCAGATTCTTTGGTTCTTCCATTTGCGGGAAATGAAGGTTTCTGGTAGAAGCCTAACACCAGGCCTTGGAGTAGCCCACAGCACCCTCAGAGCTTGGTGTTTTCTCAGCGCGGCCTCTGTCTTTTCCTCTGCAGACTCGTCGAGGACGAGGAGAGGCGCTGGACTGATGAAAACATCGATATGGTTGCTCTGAAGCACTTTCCCAACATCGACAAGGAGAAAGCCATGAGCCGGCCCATCCTGTACAGCAACTGGCTGTCAAAGGTGATGCGTTGGCGCCGTGTCTGCAGGACTCCTTCCCTTCTGTCCTTTCAGTTAGGCCCATCATCTAATCAGAAATGTCTTTGACTTGCACTTACTGTAAAGGAAGGCGTGATGATGTTGTTCAGTCACTCAGTCGTGTCTGACTCTTTGCAACCCCGTGGACTGCAGCACACCAGGCTTCCCTGTCCATCACCGTCTCCCAGACTTTACCCAAACTCATGTCCATTGAGTTGGTGATGCCATCCAACCATCTCATCCTCTGTCGTCCCCTTCTCCAGCCTTCAATCTTTCCCAGCATCAGGGTCTTTTCCATTGAGTCGGCTCTTTGCATCAGGTGGCCAAAGTATTGGAGCTTCAGCTTCAACATCAGTCCTTCCAATTAATATTCAGGGTTGATTTCCTGTAGAATTGACTGGTTTGATCTCCTTGCAATCCAAGGGACTCTCAAGAGTCTTCTCCAACACCCCAGTTCAAAAGCATCAATTCTTTGGCACTCAGCCTTTTTTACGGTCCAACTCTCACATGACGGAGGCGTGATGGGCTGCAGAATTGTAGCCGTGGATAATTTAGGGCAGACGATCCCAGGAGCAGGCCGCTCTAGAGCTATGGATTCTGACCACCGGAAGGTGTGGTTCAACATGTTTGCATTGAAGGGAGTGTTTGCCTCACCTGCTTTTACTTTCCTCACCGTAAAAACAAGGCATTGTGGGTAATCTGTGTGCAAGTGTTCCGTGTACTGAGATCCTAGCAGAGTTGAAGTTTTCAGAATAGCTGGGAATTGTCCTTTTCTCAGAAAGAGAGCAGAGTGTCTTAGAAGGTTGCAGCCTTGCCATGCATTTCTTCAGTGGGCAGTGTTGACTTGAGCCCGAGGACAGTCTTCCTTTAGGAGCTCAGACTCATAGGGTGAAGCAGCTCCGTCTTAGGAGGGCTGACCCTGGTGTGGGGGCTCAGGTGAGTGTTCACAGGCCTCCATCTGGGTGTCAGGTAGGGCGTGGCAGACCGAGGGCCTGTGGGAAGCAGGGGCACAGAAGCAGGAAGAACAGGGAGTTTTGTGCAGTGTTGCTAGAATGCCCTATTTATTTCTAGGCTCTAGATACTAATCCTGTTTCATTCATAGGCAGCACCTACCAGTGGCTTGTCTTTTCACTTTTTTTATAGCATCATTGGAAGAATGAAGGTTGTTAACGGACTGTCGTTTAAGTCCTCAGTCTGAATTGAGTTAGCGTGTGGGGTTCCCCGAGTGCATGTCTATGGCCTGGCGCTGGGGCTCCGGGTGGCTCTGTCACTTGGGTTTTTGCGGGGGCCTCTTACAGAGCTCTGTCCTGTTGGCTGGTTGGTTCATTGCTCTCTGGGCTAAAACCACGTGGTCGTGATCGTGGTTGTGAATCTGCCTGCTGGGACGACAGTACCTCACTCCTGGTTCTTCTCTGGGGGAGTCTTTCCCCTCTGGGCCTTTCCTCTTCCAAATGAAGTTTGAAGTTGGCTTGTCAGGTTGCACCAGTGTGACTTCCACCATCCACCACTGAGTCTCTGACTGGGGTTACATTGAATCCATGTGTCACTCGTGGGGAGCTGGCGTGGTTGCAATCGTGTATTTCTCTCTGTGACTGTGGTGTGTCTCTCAGTTATTGACACGTTCTGTGACGTCTTTGAGTGATGTTCGGTTTTCTCCATAACGATTGTCCGTGTCTTTAGATCTCACCCTAGCTTACTTCCGTTTTTGTTGCTGTGTTGTAAACACCTGCTTTTGTCTCATTCTTCAGGACAGTGTTTCAGTGTGTAGAGCTGTGATCCACTCTGCTGTAGGAACTAAGGTGATTTCTTCTTAGTTACATAGGTCTTCCCTTCTTTCCTATAGGACTACATCCCAGTAGACCAAGAGGAGTTAAGAGATTATGTCAAAGCCAGGCTGAAAGTCTTCTACGAGGAAGAGCTGGACGTGCCTCTGGTCCTGTTCAACGAGGTCTTGGACCACGTGCTCAGGATTGACCGGTGGGCTTTTGGTTTTTGCAGCCTCCCCGCTCGCCCACACTGCTCTCAATGGTGAGGGGAGGGCTCATGCCCGGCCTCGTGCTGGCCTCCTGAAGGCCCCTGCGCCTCCGCCAGCGATTCCCGCTCCTCCTCTGAGTCCAGCTCTACTGCCCCCAATGTCCCCACAAAGCAGAGCCTCATTCTGCCTCTCCAGGCACCTCCCACCTGCCTTGGTTCTGGCCACTCACCCTCCTGCTCGAGTTGTCAGGGTGTCTGGAGACAGGGCCATGTCTTTTTTGACCTTTGCTGCCTCACTTGCAAATCACAGTTGCTCCACAGATGTTTAATGTACAAGTACAAATTGAAATGCATTCCAGATATTATAGACTAGATCCTGAAAAGTGTTAGGATTTGAGTGTCCAAGGGGGAGCAGGGCATAAAAGCCTCAACCTGCATCCCTTCTGATGATGTTCCAGAATATTCCGTCAGCCTCAGGGCCACTTGCTTCTGATTGGCGTCAGTGGAGCAGGCAAAACCACCCTGTCGCGCTTCGTGGCCTGGATGAACGGGCTGAGTGTGTACCAGATTAAGGTGGGTCTGGCCAGAGCCCCTCGGTCCCCACAGTGAATCCTGGCTCGTGCATGTAGCTCCTTGGGTGAGAAAGGAGCTGACCGCCCTACTCCTGCAGGTCCACAGGAAGTACACGGGCGAGGACTTCGATGAAGACCTCCGCACGGTGCTGCGGCGTTCCGGCTGTAAAAACGAGAAGATCGCCTTCATAATGGACGAGTCCAACGTGCTGGACTCCGGGTTCCTGGAGCGGATGAACACCCTGCTGGCCAACGGCGAGGTAACCCCTGACATGCCGCGCGGCTCGCGTTCCATGGCGCCGGGCTCCGAGGACTGGCCAGCCAGGGTGCTGTGCTGTTTCCCAGGTGCCCGGCCTCTTTGAGGGAGATGAATATGCCACCCTGATGACCCAGTGTAAGGAGGGGGCCCAGAAGGAGGGCCTGATGCTGGACTCACACGAGGAGCTGTACAAGTGGTTTACCAGCCAGGTCATCCGCAACCTGCATGTTGTATTCACCATGAACCCGTCCTCTGAGGGCCTCAAGGACCGCGCGGCCACCTCCCCTGCGCTATTCAACAGGTACGCCCACCGCGCGCAGCTTTCCGGGGGCAGGCCCCGCCCTTGGGAGCCGCTGCGAGACGTGGGCCTCTTTGCAGGTGTGTGCTGAACTGGTTTGGGGACTGGTCCACGGAAGCTCTGTATCAGGTTGGCAAAGAGTTCACCAGCAAGATGGACCTGGAGAAGCCCAACTACATCGCGCCCGATTACATGCCAGTCGTGTACGGCAAGCTGCCGCAGCCGCCCTCTCACCGCGAGGCCATCGTGAATAGCTGTGTGTTTGTTCATCAGACTCTTCACCAGGTGGGTTCAGTCCTGAGGTCACGGGAGATGCGAAACTGACCCCCGTGCTGACGTGGAACTGAGCTGATGTAGAAGTAACCCCCAAGGCACCTCAGGCTTGACACTGTACTCACCCGGCAGAGTGCCTGGTTCTCGCCTGCTTCCTGCCTCTGTCAGCGACGTCTCACCTGCTCGGGGCCCAGCTGCGTGTTCCCGGGCCGTCTGGTCCCTCCCCACGCTAACTCCATCTGCCCTGTCTCGCTGCCTCTTTCCAGGCCAGGTCTCCCCTAGGGCAGGGGCCGTGGTTTCTCTGAGAAGGGCCAGCTGGTGGGTGTTTCAGGCCTCGCGGCCCTCAGAGTCCCTGCTCGGCCTCCCCGCTCTGCGGCAGTGGTGCAAGAGCCTCGTGGCCGTGAGCGAGCAGGACCCCCATGTGCAGAGGCCGCCCCGCGGGGCATGACCTGCTGGCCGCTGCCGGCTGCCTCTCCATGGGTTCTCTGTATCAGAGGAGTGCAGTCTGCCCCCATCGGAGGGGTCTGTGAAGAGCACTCTGACCTGCAGGCCACCTCGACTGCCCCCTGCCCCCTGCCCTCTCCACACCTCCCTCCACCTGCAGGGACCAGAGGAGGTGATCTGCCTCACCCTTCTCGATGCCGTTTCTTACTTTGGTTCCGCTGAAAATCAGCAGAAGGTAGAGGAGGTGTACTGATGCCTACGTAGTGACGGCTAGCATGGGGGTGTTTTCCTGGGAAGTATACCCCTGCGGCTGCCAGCACCACCCTCCTCCTCTCAGAGAAGCGGGATGAGAAAGCTCAGAGGTGGGAGGGCTTCTCAGCATCTCACGGGAGGCAGCCGGACCCGGTCTCGAGTGATGGGACTCCTGAGGTCTGGAGCCATGCCACCACATCACGCCAGCAGAACAGTCATGTTCTAAGGTTAAACTGTGATGTCTTGAGGCTAAATCGCGGAGAACTAACACGGTCTTCATTTTGCAAAAGGCTAACGCCCGGCTGGCAAAGCGAGGAGGCCGCACCATGGCCATCACGCCGCGCCACTACCTCGACTTCATCAACCACTACGCCAACCTGTTCCACGAGAAGCGGAGTGAGCTGGAGGAGCAGCAGATGCACCTGAACGTGGGGCTCCGGAAGATCAAGGAGACGGTTGACCAGGTCCGCCACGGCGCAAGCAGCCCTCGCTGGGAGGAGTGGGCCGTGCGTGTCGGTGAGCCCTGCGTGGTTCTGTCGCCCTGATGTGGCTTTTGCTCCTCAGGTGGAAGAGCTGCGTCGGGACCTCAGGATAAAGAGCAAGAGCTGGAGGTGAAGAATGCGGCAGCCAACGACAAGCTGAAGAAGATGGTGAAAGACCAGCAGGAGGCCGAGAAGAAAAAGGTGCCGCTTCTTGTCCCAGGAACTGCGGCCTGTGTGGGCCGTGTGACTCCATCTCTCGGGCTTGTGTGCATGCACGTGTGTGTGTGGAGTGGGTGCGCACACATGCATGCACACGTGTGTGTCCCGGGTGGCGTGCGGAGTGCTGCCTAGGGTTTCGTTCGGCAAGTTAACCGGTGTTCACCCCAGAGCTGAGCCATCCTTTGTCTCCAGGTCATGAGCCAAGAAATTCAGGAGCAGCTGCACAAGCAGCAGGAGGTCATTGCAGACAAGCAGATGAGCGTGAAGGAGGACCTGGATAAGGTGGAGCCAGCCGTCATCGAGGCCCAGAATGGTGTGTGCTCGCCGTGGGGCCTCGCGGCGGGAGGGCCGGGGCAGCAGGGCCCCCCCAGGTCCCGGTGCGTACATCCCTGGAAGCATCAGTGGGAGGTCTCGGAAACCTCCTCTAACTACTTCAGACTGTCCTCGTCTCTGAAAGTATAGTCCCCGTGGAGCTAGTCCACTTTCCCCATGCAGGCATGCCGAGGTGCTTCAGTCATGTCCAGCTCTTTGCGAGCCCATGGACGGTAGCCCACCAGGCTGCTTTGTCTGTGGGATTCCCCAGGCAAGAATACTGGATTGGGTTGCCATGCCCTCCTCCAGGGGATCTTCCTGACCCAGGGATCAAACCCACATTTCTTACGTCTCCTGCATTGGTGGTGGGTTCTTTACCATTGGCGCCACCTGGGCCCTTTTTATGAGAGAAAGTTAACAAGTTTTTCATCAAAACATTTTCTTAATCTGGTAACGATTTCCTAAGTACGCCGTTTGCGAATCCTCAGCTTGAATTTCATCTAGGAACGTCACGAAGTGTGCAGTTTTGCCGTAACTATTGAGTGTCCTGGTTGTGGCCGGCAGTGACGAGCTGGCAGCCTCCTCCTCCCCGCTCCTCCTTGCACCCCGGTGCTGGGACGTGCTCAGGAGGAGATTGTGACCTGGGCCCCTGTCCTCGTCTGCGCCACACCTGGGAGTGGCCTTCAACCCGGCCTTCCCGCCCACCAGCCTCAGACTTGTTTCGGGTCACCTGACAGCTTATAGTCTTCACATTACACCACAGAGGACTGGAAGTAGCCTTCCAAACTGTGGGTTTTCATTGAGCTGGATTTGGATGAGAATTTAATTTAGGTCTCATCTGCCAAATGATCACTTTTAAAAGTGTTTTAATGAAAGTTCAGACTGGAAAAAAACATACGTTTCTGCTTGTGGAACGTGTTGGTCAATTTTTTTGAACTGTTTAATTCCACATCTTCAGCCACCCAGTAAAGACAAGTACTAAAGTGTGGACTGAAGATGTCTTTGTTTAATGGGTGTAACATAAATCAGCAATTTCATTCTTGAAAAAAATATTTACATCTTTACAGAGGTAAAGGAGTCAGGATTTGTGAGGCATTTGTACAGATACCATCCATTTTCCAGAATGTGGTGGTAGTTGTTTTGGCTACTGCAGCTACTCCAGAGGGTTTTAAGACAGGCCGTCCCACGATGGCTCAGCTCTCCTGTGCATGCGCCCCTCTCTGCTGGGAGTCACGGTGTCGCTGTGGTCTGGCCCCCCTCACTGGCCCCTCCCTCGTGCCCAGCCGTGAAGTCCATCAAGAAGCAGCACTTGGTGGAGGTACGGTCCATGGCCAACCCTCCTGCCGCCGTGAAGCTGGCGCTCGAGTCCATCTGCCTGCTGCTGGGGGAGAGCACGACGGACTGGAAGCAGATCCGCTCCATCATCATGAGAGAGAACTTCATCCCCACCATCGTCAACTTCTCTGCAGAGGAGATCAGGTGGGTGGGCGTGCGGGCCTGGGCTTCTCCTGTCTGCTGGGGCCTGGGCGTCTGACGTGGCCTCCGCAGGAGGCAGTGTTGGCTCACGGGTCACACAGACGCCTCTTCAGGCCATTTCCACCCCAGACAGCCAGATTCCCTACCCCCGTTCCTCACTGCAGTCC
>SJXQ01004317.1:177455-190916 GCA_006408695.1 Aepyceros melampus
GCTACCGAGGAAGTCCAAGCCCTGCCCCTGCACCCAGGTCTACCCCAGCTCTCCTGCAGTGCCCATCGGGCCCCTCCCACCCCAGAGCTCAGCCTCCCTCCACCTGCACCTGGCAGGCCCCTCTCTTCCATCCTGTCTTGTTCAGTCCTGTCCCCTTTGTGACCCCATGGACTGCAGCACGCCAGGCCTCCCTGTCCATCACCCTCTCCCAGGAGCTTGTGCAAACTCATGTCCATCACGTCAGTGATGCCATCCAACCATCTCATCCTCTGTCATCCCCTTCTCCGGCCTTCAATCTTTCCCAGCATCAGGGTCTTTTCCAATGAGTCAGTTCTTGGAATCAGGTGGCCAAAGTATTGGAGTTTCAGCTTCAGCATCAGTCCTTCCAATGAATATTCAGGACTGATTTCCTTTAGGATGGACTGGTTGGATCTCCTTGCAGTCCAAGGAACTCTCAAGAGTCTTCTCCAGCACCACAGTTCAAAAGCATCAACTCTTCAGTGCTCAGCCTTCTTCACAGTCCAACTCTCACATCCATACATACCACTGGAAAAACCATAGCTTTGACTAGACGGACCTTTGTTGGCAAAGTAATGTCTGCTTTTGAGTATGCTGTCTAGGTTGGTCATAACTTTCCTTCCAAGGAGTAAGTGTCTTCTAATTTCACGGCTGCAGTCACCATCTGCAGTGATTTGGGAGCCCAAGAAACTAAAATTTGTCACTGCTTCCACTTTTTCCCCTTACATTTGCCATGGAGTGATGGGACTGGACGCCATGATCTTAGTTTTCTGAATGTTGAGTTTCAAGCTGGCTTTTTCACTCTCCTCTTTCACCCTCATAAAGAGGCTCTTTAGCTCTTCTTTACTTTCTGTCAATAGAGACATATCATCCGCATATCTAAGGTTGTTGATATTTCTCCTGGATGTCTTCTTTCCCGTTTGTGATTCATCCAGCCTGGCGTTTCTCATGATGTACTCTGCATATACGTTAAATAAGCAGGGTGACAACATACAGCCTTGACGTACTCCTTTCCCAATTTGGAACCAGTCTGTTGTTCCATGTCCAGTTCTGTTTCTTCTTGACCTGCACACAGGTTTCTCAGGAGGCAGGTAAATGTGGTCTGGTATTCCCATCTCTTGAAGAATTTTCCACAGATTGCTGTGATCCACACAGTCAAAGGCTTTGACATAGTCAATGAAGCAGAAGTAGATGTTTTTCAAGATGGTAGGAAGGGCAAAATCATGTTTAGACTCAAACTTCATACCCACCAGAGACACTTAGAGGCCGAAAGCAAAACCCTGTGTGCACCGGACCCAGGGACAGGAGCAGTGACCCCACGAGAGACTGAGCCAGACCCGCCTGTGAGTGTCTGGGGGCCGCCTGTGGAGGTACAGGTTGGCAGTGGCCTGCCGCGGGGACAGGGGCTCTGGCTGCAGCAGCCCTGGGACGCGTGGCGTGTCGCATGAGTCCTCTCGGAGGAGGTCGCCACTGGCCCCACCGTAGAGCCGCCGAGGAGACCACCCACAAATTGGAGAATAATTATGCCAAAGAAGTTCTCGCACTTTGCAAGTTCTAGGGCCGACAACAGGTTTCCGAACCTGGAGATCCAGCAAAGGGACTGAGAACCCCCAAGAAATATAGGATATGCCTTCGTGCTAAGTCGCTTCAGTCATGTCCGAGTCTTTGCGACCTCAGGGACTGTAACCTGCCAGACTCCTCTGTCCGTGGGGATTCTCCAGGCAAGGATACTGGAGTGGGTTGCCGTGCCCTCCTCCAGGGGCTCTTCCCAACCCAGGGATCGAACCCGGGTTTCTTACGTCTCCTGCATTGGCAGGAGGGTTCTTTACCACTAGCTCCTCCTGCAAAGCCCATAAATCAACTATACTTCAGTTTTAAAGAAAATGCCTGCTGATATGTCCCTTGTGACCCAGTGGTAAAGAATCCGAATGCCAATGCGGGGGACACGTGGGAATACGATCCCACATGCCTCGGAGCAACTAAGCTGTCATGCCACAATGGCTAAAGCCCGTGCTCCACAAGACACCCACTGCAATGAGTGCCCACGGGCCACAACTCCAGAGAAGCCCCTGCTCAGCGAAACTAGAGAAAACCCATGTGCAGCAATGAAGCCCCAGTACAGACATAATTTTTTTTAATGCCTGTTAACTAGGCAGAAAGAGGGAAAAGGGGCCTTCCCAAACAGTCCAAAGAGACTGGAGTGGCCTCCTCTCTGCAGCCCAGGTTAGCTGGCTCCCTTCTCCTCCTTGCCTGGACCTGCCCCGGCCCCCTATGCCAGGAGGAGGTCCCTGGGCAACAGGCCAGCCTCCGAACTGGAGCCCCCTGTGAAGGTTCCTACCTGGAGTCCAGGAGCAAAGCAACCAGGGGCAGAGGCTGCAGAGAGAAGGCGGAGGCGAAGTCCAGAAGGCCAGCTTCTGAGAGCAGAGGAGTTGGGAGGGAGCGACGCTGGTCTGAAGAAGAGAACAGAGAGGCAAAGTGCTCCTTGGCCAAAAAGGAGCTCAGCAAGTCTACTCTCAAGATCCGCCAAGAAGGGGAGAAGACATCGTGACCCTCCTCGCCCCCAGCCTCACAGGGCCCCACGGATGAGGCACGCTGGGGACGAAGGGGTCTGGGATGCAGAACGGGGCATCTCTAACTTGGCCTCCGTGCTTTACTCAATTTTGCATTTCTGCTTTAAAGGAAAAACACGTTCAGAAAGCTCTCCCTTAACAATATTCAAAAACTAACCAGCAGTTCAAAGCAGGCATCTTTTCCTTGCAATAAAATTTGCCCTGAAAGATTTCCCAAGCTCCTCTTTCCCCAAAAGTGGTTTCTAAGGCAGCATGGAAACGGTCTGTCGTTCCACAGGGTGCTGGGTCTTTATGTCTCTGCCCACGTGCAACTAAGATCTGGGTCAAGCTTCGAATATCTGAGCACCTTTCCTGGACTGGGAACCTGAGAGAGCAAGAAGTATTTGAAGGTCAAATTTCTAAAGATAAACTCCTGCACACACACACTGACAAGAAACAATCCTGGATGTGTACGTCTTCCAAGGACACCTTCACAAGCTCAACTCCCACCCACTGCACCAGAGCAGGTGCTCAGGAAATACTATTGAAGTGTAATAAGCTAACAGGAGGCCAGAAGGCTGAACATTACCCCCTACACCTCCTGGAACCCTCTGGGACTTCCATGGCAGTCCAGTAGTCAGACTCCTCGCTTCCACTACAGGAGGCGTGGGCTTGATCCCTGGCTTAAAAGAAAAGAAAGGAAGAATGCACCTCAAAGAATTACGTTCTGCCTAGTATATTCGGTCAGGTTCTTGGGAAGAGGCAAGCGAGAGTAAGACCTATATTTTCATGTACAAACTACAGAGAAAGTTTCTTCTGTTTTTTTTTTTTTTTTTTGTCTTGTCTAGTGTTAACTGTTTAAATACATATTTATTTATTTCCGGGTGTGCTGGGTCTTCGTTGCTGCTCAGGCTTTTCTCTAGCTGCAGCGAGCAGAGGCTGCTCTCTAGCTGCGGTACACGGGCTTCGCATTGAGCTGGCTTCTCTTGTGAAGCGGGTTCTAGGGTGTTCGGGCTTCGGAAGTTGCAGCTTCCGGACTCTAGAGCAAAGACTCAGTAGCTGTGGCTCAGGGGCTCAGCTGTTTAGCAGCATGTGAAGTCTTCCCAGAGCAGAGATTGAACCTGCATGTCCTGCACTGACAGGCGGGTTCTCTACCACTGGGCCATGAGGGAAGCCCTCCAGCATTAGCTTTTAAGATGAACCCCTTCATACCATACTTGGTATTATTTTGACCAGACACTTTTGGGTACAATTATTGTCTAGTGTTAACTGTTTAAATACATATTTATTTATTTCCGGGTGTGCTGGGTCTTCGTTGCTGCTCAGGCTTTTCTCTAGCTGCAGCGAGCAGAGGCTGCTCTCTAGCTGCGGTACACGGGCTTCGCATTGAGCTGGCTTCTCTTGTGAAGCGGGTTCTAGGGTGTTCGGGCTTCGGAAGTTGCAGCTTCCGGACTCTAGAGCAAAGACTCAGTAGCTGTGGCTCAGGGGCTCAGCTGTTTAGCAGCATGTGAAGTCTTCCCAGAGCAGAGATTGAACCTGCATGTCCTGCACTGACAGGCGGGTTCTCTACCACTGGGCCATGAGGGAAGCCCTCCAGCATTAGCTTTTAAGATGAACCCCTTCATACCATACTTGGTATTATTTTGACCAGACACTTTTGGGTACAATTATTCTGAGATAAAGTTCTTTAAAATGAAGTGGATTTTTTTTTTTTCATTTTGCAATCTCCTATCTGAAAAACAGATCAAAACTTACAACTCCACTTCAAGACAATGTTGAGCAAGCTGTAAAGGGAGCAGCAGTTTCAGAGGCGGCCACATGTCATGGTAACTTGTGTGTGTAGGTCGGCCTCTCCAGAGCTCCCAGGCTCCTCTCAGAATCCATCCAGGTCACCCAGTTCTGCACCCAAAATAAAAGAATTCCTGTTCAGGCTGAAGGAACCCACAGAAAAGCCAGGGACCATCTGAGGTTTCCTTCTTATAAATCAGTTTGTCTCGGGGAAACTACAGGCTAGAATAATATTTTATTCTGAAAGAATGCCGTGCAGGTTCACATGCGGACATTAATCTTGCTGTTGTTCAGTCAGCCTTGGCGAGCCCCGTGGACTGTAGCCCTCCTGGACCCTCTGTTCACGGGGCTTCCCAGGCAAGCGTACTACAGTAGGTTGCCATTTCTCCCTCCATCAGGCCTTCCCAACCCCGGGATGGAACCCAGGTCTCCTGCTTCAGGTAAATTCCTAGGTGTCTTAGACTTCTCCTGTGGGTTTGGGGCAGGGGACTCTCCAGGCTGCTAGAGGTCCCAGGAGGGAGCGGGGTCAGCCCAAGGTTACCTTCCCACTCGCACCTGCTCAGGGCTGGCCCGGGCCGCCCCACCTTGGCGGGGAGCTGCAGGTGCCCCTTTGTGACCCCTCACTCCCTGCCGGAGGAGATGGCGGCGCCTCAGCCCTCACTGGCCCTGGGCAGGGGGCTTGGGGGAGGACAGCACAGCTCAGTTGGAAAAGGATCCGCCTGCAAGGCAGGAGACCCGGGTTCGATTCCTGGGTGGGGAAGATCCGCTGGAGAAGGGAAAGGCTACCCACTCCAGTATTCTTGGGCTTCCCCTGTGGCTCAGCTGGTGAAGAATCCATCCGCAATGCGGGAGACCTGGGTTCCATCCCTGGGTTGGGAAGATCCGCTGGAGAAGGGAAAGGCTGCCCACTCCAGTATTCTGGCCTGAAGATTCCGTGGACAAATAGTCCATGGGATCGCAGAGTGGGACATGAGCGACTTTCACTTTGCTTCACTTCAACAGATATTTCTCGTTAAGGGGGAAAGAAAGGGGGCTGTCTCTGAGGCAGGGACCCCAGTCCCGGGGAGGAGGAACCATCCTCACTCCTCATACCCAAGATGCGCCCCAAGTGCTGGCTGGGCAGAGAGGAGCCGCCCACCCTCGCTGGGGGGCTTCCTCACGCCCGGGAGTCAGGGGCGCCCACCACGAGGGGAAGGCCTCTTCACCCCCACAAGGCAGGGCCCACCCCCTCCCCGGGGCTGGCGGTCCTCCCCGCACGGCGCAGGGAGCCCACGCAGGGTCTGGGCTCTGCCGTCTCGGGTCCCGCCCGGCTGCTGGGGCCTCTTGGCGCCCGCGGCTTCAATGGCCCCCGTGCGCGGGCGGCAGGTGCGGGGCGGGAGCGCCTGCAGGCGCCCGTGGCCGCACCCCCGCGCCCGGCTGCCCGAGGCCCGCAGCGCCCCGTGCGGCCTCCAGGAGCAGCGAGGAGCTGGCTCCCAGGGGAGACTCCGAGGGGCGCGGTGTTCACTCCAGTGGCCCGGGGCCCTGCTCAGGTGAGGTTGGCGCTGCGGCGCCGTTTATTCAGAGCAGCTGGGGCCGCAGGCACAGCACTGTCACTGAAGGCCTACCTTCTGAATGACATGTCCATTTTCTTCCCAGTGTGACCATCCACTGGGTCGAGAGGGAAGGTCTTGCGGCCCGACCGGTGTGACGTCACAGGCATCTCCATGACAACGCATCCTGCGGCTCTCCACCCGCCCGCGCCCCAGCGCTCCGGCGGTTCGACCTCGCGGCCCCTTTGCGAAGCTCCGGTGGACCCGCTGCGCTAGGCTCCCCCGTCCAGGCTCCATTCGCAGACACAATGTTGCCGCAAAACCTTGAGTGACGACGTGACCCCACGTTCCCTGCCGCCGGCGCTGCTGCTGCTGCTAAGTCGCTTTAGTCGTGTCCAACTCTGTGCGACCCCATAGACGGCACGCACCAGGCTCCCCCATCCCTGGGATTCTCCAGGCAAGAGTACCGGAGTGGGATGCCATCGCCTTCTCCGACATCCAGACCTAAAAACCGCACCTGCCCCACCTCTCCTTCCAGATGCGGAAAGTTACCGAGAGCCCTCCCTCCCAACCACCCAAGGCTCTGACTTCTGCTGGAAAGGCTTCCCTCTCCTTGCCCCCACCCCTGACTTTTTATTCTCTTTCTCTTAGTTTGGCACCTCCTCCAGGAAGCCTTCCTTGACCTGAGAGTCTTAAGTTAGGAACCATTTCTCTGCACTCCCACCCACAGCAGGCCAGACCAGCCTGTATAGAAGCTGCCTATTGATTTCTACCTGGTTCACTAGACTGTCACACTGTGAGCCAAGGAACTTTCAGCCCTAAGCTCCTCCACGTGCTGGTTGTTCAGTCGCTAAGTCCTGACTCCGGACCACATGGAGTGCAGCACACACCAGCTTTCCCTGGCCTTCACTGTCTGCCATTAGAGTGGTATCATCTGCGTATCTGAAGGTGTTGATATTTCTCCTGGAAATTTTGATTCCAGCTTGTGATTCATCCGGCCTGGCATTTCACATGATGTACTCTGCATATTAGTTAAGTAAGCAGGATGACAATATACAGCCTTGACGTACTCCTTTCCCAATTTTGAACCAGCCCGTTGTTCCATGTCCAGTTCTACCTGTTGCTTTTTGACCTGCATACAGGTTTCTCAGGAGACAGGTAAGGTGGTCTGGTATTCACATCTCTTTAAGAATTTTTCAGTTTGTTGTGATCCACACAGTCAAAGGCTTTAGTGCAGTCAATGAAGCAGAAATAGAGTTTTTCTGGAATTCCTTTGCTTTTTTGATGATCCAACAGATCTTGGCAATTTGATCTCTGGTTCCTCTGCCTTTTCTAAATCCAGGTTGTACATCTGGAAGTTCTTGGTTCATGTACTGCTGAAGCCTGACTTGAAGGATTTTGAGCATTACCTTGCTAGCATGTAAAATGAGTGCAGTTGTGCGGTATTTGAGCATTCTTTTGCATTGCCTTTCTTTGGGATTGGAATGAAAACTGACCTTTTCCAGTCCTGTGGCCACTGCTGAGTTTTCCAGAGTTGCTGACATATCGAGTGTAGCACTTTAACAGCATCATCTTTTAGGAGTTGAAATAACTCAGCTGGAATTCCATCACCTCCACTAGCTTTGTTCATAGAGATACTTCTTAGGCCCACCTGACTTCACACTCCAGGATGTCTAGCTCTAGGTGAGTGGCTACACCATCATGGTTATCCAGATCATTAAGATTTTTATTTTCTTTTTTGGTATAATTCTGTGTATAATTGCCATCTCTTAATCTCTTCTGCTTCTGTTAAGTCCTTACCATTTCTGTCCTTTATAGTGTCCATCCTTGGATGAAATGTTCCCTTGAGATCTCCAATTTTCTTGAAGAGATCTCTAGTCTTCTCCATTCTATTGTTTATTTAAGAAAGCTTTCTTATCTCTCCTTGCTATTCTCTGGAACTCTGCATTCAGTTGGGTTTACTTTTATTTTTTCCCTTGCCTTTCACGTCTCTTCTTTCCTCAGCTATGTGTAAAGCCTCCTCAGACGACCACTTTGCCTTCTTGCATTTCTTTTTTATTGGGGATGTTGGTTATATGCACAGCACAACTGCTCAAAAGTATATTTTTTCAATGAATGATGAAAGGAGTTACCAAATTAATATGCCACAAATAATATTAGCTGCACAGTCACTAATTATTTAAAATTAAAATATAGTTGATTCACAATGTTGTATTTAATTTCCGGTGACAGTGATTCAGTATTTCTACAGATTATAAACCATTGTAGGTTATTTCAAGGTAACAGGTTTAGTTACCTATGCTACACAGTAAACCCTTCTTGCTTATCTGTCTTACACATAGTAGTTTGTGTCAGTTAACCCCATACTGCTAATGCATCCTCCCCCTTCCCTCTGCCCTTTGGTAACTCTTTTTATGGCTGAGTAATAGTCCATTCTGTGTGTGTGTGTGTGTGTGTGTGTGTGTGTTGTGTGTTCCTTACAGGTTTCCATGTGGAAGATGATGTCGTCAACAAATAGAGGCCACTTTCACTCTTTCCTGTCAGCCAGGGTACTTTTTATCTTGCCTAACTGCCCTAGCTGAGACCTCCAGGATGATGTTACATTCAGGTGGTAATAATGATCCTGTCTTAGTTTTTCATTTTTATTTACTATTATTTTACTTCTGGCAGCGCTGGGTCCTCACCCGCAGGCGTTTCTCTAGCTGCGGCGAGCGGGGCGGCCACCCGGCTCAGAGCGCCGGCTCTCTGCGAGGTGTCTCTCGATGCGGGGTGCGGGCTCCGCAGTGACGAGTTGCTCCGTGGCAGGTGGAGTCTTCCCCAACCAGGGATCAAACCCATACCCCCTGCATCAGCAGGTGGGTTCTTACCCACCGCAACACCAGGGATGTCCCATCCTGTCTGGTTTTTAACTGCATTTTTCATTGCAGTGCCAAGTACCTTGAGTCTGTTTGAATTACAAAGAAATGTTAAGGAAAAGATGAAATACTTACAGATGAAGTGATTCAGTGAAATTCAGAAACTGTGCTTCAGAAAGCCTGGGGGACAGAAGCGGGTTGTACAGAGTGTGGACGGGACTGACTGGCCTCGACCATTTGGCCGGATGGGAACAGTGATGGGCTCTTGGGGTTCCATGCACAATGAATGGAGTTCAAGGGTGAAATGTTTCATTGGCTTCACCCGTCCAGCCTTTTTTTGGCCACACCTTGCTGCTGTGGGATGTGGGATCTTTTAGTTCTCCAAACAGGGATTGAACCTGCACCCTCAGCTGTGAGAGCACGGCATTCTAACCACTGGACAGCCAGGGAATTCCCTATCCATGCAACTTTTTAAAAGGTGGCGAGCTGACATCAATTCTTTCACTCTGATTTGTTAGCTTTTTTTTATTTTCTACCTTGGAATTGAAAAAACACACCAGTACATTTGGGGCCACATTTTAAGTTCTAGAACTTTCACTGACCAAGTGTCGAGGCTTGAAAGTACTTTCATAAGAGGTGATTATGTTCTGAGCAGACATACACACTTGGCAGAAAACATGCTCAGCTCCTCCGAGCCGAAACAGCATCACAGGATCTTTGTTCAGACTCTGGTGGTGCTATTAATACACCATGACTCACAAAGAGCCCTGCTTCCTGGAATGTTCCTTCCTATAGAAGAGTAATCTGTTATCATACTTTCAAAGGTTCGAGAAGATCTTGAAGGCTTAGAAAAGGGACGAACATCTTCCCAGATTATACAATTGTTTATAAACAATTTGCCATCCCCGTAGGAAGTGGGGGAAGGATCAGTTGTGTGCACCAGTTCTTCATTTAGCCCACAAATAAATATCCAGTGCACAGGGCTGGCAGTGGACAAACCGGATACACACTTAACCTTCACGGCCAACAGGCACTGGAGAGGCAGGAAGATGGACCCCAGACTTTTCATTGCAGGACAGTTGTGAGAAATGCGTCAGAGAAGGGGGAGGATGCAGGGGAAACTGAGGCCAGACGGGGAGAGGATCAGGCGCCATCACTCGCACACTTTGAAAGGGGTCACTGAATGGAAAGCTGGTGTGGGAATAAAGTCAAGGGTCTGTGGACAACCCGCTAAGGAGTGAGTAGTGGCAGACATGGCCATTCATGGCGCCCCCCTTACCCGGGACCACTCGGAGCTGCAGTGGCCTCCTCTATCAAAGGGATGAATAACGATCCTTAGAAGATTCCAGGGCTTCCCTGGTGGTTCAGTGGTAAAGAATCCACCTGCCAGCACAGGAGGCCCGGGTCTGATCCCTGATCTGGGAGGATCCCACACACCGAGGAGCAACTAAACGCCCACACCACAACTACCGAAGCCCGCGGGCACCAGAGCCGTGTTCTGAAACGAGAAGCCACTGCCACGCAGCTGAACAGTAGCGCTGGTCGCCGCAGCTTGAGAAAAGCCTAAGGAAGACCCAGAGCAGCCATAAATCAACAACATTACAGATAAACAAGGAGACCCAAACTCAAGTGAGATCCATGACAATACCTGCGGAACTGGCTGATGGGGCTGTAGAGGCTCAGAACAGTTCCCCCTGCTTTGTGTGTGGAGATAAACATGACATAAAAGTTACTGTTTTAACCATTTTTAAATGGACATAGGAGTTGGACCATAAAGAAGGCTGAGCGCCGAAGAATTGATGCTTTTGAACTGTGGTGTTACAGAAGATTCTTGAGAGTCCCTTGGACTGCAAGGAGATCCAACCAGTCCATCCTGAAGGAAATCAGTCCTGAATATTCATTGGAAGGACTGATGCTGAAGCTGAAACTCCAGTACTTTGGCCACCTGATGTGAAGAACTGACTCATTAGAAAAGACCCTGATGCTGGGCAAGATTGAAGGCAGGAGGAGAAGGGGACGACAGAGGATGAGATGGTTGGATGGCATCACCCACTCGATAGACATGAGTTTGAGCAAGCTCCAAGAGACGGTGAAGGACAAAGAAGCTTGGTGTACTACAGTCCATGGGGTCACAAAAAGTTGGACGCAATTCAGGAACTGAACAACAACAACAATCATTTTTAAGTGTACAGGCCAGTGGAATCAAGTACAATTACATCATTGTGACCCAATCACTACCATCCATCTCCAGAACTTTTCATCATCCCCAGCTGAAACTCTGTCTGCATTAAATACCAGCTCCCCTTCCCCCAGCCCCTGGCAACCACCCTTGTACTTGTGTGTCGATGAATTTGACTCCTCTTGATACCTCATATTACGTGGAATCATACTTGGCAATTCCCTGCTAGTCCAGTGATTAAACTCTACTCTTTCGCTGTTGCGGCCTGGGGTTCAATTTGGTCAGGAAACTAATATCCTGCAAACTGTGCAACACCGGCAAAAAATTTTTAAAAATAAGTGGAATCATACAGTAATTTGTCCTTCTGTGTCTGGTTTATTTCACATAGCATACTGTCCTCAAGGTTCACTCATGACATAGCATATACTGGAATATCCTTCCTTTTTAAGGCCAGATAATATTTCACTGTGTGTATATGCCACATTGTGCTTATTTGGGGTGTCTGTACCTTCTGGCTAATATCACACTGCTATGAACACTGATTTCTGAGATTATACTCAGAGGTGGAATTGCTGGGTCATATAGTAGTTGTTTAATTTTTTGAGGGACCAAACTCCTTCTACGTTGTTTCAGTAACAGCTTGAGAGAGTCATATATATGCTATACAATTCATTCATTTAAAGGGTACAGGTCGGGGCTTCCCTGGTGGTCCAGGGGTTAAGAATCTGCCTTCCAGTGCAGGGGGTGCAGGGTTGATCCCTGGTGGCGGAACTAAGATTCCACGAGCCAAGGAGGAACTAAGCCAGCACAGCGACTAGTGAAGCCCCTGCACCGCAACGGAAAGCCTGCACAGCCAAAAATTCTTGGACGTGTACAGTTCACCGAGTTTTGCTGTTTTCCCAGTACTGAAAAGCCGTCACAATCTATGTTCAACACTATAAACACCCCAAAAAGAAACTCTATAGGCATTAAGCAGCGACTCTCCGAGTCTCTTCCCCAAGGTCCCTGGCCAGCCACGCAGCTACGTTCTGTGTCTATGGATTTGGCTACTCTGGACATTTCGTATGAGTGAGATCATGGGATAAAACTGTGGTCCTTTGTGACTGATTTCTCTCACTTGGCGTAGTTTCCAAGGTACACTCGTATTACAGTGCGAATCAGTATTCATTCCTTTCTATGGCAATACTATTCCACTGCCAAGGAATATTTATTTTCCATTCATCAGTTGATGGACATTTGGTTTGTCTCCACCTTTTGGCTTTTGTGAATAATTGTTGTTCAGTCGCTAAGTTGTGTCCGACTCTCTGCGACTCCGTGGACTGCAGGCTCTCCTGACCTTCACCATCTCCTGCAGTTTGCTCAGATTCATGTCCATTGCTGTCTAACCATCTCATCCTCTGCCGCCCCCTTCTCCTTTTGCCTTCAGTCTTTCCTAGCATGGAGGTCTTTTCCCAAGAATCCACTCTTTGCATCAAGTGGCCAAAGCACTGGAGCTTCAGCTTCAGCAGCAGTCCTCCCAATAATACTCATGGTTGATTTCCTTTAGGATCGATAGTGCTGCTAGGAAAATGTGTACACACGTATTCTGAGGACACAGAGGGCTGACTTCACCCTTCTCTTCATATAAGAGACTTGGGCATCCTCAGATTTTGGTGTCCTCGGGGGTCCTGGAACAAAGCCCCTGAGGGATGGACACCCTGGGAGGACTGTATTTTTGTGGCCGTATGTTTTCATTTCTCCTGGGTTCATACCTAGGGGTGGAATTGCTGGATCACATGGGAATTCTGTGTTTAACTTTTCCAGGGACTGCCAGGTTGTTTTCCAAAATGGCACGACTGTCCATCCCCATCATCGGTGTGTGAGGGCTCCGGTTACTGCGTGTCCTTATCAGCACTTACTCATCTCTCTCCACTTCTGCATGCACTTTAGAAATCTACAAAAGAAAAGTTAACAAAGAAACTATAAACTGTAAGTGAAAGTGTTTGTCAACTGTGAAGGTCTGAGACGAACTTGTACAGAGATACCTGAGTGCCATGCGCCAAACACTAAGTATTTTGGATACAGATGCTTAGCAAACACATTGATGTTGGAGAGTCAGGACGGGTCCCAGGGGCTCCTCCTCAGCGCCATCACCGAAGGTAGGATCGTCAGACCGAAGTGTGGGATTGCCACGGGGGCTGTGCCCTGGATGTCTCAGTGCAGGTCTCGAACCCTGATCTGAGAAGATGCCATCTTTTTCCCATGTGAGGCAACTTCACGGAGATGGCGCAGCTGACGTCCCACCAAATCCACTCAGTATTCCTGGTACTGAGGACGTTTCCCAAGGGATGGGCCCCTCTATTCTGAAAAAGCAGCCCCAGGGCAGACCACAGCGACCCTCTTTCTAACATCTAAGTGGCTGGACAGTCTCCAATCCAGGCCCAAGGCTGACTGTGCAAGGCACACTCAGCAAGTTTCACCTTCTAGCTTTCTCTCATCACTCAGACGCTCAGGGGTCCCTTCTCAAGACCTAACACATCCACTTTTAAGACTTGGTTACACTG
>SJXQ01004317.1:191345-233162 GCA_006408695.1 Aepyceros melampus
ACCTGTGCCATGGCTGCCTTCCCCATGATGCGTTTCTCTGTTTTTTGTTCCTTAAAATTACTTATTTGGGGCCGTGCTGGGTCTCCACTGCCCTGCAGGCTTTTCTCTAGTTGCGGTGAGCTGGGGCTGCTCTTCATTGCAGTGCGTGGGCTTTCTCATTGCGGGGGCTTCTTTTGTTGCAGAACAGGGCCTCTAGGGCGCAGGCTCTTCAATAGTTCTGGCACACGGGCTTAGCTGCTCCGCGGCATCTTCCCAGATCAGGGTTCGAACCCGTGTGGCAGGGGGATTCTTTACCGCTGGACCACCAGGGAAACCTCCTGGTGATGCATCTTTTGTGTGTTGGGCTGGTCCTTCGCTGGTGTTCAATGAAAGCATGAGGAATCTGTGCTTGATAGCAACTAGGGAGTTCAGAGGACCGGGAGACAGCAAGGCCACAGCAGTCTAGGGAAAATTCTAGAAGGGCGAGGCCTGGGTTGGGACTTGCAGGAGGTTATACTGCAGAACCGAGCAAGGTGACCGGCTGAGTAGTGAGCCCCAGTTAAACACCAGGCACCTGCTAAGCCCACTACCTAGAAAACGCCAGAACAGGCTCTGAGTAGTAGCTGATTTACAAGTGAAGTAACGAGGCGCAGGACTTGCTCAGACTCACTTCTGAATCCCTATAGACTGCTTTCTACAGCTTTGCTTTTTTTTTTCATTTGCCGTTTATGTACAAAACACAGTTCAAATTCACCCATTTTGTGTACTTTAAGCTGAAATTAAAAAACACACACACAGCTGTGCAGCTGTGACAAGTTTCCGGGCCCAAGTTCCCTCCTGGACCCCCTGCAGTCCAGTCCCCACTAGGGTCCCTGCTTTCCATAGCTGTGCCTCACCTAAAATCCTATGAAATCTCACAGGAGGTAGTGTTTTTTGTCTTGCTTCTTTCACTTTTCTCCATTTACCTTGGTCTCTTAATTTCTGCTTTCCAGTTCTCAGATGCAGAGTCTTGCATAACTTCTTGTAAAATGTATTCCTGTTTAGTATGCTATTACAATTTGTTTTCGTTTTCTATTACAGATTTTAAAATGCATTTTAAAACACTGATGACTTTTTTTCCTGCTAACAAAATTTAAATTCTATTTCATATATTGATCTCCTGTCTTAGGACTTTGCTCTGCTGTTGAACCCTTGTGCCGGTTTTGTAGATTTCTCACAACCACATAATCCGAGTGAAAGTCTTTTCCACTCTGGTGGCTCAGTGGTAAACTACCTGTCGATGCAGGAGCAGCAGGTTCAATGCCTGGTTAGGAAAGATCCCCGGAGAAGGAAACGGCACCCCACTCCGGTCCTCTTGCCCGTGGACAGAGGAGCCCAGCAGGCTACAGTCCATGGGGGTCACTGAGCACATGGGGGTCACTACAGTCCTTGGGGGTCACTGAGCACATTCCCACCTTACACCATACCAACCTCCGCTTTCCAGCGCTCTGTACACTCAGCAGCGTGGGACTAGTTACATTAGCATGAAGCACTGGACTTGGCAGCAGTAGGCTGGGGACTTCCTGACAACTGATGGTCACCACCAGCCTGGTGTTTGCGTGTTTTACCTCATCTTCTCACCCCCAGGGGCGGGCACTGTGGTCTCCGTGGTCCATCTGGCACAGGGCTTGCTGGGAGGTAGTTCCAATTACACACCATAATTCAGGGGGGAAATGCTCTGTGGGCATTTTTTTTCCACTGGAGACAATTTATAAAGGACTAATACTTTTAATTTGAATGGAATTCTTAATGTCCTTACTAGAGGTGGGAAATAAAACTTGCTTTTTGTCCTTCAATTACTAATTCCTCAACAGCAGGACCACTGGCACCAGACCAGCTGAGCCGCAAGGGAAGTCCAAGAATACTGGAGTGGGTAGTCTATCCCTTCTCCAGCAGATCTTCCCAACCCAGGAATCGAACCAGGGTCTCCCACGTTGCAGATTCTTTACTATCAGGGAAGCCCTCCTTAGACTAAGAGGAGTTAAAAACTTCTGCTGCATTAGATTGCTAAGGATTAAAGATTATTGCTTACCAGGCACTCACTACCCACCAGCACTTGCTATCATGACAGACCTTCCAGTCTGTGGACTCTCCAGGCCTCTCTCAGGCTCTAGGTCCAAATCCTGGGTAGACCTCCCACCAAGTCCTCTAATGCTCACTCCCCTGCCCTCTCCAACTGCTGTGTGCTGCTTATGGCTGTCAGCAGCCTCCCAGACACACCTTTCCTGAGGCTCAATAAAGACCCAGAGAACAAGCAGCAGAGACGTTTCAGGTGGAAGGTGTTCAGCAGCTGTGTTCCTAAGGGCAAGGCAGTAAGAGGTTAGTACTCCACATCCCCCAGTACCGTCAGAGTGCAGCTTAGCCACTGAAATCCTGAAGCACAATAATGCTATTAGGAAGTCTAACACACGGACACAGAAACAGCCAAGTTCCAGTCTCCTGTCTGTTAAGCATAGAGGCTCATCCCCAAACATGCGGCGTGAGCACCCTGAGGTCACAGCAGTAGGCTCGAGGGAGGCCACACCAACCACCTGCTCCCTCTCTTTCAGGTTCATATCAAGTCATCAAAAATTTGAAGTACTCCTGACCTTTTCCTCAATGTGTAAATTAGTAATATAATGGCAATATTCAGACAGGCAAATATAGACCAAGCTCCCTTTGATGAAAACAACATGAGGTAAGGCTTCCCTACTGAGAATCATCTTAGTTTGTGAAATAGTAATTTGGAATGGCCCTATCTGCTAAGTATATTGAAAGAAAGAAAATGTGGAAAACATAATTTGAAATATATTTATGTATACCTAATAATTTTATATATCTTTTAAGTATACAATTTGAAATACATATAACTTGATTTATATTTCCAATTACACAATTATTCTATATTAGACAATTTTACAATTTGAAGTTTGTATATATTTCAAATTACATAAGATATATATACATACATATAAAGTAAAGAGTATCAACAAAATGTTGAAAAATCTTGTTATTTTATCCATAGTATTCTGACTTTATTTTCTGGTTTGCTTTTCAAATTTAATTTGAAAATAAAAGAGGAAGCATTTTCCAGGAAGAGAAAATCAATGTCAAAAAACAAAGAATAATATTCACTTGGAAAATTAAAAGCTTTCAATAATTGTGCAATACAGAACATAAGTATTCATAACCATTAAACAGCAATCTAACAATTTCTGATTTAATTCAGTTGTTGTTTAAGTCCCTATTATCCCTCTCTCATTTTTCTTTCTTTTTCATCTTTAGCATAAGTTGACTGTTTTCTAAACACCTGTAGATATACTGAATATTCAGTTCAGTTCAGTTGCTCAGTCATGTCTGACTCTGCGATCCCATGGATGGCAGCACATCAGGCCTCCCTATCCATCACCAACTCCTAGAGGTTACTCAAACTCATGTCCATTGAGTCAGTTATGCCATCCAATGATCTCGTCCTCTGTCGTCCCCTTCTCCTCCTGCCTTCAATCTTTCCCAAAATCTTAGTCTTTTCAAAGGAGACAGCTCTTCCCATCAGGTGGCCAAAGTACTGGAGTTTCAGCTTCAGAATCAGTCCTTCCAACAAAAACCTAGGACTGATCTGGGTGTTCACTTCAGAATGGACTTGTTGGATCTCCTTGCAGTCCAAGGGGCTGTTAAGAGTCTTCTCCAACACCACAGTTCAAAAGCATCAATTCTTCAGCACTCAGTTTACTTAATAGTCCAACTCTCACATCCATACATGACCACAGGAAAAACCATAGCCTTGACTAGACAGACCTATGTTGGCAAAGTAGTGTCTCTGCTTTTTATTTATTTATTTTTCTTTTAATTCATCTGTATTTGTTACAACTTTTTGAACAGAATGTGACTTGAGCTCTACATTTCCATTCACAAAACTTGCTCCAAGTTACCTTTCCAGCGGCTTTACAACATGCCCGGGCAGGCTTATAATTTTGCTACTCTAAACAATATTTTTCTTTGGAAAACAAGCCCTATGTATGGACAGTGACTTCAATCAAGTTGGTTCAGCTTAACACACTAACTTCTAGAGGTCTGGCACATGCAGCCATAACTACAGGGGATGGAAGTTTTAAAAAGTATATCCCAGAAGGTGAAAACTTGCTCTAACCAGTGTTTCTTTTAAACACCAAGGTATATACTTCAGAACACTTCAGGGACAGAAGATTCTGGTCTACTAAAGAATCCGCTTGATAGCTAAACACTTCAGACCACAAAGTTAACAGAGGTTACATACACACCTTACAACAAAGGTTAACTACTTCCATCTGTTAAAATAAGCCAACATGAAACTAGGAAAAAACAACTAGCTCTGCTTTAGTGCTGAAGGATCACAGTATCACACTTAGTATAAAGAAATCTTATCCTCCCCTTATGCAGTTGTCATGCCATACAGATTTTTAAATGTTAACAAAAATAAAGAAATACTTGAGAACATATTGGAGGGAATGGAGACCGAGTGCTGAGCACACCGCCAGGCGACCCTCGGCAGCGCTCAGTCCACTTCCTCCATGCGGGACGTGTCGTCATCTCCTTCCAGGGGTGGCATCTCCTCAGTGACCGCAGCGCTGCTGTCGTCAGCAGTGGGGTCATCCTCGTCAATACCTTTAAGGAAATAAAAAACATGGATTAGGTTTCTTAAAGCCACATAATTAGTCGAACACTACAGGTTCATCACACCCACTACTCTCAAGGCTGAGTGAATTACAAGGGACATGACGAAAAGGGCTTATTTACCTCCTTTTAACTCATGTGACTTCAGTGTTTCACAAATGGAATAAGAGCGCCCAACTTCCACCCTTTTCAACAGTCATGTGTGTGGGGTTTTCTTCTCCAATGGTATTATTACACATGGTCCTTGCCAAGGCTTACCGAGACCAAGTTTGATCATCCTGTAGATCCTGTTGGCATGTGTCTGGGGATCCTCCAGACTGAAGCCAGAAGACAGGAGAGCGGTTTCGTACAGCAGGATGACCAGATCCTTCACAGACTTGTCATTCTTGTCAGCCTCTGCCTTTTGCCTCAAGGTCTCAATGATGGAATGATCAGGGTTGATCTCCAGGTGCTTCTTGGCTGCCATGTAACCCATTGTTGAGTTGTCTCTCAGGGCTTGAGCCTTCATGATCCGTTCCATGTTTGCTGTCCAGCCGTAGGTGCTTGTGACAATGCAGCATGGGGATGTCACCAACCGGTTTGACACAACCACCTTTCATCAAAAAAAAAAAAAAAAAAGTACATAGTGATAACTGGGCGTAGAGCTATTATTCCATTCTCAGTACTTGTTACCAGGTTTATTTGAATATTTAAGGAACTTAAGTATTAACAAATCAGAAATACTATTTGCAAATACTATTGCAAATCCCAAGCTTTCAGTTCAAGTTCTCGTGTCTTTAAAGATCTTAAGGACTATGTATATGTGACTTGTTCAAAAGACACCTAACACCCCTAAGAAGGGTTAGTGACCAGAAAATAAAAGACTGTATTCACACACCTTTTCAACTTTCTTCTCCAAAATGTCCTTCATGATTTTGCAGAGGTTTTCAAACTTTGTCTTTTTCTCTTCTTGTTTCTTTTTCTCTTCCTCATCTTCTGGAAGCTCCAGGCCCTCTTTGGTGACTGACACTAAGGTCTTCCCCTCAAACTCCTTCAGCTGCTGCACGCAGTATTCGTCAATAGGCTCGATCATGTAGATCACCTCCAAGCCGTGCTTCCGGAGACGCTCCACGAAGGCAGAGTTGGCTACCTGGTCCTTGGTCTCACCTAAGAAACCAAAGTTTCAGCTCTCTCAACAGCGGTCTTTCTTGTTAGAGTAACACCTACTAAATTACATTGTTTAACACCACACAGGTAGAAAACCCATGCAATGTTCCTACGGGATCACAAAAGATCGACCGTCACATTTACTGCCTGTAAGTTACCTGTGATGTAATAGATGTGTTTCTGGTTTTCCTTCATTCTTGTGCAATAGTCCTTGAGAGAAACCATCTCATCACCAGAAGCCGAAGTATAATACCTCAACAGCTCTGAAAGCTTCTTCCGATTTTGGGAATCTTCATGTATTCCAAGCTGAAAGACATTGTTAGCTTTAGGAAGACTTTCTCTGTGTTCAGTTATTTCAAATGAAAAATCAGTTTGATTACTACTCCTAATAGTCAAATGTGTTTCTAACCAACCTTAATATTTTTAGAGAACTGCTCATAAAACTTCTTGTAGTTCTCCTTATCTTCTGCCAGTTCAGTGAAGAGTTCCAAACACTTTTTGACCAAATTCTTCCTGATAACTTTCAAAATTTTGCTTTGTTGCAACATCTCACGGGAAATGTTCAGAGGGAGATCCTCAGAATCCACCACACCTCTAATGAAATCTGAAAAACAGACCAAATGCAGCCAGTCACTCCAAAGACAAAAACTGACAAATTTGTAAAACCAAAGATGAACGATTTTCCCCATGTTTAGTTTAAAAACTAGGAATTGACAGGATGAATCTTAGACCAACAACAGTGATTGTTCTTCATATCAGACTATACTTACTCAGGTATTCAGGAATTAGCTCCTCACAGTTATCCATGATGAAAACTCTGCGAACATACAACTTAATGTTGTTCTTCTTCTTTCTGTTTTCAAACAGGTCAAAAGGAGCTCGTCTTGGGACAAAAAGAAGAGCTCTGAATTCCAACTGTCCTTCAACTGAAAAATGCTATAATAAAACAATCAAGATTAACACAGGGCAAACAACTTGCGCCAACAAAAAATTTCATGTATAACAGTTACCTAACAATGACTCCAGGCAAAGCATGGGGCATCAGGGAACAGAATGCTGCCCCAAACATCTGCAGGGATGGTAGTTTTGAATCACTTAGCAGTCACTCACCTTGACCGCCAAGTGATCCTCCCAATCGTTGGTCAGCTCTTGTAGAACTCTCCATACTCCTCGTTAGTGATGTCATCAGGGTTTCTGGTCCAGATAGGCTTTGTCTTGTTCAGCTCTTCTTGATCGATGTACTTCTCCTTGATCTTCTTCTTCTTCTTCTTGTCCCCGTCCTTCTTCTCTTCCTCCTCTTCATCTGAGCCAACGTCTTCTATCTCAGGCTTGTCATCAGACTCCTTTTCTTCTTTCTCCTTCTCTTCCTCTTTGTCTTCCTTCTCTTCTGCTTCATCATCACTAACTTCTTTATCACGTTCCTTTTCCACCTTCAAAGGAGAACAAATCATGTCACCCCTCCATCACAAAACTGGGGGGAAAAAGCTAAAGGAGTCTGCAGCACGCACACCAACACCACCTGAGAAACACTAGCAGCCAGGAAGCTACTCACCGATTTCTGAAGGATCTAACAGCCCTGGGAACCTTGACAGGAGTCAACCAGCCCAGGAACTTAGTGCAAGTTTGGATCTCTTATAAAAAGCACTAAGGACTAACAGGATTTCAGTTCAGTCACTTTAGTAACCTACATATACAGGATACATGGAAACTCACAAAGAGTGTGATGGGATAGCCAATGAACTGAGAATGCTTCTTCACAATCTCCTTTATTCTCCGCTCCTCCAGGTACTCAGTCTGGTCTTCTTTCAGATGCAGAATAACCTTTGTTCCACGCCCCATCGGTTCTCCTGAAAAGGAAGTCCAGAGATTGAGGCCAATTTCAATCACAATGGCCTGATCAAGGCAAAAAAAATACTATTTCCCTCTCCAGGGCAGTTATCCGAAGTCTACGAAGCAGAAGCCTGCGGTTACAACAACTGGGAAGAGTCCGAGGGCAGTTAACGACCTTGCCCAAGATAAACCACCACAAGTGCATGCTATCACCCTCCAGAGAAACACGTTTTAAAAAGAAAAAAAAAAAAAAAACCCACCACACACAAACTTCACCCCTTCTTCGGCGCTCCAGGGCCTACAGCACCCCACCCTGCTCTCGGGTGCCTACCTGTGTCGTCCTCACTGTGAAGGACCCTCCTGCAGAAGACTCCCAGGCATACTGCTCATCATCGTTATGTTTGGTGATGACGGTCACTTTCTCAGCCACCAAATAGGCTGAATAAAACCCGACACCAAACTGGCCAATCATGGAGATATCAGCGCCAGCCTGCAAAGCCTCCATGAACGCTTTGGTCCCGGACTTGGCGATGGTGCCCAGGTTATTAATCAAATCGGCCTTGGTCATCCCAATGCCGGTGTCCACGATGGTGAGGGTTCGATCTTGCTTGTTCGGTATGAGATTAATGTGCAGCTCTTTCCCAGAGTCTAACTTACTGGGATCAGTCAAGCTCTCATACCTGATCTTGTCCAGGGCCTATTTAAAAAAAGACACGTGATGACGCACAACATCCCCCTAAAACAGTGCCCTTTCACACAAACACCCCGCTCTGCATTGAGAGACTTACGTCGGACGAGTTTGAAATCAGCTCCCTCAGGAAAATCTCTTTATTCGAGTAGAAAGTGTTGATGATCAGTGACATCAACTGGGCAATTTCCGCCTGGAAGGCGAACGTCTCCACCTCCTCCTCCTCCATCGGCTGGTCCTGGGTCTGGGTCTCCTCGGGCATCTTGGCTGAAGGACTAGCACGGGTTCCGCAGCGACGCAGCACCGGGACGCAGAGGCAACTTGTCTCTGCTTTTTAAAATGCTATCTAGGTTGATCATAACTTTCCTCCCAAGGAGTAAGTGTCTTTTTATATCATGGTTGCAGTCACCATCTGCAGTGATTTTGGAGTCTAAGAAAATAAATTCAGCCACTGTTTGCACTGTTTCTCCATGTACTTGCCATGAAGGGATGCGACTGGATACCATGATTTTTGTTTTCTGAATGTTGAGTTTTAGGCCAACTTTTTCACTCTCCTCTTTCACTTTCATGAAGAGGCTCTTTAGTTCTTCACTTTTTGCCATAAGGGTGGTGTCATCTGCATACCTGAGGTTATTAATATTTCTCCCAGCAATCTTGATTCCAGCTTGTGCTCATCCAAGCCCAGCGTTTCTCATGATGTACTCTGCATATAAGTTAAATAAGCAGAGTGACAATATACAGACTTGACGTACTCCTTTTCATCATAAGAAATGCTGGACTGGAAGAAATACAAGCTGGAATCAAGATTGCCAGGAGAAATATCAATAACCTCAGATATGCCACTCTTATGGCAGAAAGTGAAGAGGAACTAAAGAGCCTCTTGATGAAAGTGAAAGAGGAGAGTGAAAAAGTTGGCTTAAAGCTCAACATTCAGAAAACGAAGATCATGGCATCCAGCCCCATCACTTCAAGGGAAATAGATAGGGAAACAGTGGAAATAGTGTCAGACTTTATTTTTTGGGCCTCCCAAATCACTGCAGATGGTGACTGCAGCCATGAAATTAAAAGACATTTACTCCTTGGAAGAAAAGTTATCACCAACATAGATAGCAGATTGAAAAGCAGAGACATTACTTTGCCGACTAAGGTCCGTCTAGTCAAGGCTATGGTTTTTCCAGTAGTCATGTATGGATGTGAGAGTTGGACTGTGAAGAAGGCTGAGCGCCTAAGAATTGATGCTTTTGAACTGTGGTGTTGGAGAAGACTCTCGGGAGTCCCTTGGACTGCAAGGAGATCCAACCAGTCCATTCTGAAGGAGATCAGTCCTGGGATTTCTTTGGAAGGAATGATGCTAAAGCTGAAACTCCAGTACTTTGGCTACCTCATGCGAAGGGTTGACTCATTGGAAAAGACTCTGATGCTGGGAGGGATTGGGGGCAGGAGGAGAAGGGGATGACAGAAGATGAGATGGCTGGATGGCATCACTGACTCAATGGGCGTGGGTCTGGGTGAACTCCAGGAGTTGGTGATGGACAGGGAGGCCTGGCATGCTGCAATTCATGGAGTCGCAAAGAGTCAGACAAGACTGATCGACTGAACTGAACTGAACTTTTCCTGTTTGGAACCAGTCTGTTGTTCCACGTCCTGTTCTAAGAGTTGCTTTCTGACTTGCATACAGATTTCTCAAGAGGCAATAAGGTGAATTGGTATTCCCATGTCTTTCAGAATTTTCCACAGTTTACTATGATCCACACAGTCAAAGGCTTGGCATAGTCAATAAAGCGGAAATAGATGTTTTTCTGGAATTCTCTTGCATTTTTGATTATTCAGCAGATGTTGGCAATTTGATCTCTGGTTACTCTGCCTTTTCTAAAACTATACTGAATACAGCATTTGCCAATAACATCAAATATAATTTAGCTCATATACTAGTATCAAATATTCATTCCCAGGAAAGTCACTATTTTTATTAAACAGATATTGAAAACCAAAGAAATCTAAATTTATTGAAATTCATAATATATGATAATTCCACAGAATTTTCATTTATAAGAAGTCATTAATTTAAAATTTATTTAAAGAATTTTATATCTGTTATGTGGCTTGTGTAACATCCATTGTATACTAAGAAAATATTTTAAAAATCAGACAAGCTTTCTAAATACTATATCTGTTGAAAGAATACCTAGAGCTACTATCAAAAACCTGTGATAAAATGTGAATGTTTTTGAACTACAGATCATATCCTAGCATCTGTATATTGGCTTTTTTTTTAATAGTAAGTAATTTAATCTTCATTAACCCCAGCAGTTCATTATAGAAAACAACTCGGAAATATAGTCAATTGCAAAAAACAGGAATATCTTCTGTGATTTAGCTGGCAAGTCATTAACAATAGATTTATACATTGAAATAATCTGCATTATTAAATAGCATTATAGTGTTCATAATAGACACAGATTAAAAAGAAAATAAAACAGAATATTCATTCAACCTTTTGGTGGCTCTTATTAACATTTTTTAGCTATTAATCAGATTATCTGTTTAAAATATGCCCATATGAACATTTTTATTTAATTTTTTTCTTCATTTCCATATTGTGTGTCAGTTATTTCATAGGTTCAGATAGTATTTGACTTAGAAATTGGTTACCTAAAGCTGACAATAAATGAATTTAGAGTTCCAAAAGGCTTCTGGAATTGTATATGCAGAGAAGTCCTTGACCAATGTGGAGGTAGGGGCACTGACCCCCATGCAATAGAAAATTTCTATAAATAAATATATATAATATTAATATATCAACATAATATGTAGACTATTTTATTTAAAATTTAGTCATATGAAGCACATTTAGAAATTCACATAATTTGAGGTGTTTTATACTTATTGGGGTTCTCTGACATTATTATGCTTTGCACAGTAAAGTCAAGTTCATCATTTTGTGAGATACCTGACACCAAAAGGAAAACAATGTGAATATTAGAAAATTTATGATAGATATGCATTCATATATATTGTTCATGTTCAAACTTACAGGCAAATATGAATGCTTTTCTTAACATATACATACGGAAGGAGAATAAAGGAAGAATAAGTTATGTTGAATTGGCCAAGAAATTTATGATATTTTTTGACAAGAAAATGCTTATAACTCAAGAGGATATATTTCAATGTATAAGTAGACTTGCAATGTGAAACTACTCAAATGCAAGAGTAATGTTCAGAGAAAAATTCAAAAAAAGTTGAAAAAGACTATACAGTTGATCCTTTCTATTTGTAAATTTAACTAACAAGTAAATTGTTTTCATAACCCCAGAATCAATATTCAAGAAGACATTTTTGTGCTAATTCTAAGATACAATCAGAGAAGCTAATAAATTGAGTGGACCAACATGTACATTCCCAGCTGGATAAAACAAAGTAAAGCTTTGCCTTCTTCAATCAACCTTTATAATGTAAACAAGTGTCATTATTATGGTCTATTTAGTACTATTACTTTTCCATTTTTGTCAAGTGTTTTTGGTGATTTTGCTTTCAAAATAGGCCCCAATGATAGTGTTGAAATGCTGTCTAGTGTTCCTAAGCACAAAAGGATATGCTACGCCTTGCAGAAAATAATACTTGTGTTAAGTAAGCTTCATTTAGACATGAGTTATAGTGTTGTTGCCCATGAGTTCAAAGTTAATGAATCAATACTATCATACACACAGAGAAAAGAAGAAGAAATTTGCTGATCTCATATAAAGCTGCTTTGGAAAATGCTGAAGCAACATCTGGAGTGTATGATGAGGCTAAGGAAAAGATGGAAATGTGGATAAATTTATAATTGTTGAGATGATGACTGATTAAAAAAGAGAAGTAGACAGCATTGTTGTAAGGATTTAAGCCACGGAAATTTACAGTCACCTTACGCAGCTTCAGGAAAATGTTAAACCCTTCCTGGCTAGGGCTGGCTGGCTTTCAAGTTTCAAAAGGTAATACAGTGTGAAAAATGTTAAGCTTGCAGGTGAAGTATGTTGTGTCGGTCAGGAGACTATGAAAGAATTTTTTTTTTAAATATCTGCTAAATGTTATTCAGGAAAAGGGTTACTGAAAGAACAGGTTTTCAATACTGATGAGACTGGCTTATTTTACAAGAACAGAGCAAACCTACACAGAGCAAGTAGAATTTCGGTTGACCAGATTCTCACAAGCAACTAATCTTTTACTTTCCTTGGGAACAATAGGTCAGTACTTGGCAATTTAGTGTCTCCAGTGATATTTTGGAACATAACTATTGCAATCAACAATGATTCACTGTGCCGATAACCATTAAAGACAATCCCTGAAAATACAGAGTTATCTTTAAAAATAGTAAATAAGGAAAGTTATTTAAACTAAAGAATATTGGGAAATACATATCATGAAATAAATGAGTGGACATAAATTTCACTAAATGAGTATTAAAAACTAAGATAATTGAGTTAAACCCTCCATTTTAAAAGACAGATATTTTAAAGATTGATTTTAAAAGCAAAAAACAGGGGCTTTCCTGGTGGCTCAGTTCAGTTCAGTTCGGTTGCTCAGTCGTGTCCGACTCCTTGCGACCCCATGAATCGCAGCACGCCAGGCCTCCCTGTCCATCACCAGCTCCCGGCGTTCACCCAGACCCACGCCCGAGTGGTAAAGAATCCTTCAGCCAATGGAGGAGATAGAGGTTTGATCTCTGATCCAGGAAGATCTCACATGCCCTGAAACAACTAAGTCCATGTGTCAGAACTGTAAGCCTGTGCTCTAGAGCCCAGGGATCACAACTACTGAAGCCTGGATGCCCTGGGTCTGTGTTCCACAACAAGAGAAGCCACTGCAACGAGAAGCTTGCTCATAGCAACTAGTGAGTAACCCCCACTCACTGCAACTAGAGATGAGCCCATGCAGCTATAAAGACTCAGCAGAGCCAAAAATAAATAAATAACTTAAGAATATAAAAGAAAAGCAAAAGACAAACCATGAGTAAACAGATCAAATTACATTAGATAAAAGATGGCGGAGGGATAGAAAGGAAGGAAGGAAGGAAGAAAAATACCATATGGACAAAGCCCTTTCAGTCAAATGAAAGTGTACGTACAAATGATGGGTGTTCCTTCCCTGCAAATAAGTTCATCAATACCATTTTTCTAGACTCCATATATATGTGCTAATATACAATATTTGTTTTTTTTCTTTCTGACTTACAGAGAACGCACTGTGGTTACAGTGGGAGAAGGAGAAAGTGGATAAATGGAGAAAATAGCATTGGCATATATACATTATCACATGTAAAATAGACAGCTGGTGAGAAGTTGCTATATAACACAGGGAGCCCAGCCTGGTGCTCAGTGATTCCCTAGAGGCATAGGATATGGGGAAGGGAGGGAGGGTTAAGAGAGATCTAATGACAGATTTGCGCTGCTGTATAGCAGAAAGCAGCATAACTTTGTAAAGCAATCTTTTTCCAATTGAAAAATAGATTTAAACCTTTTTAAATAGATGAGAGGCAATAAAATATAGTGATATATCTTTCTTACTGAAAATTATACAATAATTCCAAACTTTATTTACTTAGTAACATAAAATCATTTAGTATAAAACAAACATAAAATTATTAAAAATATTTAAAACACATACACAGGTTTTCTGTTTATGATTTAGAAAGCCAGAAAGGGTTCTACTCACAGATTTTTCTTGAGTTCATAAGAAATTTGAGATTGCAGATAACCAACTAGCCTGAAATCCAAGAAAATTTAGATGTCTTCAAAAAAAAATGGGCACTGATAGCGAAAGTAAAACAAGATTTCCATTGAAATGGGCAAAAAGAATTTTGCAGAACAGTTGCACAAATTCCTAAAGACTTAGTGCAGACTAATATGAATAGACCATATTTCTGAGAGCCACAGATTCAGAGAATTCATTCCCACTGATAGGCTTCTTTATGCACCTCATGTATTATTGTTAAATATAAAAATAAAAAACTTAAAGACATAATGAAATACTAGAGAAACCACTTTCAGTGGCATAGGCCTGGAACAGGGGAGCACAGCTGGAAATGTATACTATGAATTCAATCCAAGTCACTGACATTGAGAGTCTAGAAAAAGAAGTGAGTAGCAGAGGAAATGCTCAGAAGGATAAAGGCCAAAGCTTTTCCTCAAATTATGATAGGAATCAAACCACAGATTCAAAATTTTCTGAAAACATAAATATCAATAACACACACAATCACACAGCACATCACAAGAAAAGAATGAGATTTTTTTAATTAGTAATAGTGCAAGCCAGAAAACAATGAATCAGCATCCTTAAAGTGCTGAAAGAAAAACTCAACTCAGATTTCTATACCTAGTGAAATATCTTTACAAACAAGGGAGACACAGTTTCTCATAAAAAGAAAAACTGATAGAAGATTTTAAAGTGTTGGGAAAACCAGAATAAAACACTGTTGACCCATATTTGTATAAAAACAAAAAAAAATACTTTTCAAAATGAAGCCCCCACCTCCCCCCAAAAAAACCACTCATGCATGCAAATAATGAGACACTTTAATAATAATCAACAATCTACACTATAAGAATTGTTAAAAGAATTCACAGCTCAAAAGAAAAAAACATCAGATAAAACATGAATCTGCACAAAAGTATAAAAATTTCTAGAAATGATTAAAATAAAGATAAATATAAAATATGCTTTTCTTATGCTATTCTTATTTTAATCACTTTGAATATATAAAGGACAAATAATAGCAGTGCATAATGAGCTTAGAGCATATTTAAAAATTAAATAATGGCAAATATAGCAGAATCTGAGAATTTATTGTTAAAAATTTCTTTCATTACATATAAAATGATACAATATTCTTATTTAATTTGTTGAGGATTTTTGCTTCTAAAGTCATGAGGTATATTGGTCTAAGGTGTTTGTTTTGTACTGTCTTTGTTTGCTCTGGTATTACAATAAATCCCTGCCTCATAATGAGTTAGGAAGTGTTTTTCCTTCTTTAATTTTCTGGAAAAATTGTGTAGAAATGATATTCTTTCTTATTTTACTGTTTGGTAGAACTCACCAATGAAACATAGTGAAAGAGGATTAACCTGAAGAATGTCTTTCTGTAAGGTTTTTAACAGTAATGATAACATAGTGAGGACCATTTGAAATGTCTAGAGACACTTGTGTTCATACAATTAGCAGGTCCTATGGCTTTTATTTTATTTAGTGGAAAAAGGACGCTACTAAACATTCAACAATGCACAGGACAACCTACCACAACAAATAATTATTTGACAAAGTCTCAATAGTGATGAGGATGTGTGATGGTAGGTAAGTATAAATTTAATTCTTTATAATTAAAGTAATATTCAAATTATCTCTTCATTCTTGATGAATGTTAGTAGAATCTGGTCATTCAAGAAGAGATACTTTGTATTTAAGTTGTCATATTTATGTGTGTAGAGTTGTTAATAGCATTCCCTAACTTTAAAGCACATGTTTTGTAGTGATCACCCATGTTTCACTCTTTAAATGGTAAATTATACCTTCTTTATTTTTTTATTTGTCAGTCTTATTAGAAATCTATTTCTCCCCCAAAACAACATGTTTGATGGATTTTTGTTTTTCTGTTTTTTTCTTTCTCAAATTTTAATATGTCCTCTCTTTTTCTTGTTTAAACTTTATTTTGGTCTTTTTCTAGCATTTTTAATGCTGGAAGTAAAAATTAAAGATATTTCTTTTTTAAACATTATGTTTAGTGCTATAAATTTCCCTCTAATCACTTTCCTGGCCCTAATTCAGGGATTTTGCTATATTAAATTTTTTAATTCAGTTCCACATAGTTTTCATTACTTTTGAGATTCTCTTCTTTGATAAATAAGCTCTTCTGTTGTTTACTCACTAAGTTGTGTCTGATTCTGTGATCCTGTGAAATGAAGCATACTAGGCTTCCCTGTCCCTCACTATTTCCCAGTTTGCTCAAATTCATGTCCTTTGAGCCAGTGATATCATCCAATCATCTCATTCTCTGTCATCCCCTTCTCTGCCTGCCCTCAATCTTTCCCACCACAAGCTGGGTTCCAGTGAGTCAGTTCTTCGTATCAGGTGGCCAAAGTATTGGAGTTTCAGCTTCAGCATCAGTCCTTCCAGTGAATATTCAGGCCTGATTTCCTCTAGTATTGACCTGTTTGATCTCATTTCAGTTCAAGATACTCTTCAAGAGTCTTCTCCAGCATTGCAATTCAAAAGCATCAATTCTTCAGTGCTCAGCCTTCTTTATGGTTCAAATCTCACATTCATACATAACTACTGGAAAAACCATAGTTTTGACTATTCAGACCTATGTTGGCAAAGTGATGTCTCTGTTCTTAAGTATGCTATCTAGGTTTGTCATAGCTTTCCTTCCAAGAAACAAGCATCTTTTAATTCTGTTGCTGCAGTCACAATCTGCAATGATTTTGGAGCCCAAGAATGTAAAATCTGTTACTGCTCCCACTTTTCCCCTTCTATTTGGCATGAAGTGATGGGACTGAATGCCATGATCTTAGTTTTCTGAATGTTGAGTTTCAAGCCAGGTTTTTCTCTCTCCTCTTTCACCCTCATCTTTTTCACTCTCCTCTTTCACCCTCATTAAGAGTCTCTTTAGTTTATGTTTGCTTCCTGCCATTAGAGTGGTATCATCTGCACATCTGAGGTTGTTGATATTTCTCCCAGCAAGCTCGATTCCAGCTTGTGAGTTATCCAGCCTGGCATTTCCCATGATGTACTCTGCATAGAAGTTAAATAGCAGGGTGACAATATACAGCCTTGATGTAGCCCTTTCCCCATTTGAAACCAGTCTATTGTTTCCATCTGGTTCTAACTGTTGCTTCTTATTCTGCACACAGCTTACTCAGGAGGCAGGTAAGGTGGTCTGGTGTTCCCTCTAAGAACTTTCCAAAGTTTTTTCTGTGATCCACACAGTCCAATTCCATAACATAATCAATGAAGCATAACTTTTTTTTTTTAATTCCCTTGCTTTTCCTATGATCCAACAGATGTCAGCAACTTGATCTCTAGTTCCTCTGCCTTTTCTAAATCCAGCTTTTATATCTGGAAGTTCGCAGTTCAATGTACTGTTGAAACCTAACTTGAAGGATTTTGAGCATTACCTTGCTAGCATGTAAAATGATCATAATTTTAAAATAATTTGAACGTTCTTTGGCATTGCCTCTTTTGAGGACTGGAATGAAAACTGACCTTAAAAATTACAATCTAATTTCAAATTGCTTAGAGATTATCCTGCTAATTTTTTACTGTAAATTTCGAGTTTAGATTCATTACAGCCAGAAATTAAAGTTTTTATTATTTTTTAAATTTTAGTTTATTGGAATATACATGATATACAATGTTATACTAATTTCAGGTGTATCACAAATTGACTTATACATATACATGTATCTATTATTTTATAAATTTATTTCCCATATTATTAGAGACTACTGAATAGAGTTCCCTGTGCTATACAGTAGGTCCTTGTTGATTATACATTTTATATTGAGTATATGTTAATTCCAATCTTTCAACTTATCTCTCTTTACCACTTTTCCCCTTCAATAATCATAAATTTATTTTATAAGTCTGTGAGTGTTTCTGTGTCTGTAAATAAGTTCACTGTATTATCTTTTTAGATTCCACATATAAGTGATGCCATATACTCGTCTTTCACTGTCTGACTTCACTTAGTATGATAATTTAAAGTTGATCCATGTTGCTGCAAAAGCATTACTTCATTCTTTTATGGCTGAATGGAGTAATAGTCCATTGTATATATACATCTTCTTTACCCATTCATCTGTCAAAGGACATTTAGGTTGCCTCCATGTCTTGTTATAGTGCTTCAATGAGCACTGGGGTCATTTATCTTTTCAAAGCATGGTTTTCTCCACATATATGCCCCAGAGTAGGATTATAAGATCATACTGTAGCTCTGTTTTTAGTTTTCTAAGAAACTTCCATTCTGTTTTCCACTGTGGCTGAACAGTTTTCATTCCCACCAACAATGTAGGAAGGTTTCCTTTTCTCCACACTCTCTCTAACATTCATTGTTGGTAGACTTTTTGATGATGGCCATTTTGACAGGTCTGAGGTGATACCTCACTATAGTTTTCATTTACATTTCTCTAATATTTAATGTTATGACCAACCTAGATGGCATATTAAAAAGCAGAGACATTACTTTGCCATCAAAGGTCCATCTAGTCAAGGCTATGGTTTTTCCAGTGGTCTTGTATGGATGTGAGAGTTGGACTGTGAAGAAAGCTGAGCACCCAAGAATTGATGCTTTTGAACTGTGGTGTTGGAAAAGACTCTTGAGAGTCCCTTGGACTGAAAGGAGATCCAACCAGTCCATTCTGAAGGAGATCAGTTCTGGGTGTTCATTGGAAGGACTGATGCTAAAGCTGAAACTCCAATACTTTGGCCACCTCATGCGAAGAGTTGACTCATTGGAAAAGACTCTGATGCTGTGAGGGATTGAGGGCAGGAGGAGAAGGGGATGACAGAGGATGAGATGGCTGGATGGCATCACCAACTCTATGGACATGAGTTTGGGTGAACTCCAGGAGTTGGTGATGGACAGGGAGGCCTGGCGTGCTGTGATTCATGGGGTCACAAAGAGTCAGACATGGCTGAGCGACTGAACTGAACTGAATATTTAATGATGTTGAGTATCTTTCCATGTGCTTTTTGGCCATCTACATGTCTTCTTGAATAAATGTTTATTCAGATCTTCTACTTCCATCCAGTTTTTTGAGTTGTTTGTTTGTTTTTTGGACATAGGTCTTTAGATTTTAGAGGTTAATCCCTTGTAGGTCTCTTCATTTGCAAATAGTTCCTCCCATTCTTTGGGCGTGTTTTCATTTTTTTTATGGTATCCTTTGCTGTGCAAAGTTTTTTGAATTTAATTAGGTCGCATTTGTTTATTTTTGTTTTTATTGCCATTACTCTAGGAGGCAGTCCAAAAAGATATTGCTGTGATGTATGTCAAAAAGTGTTCCGCTGATGCTTTCCTCTAAGATTTTTTAGTATTTGGTGTTACATTTAGGTCTTTAATTCATTTTGAGTTTATTTTTGTGGATGGTGTTAGAGAATGCAATCTTATTTCTTTTACATGTAGCTGTCCCATTTACTAAGAACCACATATTGAAGATACCATCTTTTCTCCATAGTATATTTTTGCCTTCTTTGTTGTAGATTAATTGACAATAGATATGTGAGTTTTTTCTGGGCTTTCTTTCCTGTTCCATTGATGTAAACATCTGTCTTTGTGCCAGTAGCATACTTGATTACTGTAGCTTTATACTGTAGTCTAAGTCAGGGAACCTAATTCCTTAACTCCATTTTTCTTTCTCAAGATTATTTTGGCTATTCAGGGTTTCTCATGTCTCCATACAAATTTTGAAGATTTTCTGTTATAGATCTGCAAAAAATGCCACTGGCAAATTGATAAGGGTTGGATTGCATCTATAGATTACCCTGGGTAGTAGAGTCATCTTAACATTGATTCTTCCAATGTAAGAACACAATATATCTTTCCATCTGTGTCATCTTATTTTTAATTTTTCTTTTATGACACGGAGTTCATATACTGGTTTGGAAAATGTCTTTTTCCAGTTCCCTCCTTTCCATTATCCTTCTCCAATCTGGTGTGGATAAGAAAGGCTATTCCGTCTGTTCTTATTTGCTTACTGCAGATGGGCAGATGGTTGACAATGCTCTTTGCCATAGTCTCTGAAGTTGCAGGACAAGTGGACTGGAAGGGAGATGAGTTCCTGCCTGTTTGTGAATGACTGCTATGGGCCAGCAGAATTGTTCAGCAGAGCTACCTGACAGTCTCCACAGCACAGTGTGTGGTGGCATCAGAGTGCTTAATCTGCTCACAATAATACAGGGCGAGATTTTAAGAGGATTCTACTTCATAACAGAGTGAACAATCTGTTGAGGAAAAGCTTACAATTTCCTTTGTGATGTTCACCTTGGGTAGGTTGCTGCTGCTGCTGCTGCTAAGTTGCTTCAGTCGTGTCCGACTCTGTGCGACCCCATAGACGGTAGCCCACCAGGCTACCCTGTCCCTGGGATTCTCCAGGCAAGAACACTGGAGTGGGTTGCCATTTCCTTCCCCAACGCATGAAAGTGAAAAGTGAGAGTAAAGTCACTCAGTCGTGTCCAACTCAGCGACCACATGGACTGCAGCCTACCAGGCTCCTCCATCCATGGAGTTTTCCTGGCAAGAGTACTGGCGTGAGGTGCCATTAGGGGCAGACAAGAGATGGCACTCTTTCCTGTCCTTTGGCTAGAGTGAGAAGGCTTTTTTTTTTAAACCCTTTTTGTCTCTGCACGTTGTTGTTTCTTAGTACCCACACTGAATTTTGCCAATATGCAGAAGGCAAAAACAGAACCCAGGGAACACACCATCAGATTGCCTTTTGAGTCCCATCATCCCTAACCAGTGTTCTTTCTTTTCAGGATCCCAAAGAATTGGATCTCATCCTTGGGGGAAGAATCAGCATATCCTCTTAAGGTAAGAACTTGATTTCTATAGTAAATGTCGCTCAGTCGTATCCAACTCTTTGCGACCCCATGGACTGTAGCCTACCAGGTTTCTCTGTCCACGGGATTTTCCAGGCAAGAATACTGGAGTGGGTTGCCACTGATTTCTATAACCTTTTGTTTTTGCTTGTTTTGGGTGGTTAGAAAGCTCATTTTATTCAGGAGGTCAGTAACCTGGAGTAAGGCAGACTTATGTCCAAGAATCAACTCAAAAGATTCTACACAACCATGAAAGTTTTTAAAGGACTAAATCTGTGTAAGTTTTATATTCTTATTTGCTCACTGAAGCATTAAAGGAATGTATTTTTATGTTTATCCAACTTAAAAAAAAACTTTTTTAGTTGTGAATTGGTTAGGATTTCTAGTCTGGACTACTTCACGAGAAAAAGGCAAAAATTACTTTTAAAAATAAGAATCTATCCTCCTGTAGTAAGGATATGTGATACAGTTTAAATAAAATGGATACAAAAGTTTACATTTGAACTTTAAGTTTATTAGCATACAGAGCCATGAAACTTAAATTTCTCCTGGGAGTTGAGTTAATTTCTTTCTAGATTTTAAATGAATGTGTAATATTTTTCAATGTTTCAAATGAATTATTATTGATTCCCATAATCCAATACTGATGGCAATTATTTGAGGTATTTTTTGCCTTATAAAACATATGGATTTAGTGTATGTCAATATACATCCAAAATTATAACAGATTTTGTTCAAACTTGTTATACAAATTTCAGTTACATTACCTAGTATTGCAAATGTACTATCTTGTTTCTTCCATTAAAAAGATTCAAAATGATAGCTAAAGAATTCTCATTAAACTTGTAGTAAATTAAAATATTAGTTAAGTATTAATATTGACTTCATACTAAGGATAATGAGGCTTTTATGAACCTGCTTTGGAAAATTTACAGTTTTCTCCAGTTTTTGTGTTGTAATATACTCAGAATGTGTATCAAAATAGAGTTGTAATAAACTTCCATTAACTTTTTATTTCTAATATTTTTATTAGTATAAATCCAAAGATACTTAAAGTTAGTTTCAAAAAGTATGATTAAGAGTACCACATTTAATTATACTTCCTCTTAACAGTGAGCACAAAGTTATTGTTTATAGTAAAAATGATTATAATGCACACACCCACTGTGAGCTGGTACAGAGTTTTTTATTATCTCAAACCTGTCAAGTTCAATAAGATTCATCACTGAAATGTGTAAAAATAAAAGTTGGTCATTGATATTATATATTATCAAATGCAAAGTGCTTTTACTGAACAAATGTGATTCCCAATGACAATTTCAGAGTCTCTTCTATTTGCCACCTATTATCAACAGGGGAAATTTTCTTTCTTTATTCTCCACTAATCATTCTGACAAATAATTGGCAAGCTTAACAGCGAAGAGATGTCCATAGGGTTCAAGGTCAATCTCACCCCTTGGGAAGAAAGCACACATGTCTAAGAATAAATGCCCTCCAACAGAGGAAAAGGACAATGCTTAACAAGGTGCTTGTATGACTTTTATTAACAAGTATACTTAGCTAATATCATTGTGATACAAGTTAACTGTTGTTTCAAGTGTTTAACATGACTCATATTATTCCCTCCTATTACAGAACACAGTGATTTTGCATTATATTCCTCCTTAAGATCATCTTTCTCAGTTTGGGCTAGGCTTAGCTGAAAAACAAAAATTCCAAATTCTACTCTAAATACTAATGAAAATATCATACTGACTATAGCAGTAAGACAATGTCTATGACTTAACTATGTATTTGTGTGTCTCTGTGTGTGTGTGTGTGTGTGTGAGTGTAATTTTTTTCAGTAAGGAAGGAGAGAGAGAAAGTTTAATAATTTATAAGAAAAAGTCTAAATAATTCTAGCAAAGGTGATATGTATAATTTACATATACTTTTACATGTACATATAATGTACTTTTACATGTAATTTATATTTTAATATATACTATATATATAATTATATATATATAATTTCCTAGATGGCTAAAACAGAGTTAGCATTTAATATCTGATGACTTCTGTGTAAATTTAGAGGCCACTCACTGTTCTGAATTTTTCCACAAATAGTCATAATTGCAATGAAAATGACTATGACGACACCCTGCAACTTTTTATCTTTTTCAGATCCAAATATAAGATTTTAGTTAATTTGTTTAAAAAATTTAATGTGGTATTTATATTTTAGGTAAGGTGTTAATCTCATAAGAAATAAAAATAGATACATTTTGTGATCCCATGCTTTAGTACCATTTACAATGATGAAGTAGATTTTTGCTTTCTTATTACTCATTTTTGCTCTACTCACTAAAAGAAACATTAGAATTTACCATCAGTCTTTCCACTGCTATAACTATTTCATTGTGTTGTTGTTTTAAGGTTAACATGAACTTTATGTTAACTGATACTGTGTTTTCAAATCAAAATATGCCTTGCACAGAATCAAGTAAACATAAAATATTAAAGGTACTTTAATATTAAGGTACTGCAAAAATAATACTCCATTTTTGAACTATCAACATAGAATTTACAGTGAGGGTAATTTTCAGTCATTCATTTAAACAGAACAAAAACAAAATAATTATTAATTGATTTAAATAGGAAAAATTAAACAAAAAGATGAAGTAGTAAAGAGCCTAGAGAAAATTGCTCAGTTTGCATATAAATTAGGTAATTAGCCTCTCACCTGCCCAGGTAGAAGTTTATAACCCTAATTAAAATAATTGTATAAGCTTCCCAGCCTCATTAGCAAAACGTGAGAAAGAAAATAAAATGCATTACTACCCTTTTTATAATTTCGCTCGAACTTAGTTATTAATATTTTATAGATTAAATTGATTTAAATATTTTCACACATATATCCCTTTTATAGTTGAACAGTTCAAAGAGCTTTATCTAAAAATAAAATACAAGATAAAAATTTATACAGAAAATGAAATAATTTGAAATATTTTAAAAATAAATTTCACTGTTTACTCCAAAATGTGTGATTCCTTACAATGCTTTTTTAATCCAATATTTTAGAAGTACAAATATTATTTTAAACTATTTCCTAAGATGTTTTATTTTTTACATAATGTAAAAGAGTTAAAATTATCTTGTTTAACAGAGAAGCCTTAACCTTAAAGCAGATCAATCCTTTGACAGTTTAATGAGTAAAGCATGTAACACTAATTTACTTAATAAAAATTTATGGAACATTCATGTTTAAGAAACTGCTGAACAGATGAGTCAGGTATTAAAATGAAGGAAACAGGTTTCCTGATTACAAGAAAATGATGCATTTGTGATGTATATAAAAGGAAATAAATTAACAAGAAAAATAAATGGTGGTGGTTATAGATACCATCAAGCTGTTAATGCATAAGGCTAAAATAAATCAGGAAATGAAGGGAGAAAATTTATAAATATATAAAATATATAACATATGCCAAGTATTCTTTAAGCTATCTTAAACTTGTTTTCATATAGTTATAATGACAAGCTATTCTGATTTATGGCAGATGATAAAACTGAAGCTAAGAAAAATCTCTAATTTTGAAAAGCTGCATGAAATATTTGATTCATAGTTGTTAAATAAGAATAAGTGAATATTATACACTGAAATAGAAATATAAATACTGCCTAAGAAAGATATTAGACAAATGGATGCCACCAGATAGGATGCAGTAATAATTTTATATCATCTTGTTGATGAGTTTATTGATAAAAATGCAGATCTCAAAATCTAATCATGAGAAACCAGATAAAGAAATAGAGGAAATTTCTGAAAGAAATATTAACCCAGTCTGTAATCTTCAAAAACATTTGGGATATTGAAGAAGTCAAGGAAGGACTATGAAGTTCATCTTGACTGAAGGAACCAGAAGAAATATATTTTACTGAAGTGGGCTGATTTGCTATAAAAAGTATTGGGACAATTTGTGAACTTGAAGAAATTCTCTAGGTGAAAGTTACATGACATACATTCTTTTTATTGCTTTAGCAACTTTCTTTAAGTTGGTGTGGTTTCATACAAACATTTAAAGAAAGAAGCAATATCAAAAGCTGCAAGGTGTTCCAGGGATCACCAGAGTAGTTGTTTTCTTACTATCTTCAATGTATTTTAATATTTAATCACTCTCTTCCATTGCACAAGTAGTGGAAATTAACCCTTGATTCTATAAACTAGTACTTGCTCATTTTTCAGTACTGTTTTGACATTTTAATTTTGATTTTTTTTTTTAAATTTTTAAAAATAAATTGTAGTAAGTTAGGGATAGTTATCTCATGACCAACTAAACCAAATAGTGTTATAGCAAGTATTGAATGTGTTTATTTGGCTTTGTCAGATTCCAGAATAAATGCATTTGTGAAAAATAATTCTAAGTAGTTTTCTTAAAATAAAACCCACTTGATTCAACAAAACTTAATTCATAGGTCTTCATTCCAAAAACGGCTACCCCTTGAGTTCTTGGGAATAAATAATGCCTCTCCTTAATCTGCATATCAGCAAATCTGCACATTGAACATCTCAGTTAGAGCCAGTTTCTGAAAACAAACTAAATTTATGACTTGTGGTGATGCCTTCATAAGCAGTTTTCAATTATCCCACTGGAAAGTATCTCTGAATACATAATTTTATATCATTTTTTAAAGCAGCCATTTAATTTTGAAGCACAATGAATATAATATGAATAAATTAAGCAAATATACAGCCATTTGAAAAAATTTTCTTTCCTAGTTTATTTTTTTAATAAAAATGGACAGATGACCACTAGTGATTTCATTTTTCATGGGTAGATTGATTCAGTTGAGCTTCATCAGTGAGCTGACAGAAAATGCATCATATGCTATAAGTTAACAGTTTTTGATCATTTTAACATATGTATACAATTACAATATTTTTTCCCAAGTGAATGGTAAGGTTTATTATACTTAGTTATGATTTTATATCTGAATTCACTAACTTTATGTCTGTAGAAAACATGCTAGTGATGTGTTCATACAGTTATGACCTTGTATTCCTTTTATCCTAAAAAAAAAAAGAATGAGAATTACCTATACATTATTAAGGTGTCTCAAAATATCTTTTGACTAATTATTCAGTTGGAGAAGAAAATGGCAACTCATTCTAGTATCCTTGCCTGGAGAATCCCATGGACAGAGGAGCCTGGCAGGCTACAGTTCATGGGGTCACAAAGAGTTGGACACAACTGAGAGACTAACAGCAATTATTCAGTTATCAAGAACAAGTAATTCTATGTTTTGTTTTTTAAGGAACCTCCATACTATTCTCCACAGTGGCTATACCACTTTACATCCCCACCAACAGCGTAAGGTTTACTTTTTTCCATGCTGTCCAGTATTAATTATTTTGTAAGTTTTCTGATGATGGCTATTCTGCCTAGTGTGATAAGATACTTCATTGTAGTTTTGATGTGCATTTCTCTAATAATTATGATGTTGAGTGTCTTATGTGACTCCAAGCCATCTGTACGTCTTTGGAGAAATGTCTATTTAGGTCTTCCAAATGAAAAACTCATCAGTGGCCACAGGACCGGAAAAGGTCAATTTTCATTTCAATCCCAAAGAAAAGTGAGAGTGAAACTCACTCAGTCGTGTCCAATTCTTTGCAACCCCGTGGACCACACAATCCATGGAATTCTCCAGGCCAAAATACTGGAGTGTGTAGCATTTCTCTTCTCCAGGAGATCTTCCCAATCTGGAGATCAAACCCAGGTCTCCTGCATTGCAGGTGAATTCCTTACCAGCTGAGCCGCAAAGGAAGCCAAGAATACTGGAGTGGGTAGCCGATCCCTTCTCCAGCATATCTTCCTGACCCGAGAATCAAACTGGGGTCTCCTGCATTGCAGGTAGATTCTTTACCAATTGAGCTATCAGGGAAGTTCAATCCCAAAGAAGGGTAATGTCAAAGAATGCTCAAACTACCACACAATTACCCTCATTTCACATGCCAGCAAAGTATTGCTAAAAATTCTCCAAGTTAGGTCATCAGTGCAAAGAAATAGAGGAAAAGAACAGAATGGGAAAGACTAGAGATCTCTTCAAGAAAATTAGAGATATCAAGGGAACATTTAATGCAAAGATGGGCTCAATAAAGGACAGAAATGGTCTGGACCTAACAGAAGCAGAAGATATTAAGAAGAGGTGGCAAGAATACATGGAAGAACTGTAAAAAAAAGATCTTCATGACCCAGATAATCATCATGATGTGTTGACTAATCTAGAGCCAGACATCTTGGAATGTGAAGTCAAGTGGGCCTTAGAAAGCAACACTATGAACAAAGCTAGTGGAGGTGATGGAATTCCAGTTGAGCTGTTTCAAATCCTGAAAGATGATGCTGTGAAAGTGATGCACTCAATTTGCCAGCAAATCTGGAAAACTCAGCAGTGGCCACAGGACTGGAAAAGGTCAGTTTTCATTCCAATTCCAAAGAAAGGCAATGCCAAAGAATGCTCAAACTACTAACTGGATGCGCATGGATGCAGAAGAGAGAGCTTTCCATGCAATTCCTTCTTCCACTGTGGCGGAGTGAACACCTCAACACTGCCTTGTTTGGTGTCAGGCAGAAACTTGGGAATGGCTTTTCTGCCCTTCCTTTATGCTGCTAAAATGATGCCCAGTTTTGGAATCTGCATGGATTCTCTGTCAGTACAGCCCTCCTGGACTCACCATCACAAGCTCATTCCAAATCCTGAAACTGAAGCCTTCTTTCTAACTGAATGAATGCTTGTAGAAATGACTTCCCAATCAAAATACAGAGGTTTCATATCTAGGATGAAATAAAGAACTAAAAATATTCTGGAATCCCTCCTTGTGAACCTTTACTTAAAGTCTAAAGGATAACAGAACATGTAAAAAAAAATCAAGAAACAAATCAGAAAACACAATATGATGATCATTGAAGCAAAGGTTTGCTGGGCACACCCTCTATGCCAGACACTTTACTTAAACCACGTTTTATTTTTTTGAGGTCTAAGTGGATATATTTTATTTTTCATGGTACTGGCTTGAAATTTCATGCAAAGGTGATGAGCGTTCAAGTACAAGCAGCTTGTAAGTAACAAATGAGCTAGAACTGGACATAGAACTGGGTAGTTAGAACTGGACATGGAACAACAGACTGGTTTCACATTGGGAAGGAGTATGTCAAAGCTGTGTATTGCTTATTTAACTTATATGCAGAGTACATCACGGGAAATCCTGGGCTAGATGAAGCACAAGCTGGAATCAAGATTGTTGGGAGAAATATCAATAACCTCAGATACACAGATGACACCACCCTTATGGAAGAAAGTGAAGAACTGGAGCCTCTTGATGAAAAGTGAGAAAGGAGAGTGAAATGTTAGCTTAAAGCTCAACATTCACAAAAAGAATATCATGGCATCTGGTCCCATCACTTCATGGGAAATAGATGGGGAAACAATGGAAACAGTGACAGACTTTATTTTGGGGGGCTTTAAAATTACTGCAGATAGTGACTGCAGCCATGAAATTAAAAGACACTTATTCCTTGGAAGAAAAGCTATGACCAACCTAGACAGCATATTAAAATGCAGAGACATTACTCTGCCAACAAAAGTCTTTCTAGTCAAGCTATGGTTTTTCCAGTAGTCATGTATGGATGTGAGAGTTGAACTATAAAGAAAGCTGAGTGCCAAAGAATTGATGCTTTTGAACTGTGGTGTTGGAGAAGACTCTTGAGAGGCTCTTGGACTGCAAGGAGATCCAACCAGTCCATTCTAAAGGAGAACAGTCCTGAATATTCATTGGAAGGACTGATGCTGAAGCTGAAACTCTAATACTTTGGCCACTGATGCAAAGAACTGACTTATTGGAAAAGACCCTGATGGTGGGAAAGATTGAAGGCATGAGGAGAAGGGCATGGCAGAGGATGAGATGGTTGGATGGCATCACTGACTCAATGGACTGAGTTTGAGTAAACTCCGGGAGTTGATGATGGACAGGGAAGCCTGGTGTGCTGCAGTTCATGGGGTCACAAAGTACTGGACATGACTGAGTGGCTGACTTGAACTGAACTGAACTGAGCAAGTGAATGATAACTGTGGGTGGCTTGCTCTTGGCAACAAGCATGGAGGCAGTGGCAGGAGTCTTTGGAAGTTGCTTCCATTTAATTAGTGAACCAGGGTGGGAGAGAAGTGTCTTCTCTGATTGGTCCCCAACATCTGGTCACCTGATCACAGCTCTGTTCATTGGCCAGACAGGAGTAGTTGTGCTCCTGGGGCTCTGTGCTGCGTGACTCAGAAGTCAGAGAGACCCTCTCTGAGGAGAGGCAGATATGGCTTGAATTAGGGGTCTCCTAACTTCTGGGGCACAGCCCAGTGCCTCATTTCAGATTAGTGGCAATGAAGATCATGGCATCTGGCCCCATCACTTCATGGGAAATAGATGGGGAAACAGTATCACAAGCTGGAATCAAGATTGCTGGGAGAAATATCAATAATCTCAGATATGCAGATGACACCACCCTTATGGCAGAAAGTGAGGAGGAGCTAAAAAGCCTCTTGTTGAAAGTGAAAGAGGAGAGTGGAAAAGTTGGCTTAAAGCTCAACATTCAGAAAACGAAGATCATGGCATCTGGCCCCATCACTTCATGGGAAATAGATGGGGAAACAGTAGAAACAGTGTCAGACTTTGTTTTTTTGGGCTCCAAAATCACTGCAGATGGTGACTGCAGCCATGAAATTAAAAGGCGCTTACTCCTTGGAAGAAAAGTTATGACCAACCTAGATAGTATATTCAAAAGCAGAGACATTACTTTGCCGACTAAGGTCCGTCTAGTCAAGGCTATGGTTTTTCCTGTGGTCATGTATGGATGTGAGAGTTGGACTGTGAAGAAGGCTGAGCACAGAAGAATTAATGCTTTTGAACTGTGGTGTTGGAGAAGACTCTTGAGAGTCCCTTGGACTGCAAGGAGATCCAACCAGTCCATTCTGAAGGAGATCAACCCTGGGATTTCTTTGGCTGGAATGATGCTAAAACTGAAGCTCCAGTACTTTGGCCACCTCATGCGAAGAGTTGACTCATTGGAAAAGACCCTGATGCTGGGAGGGATTGGTGGCAGGAGGAGAAGGGGACGACCGAGGAAGAGATGGCTGGATGGCATCATGGACTCAATGGACGTGAGTCTGAGTGAACTCCAGGAGTTGGTGATGGACAGGGAGGCCTGGCGTACTGCGATTCATGGGGTTGCAAAGAGTCGGACACGACTGCACGACTGAACTGAACTGAGGTTTCAACAGTATGTGAACCAAGGGATGTGAACCAAGAACTTCCAGATGTTCAAGCTCTATTTAGAAAAGGCAAAGGAACCAGAGATAAATTGCTAACATCTGTTGGATAATATAAAAAGCAAGAGAATTCCAGAAAAAAAAAAACCAAACATATAATTCTGCTTCCTTGACTATGCTAAAGCCTTTGACTGTGTGGATCACAATAAACTGTGGAAAATTCTTAAAGACATGAGAATATCAGACCACCTTACCTGCATCCTGAGAAACCTGTATGGAGGTCAAGAAGCAACAGTTAGAACAAGACATGGAACAACAAACTGGTCCAAAATTGGAAAAGGAGTATGTCAAGGCTGTATATTGTCATTGTGCTTATTTAACTTCGTGCAGAGTACACCATGCAAATTGCCAGGCTGGATGAAGCACAAGCTGGGATCAAGATTTCTGGGAGTAGTATCAATAACCTCAGATATGCAGATTACACCACCCTTCTGGCAGAAAGCGAAGAGGAACTAAAGAGTCTCTTGATGAAGGTGAAAGAAGAAATTGAAAAACCTTGTTTAAAACTCAACATTCAAAAAACAAAGATCATGGCATCCAATCCCATCACTTCACAGTAAATAGATGGGGAAACAATTGAAACAGTGACATACTTTGCTTTCTTGGGCTCCAGTATCACTGTGGATGGTGCTTGAAACCATGAAATTAAAAGATGCTCGCTCCTTGGAAGAAAAGCTATGACCAACCTATATAGTATATTAAAAAGCAGAGATAGTATTTATATCACAAAGGTCCATCTAGTCAAAGCTATGGTTTTTCCAGTAGTCATATATGAATGTGAGAGTTGGACCATAAAGAAGGCTGAACACTGAAGAACTGATACTTTAGAGCTGTGGTGTTGGAGAATACTCTTGAGAGTCCCTTGGACTGTTAAGGAGATCCAAGCAGTCAGTCCTAAAGGAAATCAGTCCTGAATCTTCATTGGAAGGACTGATGCTGAAGCTGAAACTCCAATACTTTGGCCACCAGATGAGAAGAGCTGACTCATTTGAAAAGACCCTGATGCCAATAAAAGAGTCAGACATGACTAAGTGACTGAACTGAACTGAGGCAAAGACAGGGAGAAAAGTTAATCCCAGTCACTAGGAATATAAATGTTATAGCCATTATGGAGTTCATGTACACTCATGGCTGATTCATGTCAATGTATAGCAAAACGAATACAGTATTGTAAAGCAAAACAAACTAAAAAATAAAAATTAGTTAAAAAAAAATAAAGAAAATAATATGGAGGTTCTCCAAGAAGTTAAAATAGAGCTACCATATAAGCCAGCAATCTCTTTTTTGAGTATATACCCGAAGGAAATTAAATGAATACCTTGAGGAGATATCAATATCTCCATGTTACTGTAGCATTATTCACAATAATCAAGAGTAGGAGACAACTTAAGTGTCTGTTGACAGATGAGTGGTAAAGAAACTGTGGTGTACATATACTATAAAATAATATTTAGCCTACGAAAAATATCCTGCCATTTGCTTATAACCCTCTAGGCAAGAATACTAAAGTGAACTGTCATACCCTCCTTGAGAGCATCTTCCCAACCCAGGGATTGAACTCACACCTCTTATGTTTCCTGCATTTGGAGGTGGGTTCTTCACCACTAGCGCAACCTGGGAAGCCCTAAGGAAAATATCCTGCCATTTGCTTACAACATGGATAAGCCTAGAGTATATTATTCTTGGTGAAATTAAACAGACACAGGAAAAAAAAAAAAAAACTGTATGATTTCACTTACCTGTGGAATCTTAAGAATTTGAGTATGGAAGTAGAACTTTTGTTACCAGGAATGGGGAAGTGAGGGAAACTTAGATTTTCGTCAAACAGTTCCAGTTACATGGGATGAGTTAGTCTAGAGACTTAATGTAAAGCACAATGACTCTAGGTAAAAATACTGTACTGAATTCTGAAAATTTTCTAATAGATTTCAGGTGCTCTCACAACAAAAAAAAAATAGTTTTAGCTTGACTACAGTAATCTTTCACTGAATGTGTACTTGTCTATGTACATGTGTGTATATATATGAGACATGTTTCATATATTAAATATATATAAACTTATTTAAAACTTTTAAATCATACATATTCTTGTTCAATACAGACTTCTCTCCTGGTTCAGATGGTAAAGAATCTGCCTGCAATCTGCCCAGGTTCGATCCCTGGGTCGGGAAGTTCCCCCGGGGAAGAAAATGGCAATCCACTCCAGTATTCTTTCCTGGAGAATCCCATGGACAAGGAAACTGGCAGGATACACATAGTCCATGGGGTTACAGAGAGTCAGATATAACTGAGTGACTAACACTTTCACTTTGTTCAATACAAGCAACTTTAGATTCATCTTTGCATTTTCCATCTTCTTGTTTCTGTTAAATGTTCAGTTCAGTTCAGTTCAGTCGCGCAGTCGTGTCCGACTCTTTGCGACCCCATGAATCGCAGTACGCCAGGCCTCCCTGTCCATCACCAACTCCCGGAGTTCACTCAGACTCACGTCCATTGAGTCCATGATGCCATCCAGCCATTTCATCCTTGGTCGTCCCTTTCTCCTCCTGCCCCCAATCCCTCCCAGCATCAGGGTCTTTTCCAATGAGTCAACTCTTTGCATAAGGTGGCCAAAGTACTGGAGCTTCAGTTTTAGCATCATTCCTTCCAAAGAAATCCCAGGGTTGATCTCCTTCAGAATGGACTGGTTGGATCTCCTTGCAGTCCAAGGGACTCTCAAGAGTCTTCTCCATCTCCCTTTCCTTTTGGAACCAGTCTGTTGTTCCATGTCCAGTTCTAACTGTTGCTTCCTGACCTGCATACAGATTTCTCAAGAGGCAGGTCAGGTGGTCTGGTATTCCCATCTCTTTCAAAATTTTCCACAGTTTACTGTGATCCACACAGTCAAAGGCTTTGGCATAGTCAATAAAGCAGAAATAGATGTTTTTCTGGAACTCTCTTGCTTTTTCCATGATCCAGCGGATGTTGGCAATTTGATCTCTATGCTAATACAATCTTCAAATAGTTCTCCATTTTTTCTATTTTTTATGAATTATCATAGTAGGGATCAATTTCATCTTTCTTATAGATGATTTTGTATATATTGGGAGATTCCCAGGTGGTGCTAGTGGTAAAGAATCTGCCTGCCAATGCAGGAGATGCAAGGGTCACGGGTTCTATCCCTGGGTCAGGAAGATCCTGTGGAGTAGGAAATGGCAACCCACTCCAATATTCTTGCCTGGAAAATTCTAGGGGCAAAGGAGCCTGTTGGGCTATTGTCCATGGGGCCACACAGAGTTGGACATAACTGAGCACATATCTGTTTTATATATATTTACAAAGTTAAATTTTCATCTGTATTATATCCTCACTCTTTCTTTTAGGTTAGGTTTGCCTTCCTAATTGTTAATGTTCTTTTAGCCAGTAGTCTTATATACTGCTAAGCATTTTCATGAAGAAATGGTACCTCACATAACATTGCCAAACAATTTTAGGTATCTAGCAAGAAATGCCATGGATGGAGGAGCCTGGTAGGCTGCAGTCCATAGGGTCGCTAGCAGTTGGACACGACTGAGCGACTTCACTTTCACTTTCCACTTTCATGGATTGGAGAAGGAAATGGCACCCCACTCCAGTGTTCTCGCCTGGAGAATCCCAAGGATGGGGGAGCCTTGTCTGTGGGGTCGCATAGAGTTGGACACGACTGAATTGACTTAGCAGCAGCAGCAGCAGCAGCAATAAATCAATAAAATTATTACACTGAGTTAAAAATTGAAAGATATTAGTAGTTGTAGTACAAATACTGATATTTATATTTACATTTTGTTCAAATAGTATTAATAGTCACTATTTAGCGTAAACTATAATATATTTGAGATTGATAAATATTTCAGATCTGAAGGCAAGAAAACCATTAAAGAAATCCCACAATTTTTAATGCTTCTAAAATTTAAAACAATATGTTTATGAAAAACTTTCTCAGCAGAAAAACAGATCATTAGCCCAACCCCCCCATCTGAAAAATATCCTACATAATCACAATCAATCTGGTTAATGTATAATAGAATAATGATTTTTTTTTAAATTCAGGAATTTTGAAAACAAATGCTAACCATAATCAATTAAAACTACATTTATGATCTTATAAGTTTTAAAATTCAGTATCTAAAAATAAGATGTGGTAGGAAAGCAGGTATCCAGGGATAATCTAGCTCTCCAATTAAAATAAATAAATTAAAAAAATCAACTTAAAAAACAAAGAATTAATTAAAAGCTTTTATCATCAATTAATTTCAACACAACAGAATTTGTACTCATTTGACTAGCAGGCAGTTTATCTATATTTATAGATCATTACTCTTCAATTGTCATGTAGTTGCTTCTTATTCTAATACACATTCTATTTTCATATGACCTAAAGATTATATCACATTTTGTATTTGACAAAATTATTTTTATTGGCTTACTTCTAAATGAGTCATTTATATATTCAAAGCAATTACTTGGGCTCAAAACTAACTTAAAGAAATATGAAATAGAATTATGTCATTGCTGATAAATCTTTCAATATCTCATAAGTTGATGTATGTAAGTAGCTGATAAATCCTTTTTGATTCATTTCTACCAATTAATAACTGAATTATATACATCTGAAGGTAGATTTAAAAATATGAAAAGAATAGTATGTCACCTTTAAAGAGTACTGGGCTTCCCTGGTGGCTCAGAGGTTAAATCGTCTGCCTTCAATGCAGGAGACCTGGGTTCGATCCCTAGGTCAGGAAGATCCCCTAGAGAAGGAAATGGCAACCACTCCAGTATTCTTGCCTGGAGAATCCCATGGATGGAGGAGCCTGGTGGGCTACAGTTCACGGGGTTGCAAAGAGTCGGACACAACTGAGCGACTTCACTTTCACTCTAAAGGGTACTGTATCAGTGAACCATTGGAAAAATTCCAGCAGGGTACATAAGACAGAAAAATTATAAACTATATATTCTGAATTCTTCCAAGCAATTAGTCCATGGAGTGTAAGACTGCAAACAGTCCCTGCCAAAAGCACAGTCACTGAATAGAGATCATAGATAAGAAGCCTAAAGAAGTAATCAGACAGGAATTAGGGATATTCTGTCTTTTGGAATGCATACTGAACTTTGGAGTTAAAGGACAGACACTTTTCATTTCCTTTCTAGTCTATCTTCTTAATACATATCCTTATTATTTTGCAGACACTTAGCAAACCAAAACTCACATTTATCAGTCTCCTTGTACTTTGCTGAAAATATCTCAAAACAATGCGACTAACTTCTGGACAATAGTATATGAGCAGAAGAAGTATATGCAGCATGCAACTGGTGTCCTTAGGAGAAATATGTGTCTTTGTCTCTGTTACTATTGTAAAGAACCCATAGTCTGTTTTAAGTTATCTCATACGTGAAGAGGACATGAACTTGGCCGAACTCCAGGAGATCGTGAAGGACAGGGAGGTCCAGCATGAAGTCCATGGGGTCACAAAGAGTTGGGCATGACTTGGCAACTGAACAACATACATGAAAGAGACCAGTCTAAAGATATAAAAGCAACAAAACAAACCAATACCATAGAGCTATTATAACATCACTGAACTTTGAAGATTTTTACATGAAGCCACTCTTATTTGTCATGGAATCTAAGATGTCATTAACTATTGCTTTATGTGTCACTACAAAACATTTTGGAAGTGTTTCCAGGGCTTCCCTGGTAGTCCAGTTGTTAAGAGTTTGCCTGCAATGAGGAGACATCAGATGCTATCCCTGGTACAGGAGGATCCCACATGCCGCAGGGCAACTAAGCCCATGTCCACTACCGAGCTTCTACTCCAAAGCCCGTGTTCCACAAGAGAAGCCACTACAAAGAGAAGTTCATGCACCTCACTGCAACTAGAGAAAGCCTGTGCATAGCAATGAAGACCCAGAACAGCCAAAAATAAAAATAAATAAACAAATATTTTTAAAAGAAGTGTTTCCAATTAAACTCCAGCCCATTAGTAAATATTTTCTTGATTCACCAAACGGAATTTTCAATTCAGTGGTAGTGTTTTACATACTATGATTTCAAATTTGTGATAAATTCATATAAAATGTCTCATTCAAATTCCTGCCTCAATTTAATATTCCTCATATTTAGATTTGCCACATTAACAAAATGCTCTACATTTGTTTTCATAGCTAAAGAGCTTTTAGGAGTAAAACAGTTTAGAACACTGTCTAATACCCTACCTTTAATTGGAAATCCTGCTCCTGATTTTTTAATTAAAATACAATGTGTAATATGCATATATAAAGAACACAAACCTTAAACATATGGCATAATACATTTTTACAATGTAAAATACCAGTGTCATCACAGTTCAGATAAATATATATTGAAGAATGCTGAAATCCAGAAGTTTCCAAGTCTCCACTGTGAACCCTACCAGTCGTTACTACAGGCAATCACTACTCTTTTACTTTCATGAGCCAGGTTTGTCTGATACTGAATTTCATATAAATGGTAATAGTTTCAGTCTAGTTTCAAAGACACAACCAGCAGCGGGAGTGGTGCTGTGGGCTCCTGGTCTTATTGCTGGCTGCAGCAATAATAACGACCCCAGCACATTAGTATTTTCAGAAGCTACACTGAGTTTAGAGTCTAAGGTTACTGCTTAAGAGCAGCTGCACTCCAGCCAGGCCAATGGTTGGTGTAAAATTGTGGGGACTAGAGTCCATCACCTTCCCCTGCTTGTTTTTTCATGGAGAGGTGATGGTGACTTCCTTTAGTTATTCATCATCTGGAACAATTTCATAGGCACCTTTGCTCTTTGACCCTTCTTAACAACTTGTTACCAAACCGCACCCTACTCCCATTATACTGTTTATCCTTTGAAAACTTCAAGTCATCTGTTTCCTGGACTGGTATACAAACTATTTTTCAATCATTGGTACAAAACTATTGGGTCATCCTTCATTTGTACAGTAAGCCAAATACCTCTTCTAATATTCTACAGTCTTCTTCTCAATAGTTTTCTCTTTACCATAATTTTCTTGCTTCTTCATACATATGTGAATATATGTGTGTGTATGTATATATGTGTACATATATATGCTATATATTATAATTTATAATATATATGTAATATTATATACCACACACACATATTTGTCTATATTAAGTAAAAATGAAAGTGGAAACACAACAGTACAGTATAGATAAATAACTAGGTTTCCCATAGAAAATATTTTTAAATACCTATTTTTTTCTATCTCCAGTATTAATTCCATATTTATTGTAACACTGGTCAGAGTTATAACTCTGATCTGTGAGCATCCACTTAGTTTCATAACTAGGACCTGACATGAAGCACTGGTATTAAGGATTTATCCCTTATTTCTCTCTCTCTCATTGCCATGTCTGTCTTTGTAATATGGTCAAAAATCACATTTTTGCTCTAGAGGAGAGCAAGCTGCTTAAGTCACAGTCCTTTTCTCTTAGTCTTCTTATTTTTAATATTTGCTAAATAAAAGTCCCTTTCAGTGCATACATCAAATAGCTATGATCTGAATCAATTGATATAATGGGTTGAGATCCATACTCTATCCTTACAATGCTTTTGTCCTTTTTACAGCTAACTGGGACATGTCCTATCCTGTTCTGATAACCTTAATTTTAACCAAGTGTATTCTATTAATTTCTTCTTATATTATCATTTCAAATATTTATTCCCCTTTGCCAACTTCATGTTTTTAAACCCCTCTTCTCAAATCTTCTCACAGTGCTCAAACTTCTCTGAAAGCCTCATGAAAGAAAAATATCTTAATCATATTATACATAATTTTAATTCACATACAAAACTTTATATATTATGGACTGCTATAGACCTTTTGCAAATGACATGCCAAAATGCTCATTTCTTTTAAGTAAAAGTTAGCTATACTTTTTATTAAAATATTTTCATATATATTTCATATAAAATATTTTCATTTTCATACATATTTCCTATGTAAAAATAGCAAAAATATTTTTAATCATGGAAAATGTTAATTTAGAATTGTGTAAATACATATTTTACATGTTTATGTAATTTCTAGAAACAAAGATAAAAATAAAATTTTGCTCTCTAATAATAGAAGGGTGTTCATATGTCCTGATTTGCCTTAACAGTCAAAAGAGTGTGATGTTTTGGGTAATATATCAAACAACTATCTCATAACATTAAATTATGAGGAAGTGATTACTACTCACAGTAAGTGCAAGTGGAAAGCAGCAGTACTCAGGATTCTAAACGGCAATATAGGGTGGCTAAACATCAAAACAAAACCAATAAGGGTTCAATGAGGGTGGGCTATCTATGAACAGAATGTGTCTAAATCAAAGTGAAGAAGCAGTCAGTCCTAGGGAATGCTTAAATAATGGACTATGCCATCACAGGGGTTTCCTTGGCAGCTCAGATGGTAATGAATCTGCCTGTAATGCAGGAGACCTCAGTTCCATTTCTGGGTCAGGAAGATCCCCTGGAGAAGGGATAGGCTATCCACACCCGTATTCTTGGGCTTTCCTGGTGGCTCAGGCAGTCAAGAATCCACCTGCAATGCGGGAGACCTGGGTTCAATCCCAGGGTTGGGAAAATCCCCTGGAGGAAGGCATGGTAACCCACTCCAGTATTCTTGTCTGGAGAATCCCCATGGATAGAGTCTGGTGGGCTATAGTCCATGGGGTCACAAAGAGTTGGATATGACTGAGCAACTAAGGACAAACACGTGCATACAAAGACAGTGATACTAGTTTTGTTTAAGTGAAGTGAGTGAAGTCGCTCAGTCGTGTCCGACTTTTTGCGACCCCGTGGACTGTAGCCTATCAGGCTCCTCTGTCCATGGGATTTTCCAGCAAGAGTGCTGGAATGGATTGCCATTTCCTTCTCCAGGGTTTTGTTTATATATTTCTAACATTTCTTGGTAGGACTGGCATTCTGGTTAAGAAGAGCTATTCTTATTTCTGTAGATAATTTATTCTTTATTTTTCTCTCCAAACATCTCAGTTCAAATTATAAGCAGTTAAAGAAAACTAAATTAATAAATTATTGATCATTTTAAAAGTTACAGAAAAAAATTTGTAAACTTAATATAAAAATCTTTTTTAGCCCTGTTTGTCTGTAAGTAATTTCCCAATAGATTTATCATGCACAGTTATGTTGAATGGAAATTAAAGCTGTTGGAATAAAAAAAAGTGAGTTTTTAATTATGCTGTGAGTGATGCCTTGAAGCATGTTTACTGGATATTTTATCCATTGTTTAATATTGTGTCCCATGAATTACTTATAAACTAGAGAGATCAATATCTTTGAAAGGTCTGCAAAGAATTTTATAATTCAGCTAGGAATTGTCTTGTTCATTTGCCAACACTATTATATTCTATGAAAAGTAAATAGCAAAAATAATTTCCAGCTGCTATGCATATAGAATTCTTACTCTTCAACCACCTCAAATTGACTAGATTTACTGAATCACTTTCCTTAGATTTTATCATATGTGTTAGAAATGAGTATTCTAGCACAAAAGTAAATAGGGTCCATCCCCCCAGTCCTCCTAAATATTTAGTAAAAGTCTAATGAATCTATTAATAACAGAGGTATTTAGTGCCTAATTCCAAACTTTTATTTCTTCCAGGAAGCATTCCTCATAAACAGACTAGTAGAAATCTCACTGCTCTGACTGTGCAAAGTTGTCAATGATAATTGGTTTCATAAAGAAAACTACTTGCCAGGCATTAGCTGAATCAGACATTACTTTTGTTTATTGAGTTTTATGCAGGGAAACAAATACCAGGGGCTTAGAGACATTTACTAAAATGGTGAATTTAAATCTAAATCAAACACAAGATCTACATATTTTTAGTGAAAAAACTGAAAAGGTGTTACAAAAATTATTTGAAAACATTCCATCAGAATGTTTTAAATGGCATAAATGGGTAGAACCACAAACAAATTTTGCAAAAATTCTTGAAGCAGTTTTAAACCACTGCAAGGAGATGAGCAAGGCAAATATCTCAAAGTTGAGGTCAAAGATGAGAGAAAGGAAGCTTGTTACCAATGAAATGTAAATTTACAATCATCCTCAATAAGTATTTGTCATTCCCGCCAAAAAGTGATACATTATATATCAATTAATATTATTTACATGTTACAATTTTTATTTTTTATATACAAAAAACAGGAACCTAAAATATAGAACTCAGCCTGGTGAAAATAGATATATAATTTAGCTTCCAATATGCCATAACCTGGAAGTTAAGGACTTGAAATGTGACTATACAATGTAGGATCATGACACCAATCAGTCATTTATTAAAAATAAATGAGAACTTTTATTAAAATTAAGAGCTAAATAACTTGTTTTAAGGATGCACATTTATTTCAGATACTTGGACCTGAAATTATACTCTTCAAGACCTGTCAGGAAGAAGAAAATATACGAAACTTCCCTTCCAAGTGTACTTAGTGTAAATGAAGCATAGAGGACCCTGTGAGACCCTTCTAAAAACCCCTCTGTTGCCCAGTTCTTGTTTATAGGAAAAATAATCTTTGCTTTCATAGGGCTTTCCAGAGCTTGAAAGAGCAGGCACAGGCAGTTACTAATTAAGGAATAGAGTGAAGGCAGTAACAAAGAAAAAGCAAACAACAGTAGAGCAATAAAGCAAACCAAGTTCCTCCTCAAGAGATACGCAGAACAGCATACTTTTGCGTTCTTCTTTGGGAATCAAGGCCCCTGTCTGAATACCAGAGTCCTAGGACATCACCCTGCTACTTCACCACCAACCCGTCAGCACTTAGCTCAAACCTTGCCTTTAAAAACGCTTCCCTGAAAACCACCACGAAGTCTGCTGACCACAAGCTACCCTTCAGTTCAGTTCAGTCGCTCAGTCGTGTCCGACTCTTTGCGATCCCATGAATCGCAGTACGCCAGGCCTCCCTGTCCATCACCAACTCCCGGAGTTCACTCAGACTCACGTCCATTGAGTCCATGATGCCATCCAGCCATCTCATCCTCGGTCGTCCCCTTCTCCTCCTGCCCCCAATCCCTCCCAGCATCAGGGTCTTTTCCAATGAGTCAACTCTTCGCATGAGGTGGCCAAAGTACTGGAGTTTCAGCTTTAGCATCATTACTTCCAAAGAAATCCCAGGGCTGATCTCCTTCAGAATGGACTGGTTGGATCTCCTTGCAGTCCAAGGGACTCTCAAGAGTCTTCTCCAACANATCCTGTCTGCCAGGCAGTGTGCCCGCCAGTGCGCATGCCAGTCGAATGCCAGCCAGTTCGCCCGCCAGTGCGCCTGCCCGGCGGGTGCCTGCCAGCGTGCCCACCAGTGCTTCCGTCAGTGCGCCTGTCATCCGATGTGCACAACATTGTGCCAGCCAGCATGCCTGCCAGTGAGCCTACCAGTCGGGTGCCAGCCAGCTTGCCTGCCAGTGAACCCGTCAGGGTACCTGACATCCAGCATGCCAGGCAGTGAACCCGCCAGTGCGCCTGCCATCCGGCGTGCCAGGCAGAGTGCCCGCCAGTGCACCTGACAGTCGGGTGCCAGCCAGCATGCCAGCCAGTG
>SJXQ01004317.1:238288-260110 GCA_006408695.1 Aepyceros melampus
CCTGGGCGTGGGAAAAGGAGTTAACAGATTAATTTATAAATGGTCAGTTAGTGTGAAAATAAATTGTATGTATTGAGGGGTGAACGTTTCCCCGGATATACTGTATCCAGAAGCAGTAGGGTTTTGCTTGGTTAAAAGATCTAGGAATGTGGCAGTGGTATCTAGATGGAGCAAGAGGTCTCATTTGTTCCAGGTGAGCCTGTTAGTGTTTGCCCTAAGTGTACTACTGAGTTTGAGGTATCCTGTTATAAATTACTGCCGGTAAATCGCTTGACTTTGTTCTCTTGTAGAATTGAAAAAGTCTGAAGTAGTTAGTAGTCTAGGAGTTGAAGTTTTTAGTCCTGCCCTCAACTTTGTCACTGACTGGTTGGGTAACCTTTGACGAGTTAGTTAACTTCTATCTGCAGCTCTTTAAAAGAGAGTGTTGCAGTACAGCTGTTGTGATTTTTAGTATTATGACTATAATGAACTCTAAAGGCCCGAAACACTCAGTAGATGTAAAATACAGTTCAAATAAGTGTTAAGAGCATCTGTCAAACAGGAGCGTTTATCGTAACATTGCAGTGACTGAAAGGATCAGCTTTTTCTCTGAAAATAAGTTTAGAATTTTAAGTTATTAAATTGATTTACAAAAAATTTAAAAGTGCCTAAAAGCTAAATATATTGTTACTAGTGTAGACGTTACCTTTTAAAAATTTTTTTTTCTTTTAAAGTATACTGTTTCTGAAGCATTCTAGTGGCAAACTGTATCTGTACCTGGTAGCTCTGGTTTGCATCATAAAAATAGGTTTCTTGCCTGGAAGTATCATAATGGTGCCTCCTTTTAGTCCTACTCAATGAAGGATGAATTAGGAGATCTTTTCAAAACTACCAAAAAATTACTTTAAACAAGACAAATCTTAATCATGTAAATTTGCCTTCAGCTGTGTGATTTACTTGAGCACATTAACTTTTCTGTAAAATTTCATTTTCATGTGGTAATACTTGTAGATAACATTTGCATTATATGTTGGACATTTAAGTCTTTTCTAGCCACTGTAATTTTTTTTTAAAAAGCATGTCCATGAATGAGTTTGCATTTATTTTTATTTATTTCGGAGTATAAGTGATTGTTTTTATGACTCTGTTTTCTGATTTTAAAACATAGCAGATACTTTTCCTTATTAAAAAACCTTAATTAAAGGTGGATTAAACCTTAATTTAAAAACTTCAAATTTTACTTTTTGGTGTTAGGAGTTATAAATCTGTTTTTGACATTTTGTCATTTTGACTTTAAAATTTTTTCCTTTGGGGCATATAAAGTTTTACAACGATTAATCATCATTTACATAATTTAGAAGATTTAAATTGGATGAATACATTCAACTTAAGTCTGGATCTTTTATGTTATTAAAGTATAGTTGATTTATAGTATAATATTAGTTTCAGGTGTAAGGCATAGTGATTCAGTATTTTTACAGATTATACTCCATTAAAAGTATAAGATAATGGCTATAATTCCCTGTGCCATACAGTATATTCTTGATTCTTGTTTATTTTATACATTGTTTGTATCTCTCATCCTGCACCTGTAACTTGCCCCTTCCACCTTCCCTCTTCCCTTTGGTAACTGCTAGTTTGTTTTATCTGTGAGTTTGTTTATGTTTTACATAGATGTTCATTTGTATTATTTTTTAGATTCCACATATAATATATGATGTCATATAATATTTGTCTTTTTCTGACTTACGTCAACAAGTGTAATATTCCCTAGGTCCATGCACACTGCTGCAAAACTGGGTGTTTTAAAAACCTTAAATAGTGAATTCTGTACTGTCATTCCTGAAAGCAAGGGTAGAGTCCTGGGGAAACAGAATAGATGAGGAAGTAGTCAGAGACCTAAGCTGAGGAGTGTGATCTTGGCCTCTTAAAAACACAGGTCAGTTGCTAGAGCTGAAAGGGACCTTCAGTTTCTGGAGCAGTCTCGCCCCTTTGGAGAAAGGCAAGGCTAGAGAGGATGTGCAAACTGTGAATCAGTTTTTTTCTCGAGGTAAAGAATTCATGAAAAGAAGCACAACGGAATCTAAACAGCTGTCTTAGTGAGAAGAGACTGATCTAGCTTTTGGTTGCACAGATAACCGTATACTTCAAGCTCTTCAGAGTTTACCCCAGCATTTTGCCCTGTGTAAGCTTATTGAATCTTGCAATCCTGTTAGGTAGATGAAGCATCATTTCTTTTCGGAACCAAAGTTCCGAGTAGGGTTTCTTGTGTGAAAACATCTAGTTTTATAAATTTATTTTGCAGAACTAAAAATAACATGGACACTGATTTAATACTGAGGGTAAACTCATTGTTTCAGCAAAGATTTAAGTGAGTACTATGATAATAATTCTACTCGGCAAGGTAATGTGGGATACCCAAAGACGGGTGAGACCCTACCCTTCTCCCCAAGAATTTTCAGCTACTAGCTTTCTTTATGACATTTTTGGTTTCTTTTCTTTCTTTTTTTTTTTTTAAGAGGTTTTAGGATACAGATGCCAAGGTACTGGGCTTGTTGTGCCAACTCTTTGATTTTATGGAGATCAGTTTTAGCGTAAATGAGAATGCCATCACTCAGATCCCTGCTTAAGCATCACTTCTCAGCATATTCTCCTTTGAATTCCCAGTCTAGGTCAGTTTTCCCCATATATGTTTTTATAGCATCCTATACTTTGTCTTTCTAGAACTTTTCTCAATTTGTAATTCTCTATCTCTTCTAGAAACAAAGCTCTCTTAGAATAGGATGTCTTTCTGTTTTCTGTCTTCCTACATGAAGTAGACCCCTACAGTTAAATTTGCTGAGTGAATGACTGGGTAAAGCGTCCATGTCCATCTATGTCCTACTTTAAAAAGATCTTTAGTGACTTCCCGAGAAGTCAAGTGGTTAAGACTATGCCTGGCAATGCAGGGGCCCTGGGTTCAATCCCTGGTCCAGGAGCTAAGATTCCACATGAACTGGAGCAACTTGGCCTTCGTGCCACAACTAGAGAGAAGCCCGTGCACAGCAACAGAGGATCCTGCACGTGGCGGCTGAGACCTGACGCAGCACATATATCAGTTTAAAGAGAGGTCTTTAGGTGCTGGAAGATGTACTCAGTTTTAGGCCCAAATTATCAGGTATCTTTAGTAGCTCATATCTTTTAAAAGACATTTTTATTTTATTTTTTTTAATTAAATTTTTTTTTTTTTTTTGCTGGGCTACACAGCTTACAGGTTCTTAGTTCCCTGATCAGGGATTGAACTCAGGTTTCTGGCAGTGAAAGAGCCGAGTCCTAACCACTGGACTGCCAAGGGATTCCCAAAAGACATTTTATTTTATTAAAAGCTGAACGTACTTTTTCATATTTCTTTTTATTTATTGCTTATTTGGCTGCACCGGTTTTAGTTGCAGCAGACTGGGTCTTCCATCTTCACCGTGGCGTGTGGGATCTCTAGTCGCAACTTGTGAGCTCTCAGTTGCAGCACGTGGGATCAGCTCCCTGACCAGGGGTCACGTCTCGGCCCCTGCATTGACAGCCACCAGTCTTAGCCACTGGGCCCCCAAGGAAGTCCCCTCAAAAGATGTGAATGTAAACTATTGTTGGTCGGTAACAAAGTTCTCTCTCTATAACTAGGAAATTATGTAGCAAGAGATAGTAAAGTGGGGGAAAGCGGCCAAATGGCGTAGGTCACTTTTGATTTGCTTCTGTCAAACCATCTCCCTACCAGACCTATGTGCTGTCAAACAACTTTTCACATTTTTAAAAAATATTTTATTGAAGCATAGTTGATTTGCGGTGTTGTGTTAGTTTCTGGTATACGGCACAGTGATTTGGTTATACATATATGCCTGTACACTTTTTCATATCCTTTTCCATTATGGCTTATTATAGGCTATTGAATCTAGTTCTCTGTGGAGGACCTTGTTAACCCTAGTTTATGCCTTCCCGACCCCCCCTGTAAAATATTGGTTTGTTTATGGTTGCTCTGGGCCTCCACTGCTGTGCGCGGACTTTCTCTAATTGCTTTAAGCAGGGCTGCTTTCTAGCTGTGGTGCTCTGGCTTCTCCTCCTCCTCCTCTTTTTGCAGACACAGGCTTTAGTACTTGCGGCTACTGGAGGCTTACAGCATGGGGAATCTTCCCAGACCAGGGATGAACCCATGTCACTGCCCTGCACTGGCAGGCAGATTCTTAACCACTGGGCCACCAAGGAAGTCCTCCTCCTTTTTAAATTGAATCAAACAAGTTTTTAAAGCTATACACAGAATTACTTAACATTCAAAGCAAAGAGCCTTTACATTTTGCCTACGATCTTAAGATTCTGGGCCATAGATGTACTTATTGTCCAGAGATTGAAGCAATTCCCACAAGAGATGAAAAGTAGAATTAGATGGTGTCCAAGGCCTTTTCAGTAAAGAATCTGCCTGCAATTCAGGAGGCCAGGGTTTGATCCTTGGTTTGGGAAGATCCCCTGGAGAAGGAAATGGCAACTCACTCCAGTATTCTTGCCTGGAAGATTCTATGGACAGAGGAGCCTGGTGGGCTGCAGTCCATGGGGTCACAAAGAGTCAGACTAAGTGACTAACACACATACAAGGCCTTTTCAGTTCTTAAGATTGTATGATTCTGTGCTCAATGAGTTTTGAATGAAAATTTGTCTTTGTATTAGGGAATTGTCTTCCTGACTTGGATTCATTGCCTACTTTTCGAATGAGAATTGGGAAGAATGGGGTGTGTAGTGAAAGCAGGTTGAACATACAGTGATCCTAGGTCTTTATTGCTGGAAAAACCTTGGGTACTCACCATGCTGAGATGAAGCTGGAGTCAGAAGATCAGTTAATAACAATAGCCAAAATGTTTTTTGAGATGGAGTTATCCAGGAGAGTTATGGGTTGACTTGAGAGACAATGAGTGTTCCGTATAGGAAATAGCAAAGTCTCTTTGTCAAAGACTGCAGGACCGCCTGCTGGTGACCAGAGCTTCATGCTTCATGTGGGAGGGTGGAGTACATGTCTGTCACAGCTTTTTATCCACAGATTATGTTAGATACTGTGGCTTCCCTGGTGGCTCAGACGGTAAAGCGTCTGCCTGCAATGCGGGGGAGACGCGTTGATTCCTGGGTTTTAGATACTAGATTGCTCTAAAGAAGGTCATGTTCACACCCTTCTCCCGATTTGTATTTTCACACCATTCTGCTCCCCATTTATTATTTAGAAGAGGCTTACAAGTTCAGAATTTTTTTTATATCAAATTCACTTTGAGAAGTTTTATACTTTGTTTAGTAGGGCACATATGGAATTGGATGGAAATTTTTTTTTTTCCGCATTAAGGGCCACTTAATGACTTCTGAAGTATTCATATAAAGATTAATTTATTTGACTATAGAATCATCTATACTGAGCGGGAAGCATGTTAGTTTATCGCCTAAAGCGGGCTTGAGAAACTTTCACGTGATATCTTGGTTCCCTTGGCCTTGAAGAGGAGGATGGTGCTGATACTTGGAGAGGCTCTGTGGGTGGATGTGAGCCATGGTGAGACGCTCCCAGAGCGTGTCGGTGAGAGCCAGGAGCCAGGACGAGCGTCACTCTTTCAGCAGATACTTGGGGGGCGCACCTCCCAGAGGCGTGGTGCTAACTCTGTTTCTGTTGTCGTTCGGTTGCTAAGTCACGTCCAGCTCTCTGCCACCCCGTGGACTGCAGCTCACCAGGCTTCCCTGTCCTCCACGCTCTTCAAGAGTTTGTTCACACTCATGTCCATTGAGTCAGTGCTGGGTGTAGACAAAGTCTGTGCCCTCAAGAAACTTCTATCACCTATATGTATTATCATTGAGTTAATCTTCTAGTGACTTTAAGTGTTTATTGTATTCTGGTAAAAAACTTGAGCAAGAATCAAAACGTAGTGGATTTTGTCACTGACTAGTTTGGCTATAGGCCTAAAGAACCAAAGTAAATGTAAAGATTTTCATAGTCTGGTATTGTCTTAGAGAGCATTTTAATTTATATCTCAGCTAGGTTAGTTTGTGCAGAAATATGAAATGTGGTCCTATTTGTTATTTAGGACTAGACATCAAAAATAGAAATAACTTTATTTGGTAGACATTTTAATTTTCAGTGCATTTAAAATTGAGAGTATCATGACAGGTTATCCTCTCAACATTTGACATCTGTTTTTCATAACAGAGTACAAGATATGTCTTGTTTTGAAAAAAATAATCCTCATTCATCAAGCGTTTTTTTTGCTGAATTGCTATATACAAGTCACTACTATCTCTTGTGGGTGATGTGAAGGTAAATTAAGATACTTGCTACCTGTAGGAGCTGGTATTTTTGTCTTGATGATTGCTCGGCACATGGTGTAAGTACACGAATCCGGTGGAATTCGGGCCGAGGGTGAAGTGTAGGAGTGCTTCTCGGCCTAGGGGAAGAATTCTGGGTTGGATTTCAAATAGATGATTTGTCCTGAAATGTTGTGTACAGATCACATTTTTGTAAATTCCAAAATGTGTAGCCTTATATTTCTAATTTCAGAAATGCTTTGTCTTCATTTCTGATTGACCCTTAGCTGGCAGTTACTCTTACCTTTTCTATCCCTTTCCACCTACTTATTATTATTACTTTAAAATTGTTATTGGACTGTAGTTGACTTACAGTACTTTGTTTCAGGGATTCGGCTAAATGGATGTGTTACACGTGTACCCACTGTTTTTTAGATTCTTTTCCCAGATAGGCCATTACAGAGTCTTGAGTAGAGTGCCCTGCGCTGTATAAGAGGCCCTTAATTAACGCTGTTATATTTGGTAGTGTGTATATGTCAGTCGCGACCTCCCAGTTTATCCTGCCCCCTAGTCTTACCTTTCAGCATTTTTACCAACTTCACTGCTTCTCTGACAATTGGTAATTTGTAAACTGACTAATGTCGGTTCTATTTTGTAGTATGGAATTTTAAACAGTAGGGTAGATTGTATTAATAATAAAAACAAGTCAAATCAGCCTGTGCTACATTAAAAAATTATATTGTTTTACTTTGTTTTTTTATGTGGTATAGCTGCTTTACAATGTTGCTAGTCTCTCTGTGTCTCATTTTAATTTTTTGGCCGTGCTGGGCCTCTGTTGCTCTCTCTTCCTGCCGTGAGCAGGGGCTGTTCTTCGGTGCGGTCTCAGGCTTCTGGTTGCAGCGGCTTCTCTTGTTGCAGAGCTCAGGCTCAGCTGTGGTGCATGGGTGTAGTTGCTCCGCGGCATGTGGAATCTTCCAGGATCAGGGATCCAACCAGTGTCCTTGGTGTTGGCGGGCAGGTTCTTATCCACTGGGCCACCAGGGAAGTCTTGTGCTACATTTAATCTTGTTTGGTACCAGTAGGAGAATGTACTTGAAACTGTAGGTTTTTATGAGAAAGAAGCAAGAACCATTCATGAGAAAGGAGTTTTTAAGGTTTCTATATTTTAAAATTAAGAATGGAAGTATTTTTCACATATTTTCAGGTAACCACATTGTAGTTTATCCCTGTGACATTAAGCTGTTTTTCCGTCAGTTGGTTCATAGCCAGGCTCACCATTGCAGGGGGGTGGGGTGGGGTAGGGTGGGGGTGGTGTGTGTGTGTATATGTGTGTTCCTGCTACAACAGAACTGGTCCAGGTGCTCATTCTCTACTTTGATTTTTGTTTCAGATCCTCTGTCTTGTCTTAATGTTTCATTTAATAAGTGTTTGAGTGGTTTTGGGAGCTTTTTTGGTGGGTCCAGTAGTTAAGATTCCAAGTTTGCACTGCAGAGGATGTGGGTTTGATGCCTGGTTGGGAAACAAAGATTCCACATGACGCATGGTGCTGTCAAACAAAAATCTTTTTTGAGTGGTTTTATGTGAGAAGCAGTATACTTGACTCTGGGAAATCAAAGACGTGTGAGTTGATCCCTGAGCCCAGGAGGATTATCATCCAACCAAGGAGACAAGATATTCACACTCTTTCAAGATTCCAGTGCCTGCTCTCCATTGTTGTTGAGACTGAACCTCTGTGGTCAGGGAGCTCACAGTCCAGTAGGATGATAAATGGCTTGTTCATTCATCTAATGTGTATTGGACCCGTAAGCTCAAAGACAAATAAGACACGGCCCCTGGCCTAACATGACCGTAACCAGGTGTTAGGATTGATGAACTAATAGTGGTGAGATGTGTGGTGTCTGCTTTGTAGACAGTATTCACTTACTGGGGCTTCAGTGTGAGGCTTGCAGGGTCTTAGTTCCCTGGCCAGGGATTGAACCCCAGGCCCTTGGCACTGAGGACACAGAGTCCTAACGACTGGACTGCCAGGGAGCTCCCCGGGGCTTCTTAATCTGATCAGAATTTAGGAGGTGTGTCAACCTAGATGGGAAGAAATATTTTACATCTTTATTTCTACCTGAACTTGCAACTGAGTTTTACTGTGTTCTTCAATTATGGACATGGGCAACAAATCACACAGCGACAGACCTGTGGCTTTATCGCCAGTGAACATCACAGGTGTTTGCATGTCACATTATGGTTGTTGCAGACATATCAGATATCATTTGTACTCATCACTACTTGGTAATCACAGTAGTTAGTGGATCTGCTCCTAGAACCCATTCCTCAGTGTGAAATAAGCTGTAACAAATCCTAAGCTTGCTTGCTGTAGTACCACTATTCTAGTATCATCGCTCTCCTTGTTTGGGTCTTCGTTACAGTGCACAGGCTCTTTGCTGCCGCGCGTGGACTTCGCTCCAGTGGTGCCTTGTCAGCTCCTCGTTGCAGTAGCTTCTCTTGTGGGGTGTGGGGTTTAGAGCTCGTGGGCTTGGGAGTTGTGGCTCACGGGCTTAGTTGCCATGGGGCGTCTGGGATCTAGTTCCCAGATCAGGGGTCAAATCCATGTCGCCTGTGTCACAGGCAGATTCTTAACCACTGGACCACCAGGGAAGTCCCTCCTTTATACTCTTCTGTATTAAAAACATTATTATGAGCAGTCCATGGTACAGAAAGTTGAAGCATCCTGATCAGATAATCTTGGCTTGCCTTCTTCAGAGTATTGTATGTGATTCGGTGTGAGGAGGTGGCTGGTGTCTTCTGTCGGGTGGCACCTCGCTCCGTGAGGCGGTCTCCGTGCGCCTCTGGGGTGGTGTTTGCTCAGCAGCTGAGTCCAGGAGTCTGCATCGGTGGGTTTGCGTGCTGTGTCTCGTCGTGCCCCTTATGGTTTCTGCCCGTGCAGCCCTGGATAGAGGGAGAGGCACGGAGCTGCTGCACAAGGTGGGCTGTTTCTCTTGGATCCTGGAGCGAATGATTACAGTGTGATGTTTCCTCGTCTCAAATGCAGTGGGAACTTAGGTTTTAACGGTTGCGTTTGAACTGAGTTCTGATGGGTGGGCAGGCAGGAGATGTAGAGGATTCTGAGCGAGGGGCCTGGGAGCCCAGCGCCTAAGGATGTGGCTCTTGATGGCTCCTCCTGAAAGTGCTGAGCGCCTCCTGAGGGTTGAGGCTTGTGCAGGTCTTGGGAGGACAGGATTATCTTCCTTAGTGAGTGATGGTTTAAATGTTGGATATATCCTAGTTTCTAGAACTTTCAGTGTGATTTTTTTAAGGTTTTTTTTTTTTTTTAACTGTATTTTCATTCTTTTGATACTGCTTCTGCAGGAACGGATTAGTCCTGTTTTAGTTAGTCCTTCTTACAGTTTCTGGAGTGTTATCCTCTTCCAGGACTCAAGCCATCAGATTGTGTCATGCCAGCCCTCGTTGGACTCTCCCCACTTTCCTTCAGTTCTCAGTGATTCTAACTCCTGCCACCTTGCTGCTCTCTCCACACTCCTGTCTTAAATGCTGTGACTAAGAGTTTTAACTCCCTTTGCCCACACACTCTGTTCTAGCCCTGATTGAATCCAGTTTACAGCAATCGTGTTGTTATTCCCGCCATCCTGAGAAAGGAAGGGAGAGCCCTTTCTGGCCCCACCCCCTCCCTACAGGCTCTTTGCCTGGGGCAGCTTGTTGTTGTTCAGTTGCTCAGTCCTGCCCAGCTCTTTGTGACCCCATGGATGGCAGCATGCCAGGGTTCCCTGTCCTTCAGTATCTCCCAGAGTTTGCTCAGACTCATGTCCATTGAGGCAGTGGTGGCATCCAACCACTTTATCCTCTGTCGTCCCCCTCTCCTCCTGCCTTCAGTCTTTCCCAGCGTCAGGGTCTTTTCCAGTGACTCAGTTCTTCACATCAGGTGGCCAAAGAATTGGGCTTCAGCTTCAGCATCAGTACTTCTGGTGAATATTCAGACTTGATTTCCTTTAGGATTGACTGATTTGATCTCCTAGCAGTCCAAGGGACTCTCAAGAGTCTTCTCCAACACCACAGTTAAAAAGCATCAGTATTCAGCACTCAGCGTTCTCTATGGTCCAGCTCTCAACATCTGTACATGACTACTGGTAAACCATGGCTTGGACTATACTGACCTTTGTCGACAAAGTAGTGTCTCTGCTTTTAATACACTGTCTAGGTTTGTCATAGCTTTTCTTCCAAAGAGCAGGTGTCTTTTAATTTCATGGTTGCAGTAGTTTCGGAGCCCAAGAAAATAAAGTCTGTCACTGTTGCATTGTTTCCCCATCTATTTGCCATGAAGTGATGGGATCGGATGCCATGATTTTAGTTTTCTGAATGTTGAGCTTTAAGCCAGCTTTTTCACTCTCTTCTTTCATCTTCATCAAGAGGCTCTTTAGTTCCTCTTCAGTCTCTGCAATAAGGGTGGTGTTGTCATATCTGAGGTTATTGGTATTTCTTCTGGCAATGTTGATTCCAGCTTGTGCTTCATCCAGCCCAGGATTTTGCATGATGTACTCTTCATAGAAGTTAAATAAGCAAGGTGACAATATACAGCCTTGATGTACTCCTTTCTCAGTTTTGAACCAGTCTTGTTCCATGTCTATTCTAACTGTTGCTTCTTAACCTGTCTACAGGTCTCTCAGGCGGCAGAGATAAGGTGTCTGATATTCCTATCTCTTTTAAGAATTTTCCAGTTTGTTGTAATCCATATTGTCAAAGGCTGTAGCATAGTCAATGAACCAGAAGTAAATGTTTCTCTGTAACTCTTGCTTCTTCTATGAGTCAATGGATGTTGGCAATTTGATCTCTGGCTTTTCTGCTTTTTCTAAACCAGCTTGAATATCTGGACATTCTCTGTTCAGGTACTGTTGAAACCTAGCTTGGAGAATTTTGAACATTACTTTGCTAGCATGTGAGATGAATGCAGTTGTGTGGTAGTTGAGCATTCTTTGGTGTTGCCTTCTTTGGGATTGGAATGAAAACTGACCTTTTCCAGTCCTATGGCCACTGCTGAGTTTTCCAAATTTCCTGACATATTGAGTGCAGCATTTTCACAACATCATCTTTTGGGATTTGAAATAGCTCAGCTGGAATTCCATCACCTCCACTCTCTTTCTTCGCAGTGATGCTTCCTAAGGTCCACTTAACATTGCTCTCCAGGATATCTGGCTCTAGGTGAGTGATCACAGCTTCGTGGTTATCTGGGTCATTAAGATCATTTTTGTATAGTTCTGTGTATTCTTGCCACCTCTTCTTAATATCTTCTGCTTCTGTTAGATCCATACCGTTTCTGCCCTTTATTGAGCCCATCTTTGCATGAAACGTTCCCATGGTATCTCTGATTTTCTTGACGAGATCTCAGTCCCATTTCTCAGCTACTTCTTGGGCTTCCCTGGTGGCTCAGATGGTAAAGAATCTGCCTGCAATGCGAGAGACCTGAGTTCAATCCGTGGGTTGGGAAGATCCTTTGGAAGGAGGGCATGGCAACCCACTCCAGTATGCTTGCCCGGAGAATCCGGTGGACAGAGGAGCCTGGTGGGCTATATTCCATGGGGTCACATAGAGACTGAGTGACTAAGCCCGGCTTACTGGAAGGCTCCTCTAGTCGTCTGGACCCTTCAAAGTGTGGTTCGCAGACCAGCACCATCAGTGTTGTCACCCGGGAGCTTGTTGGCTTCAGAATTGTGTCCCGCTCCAGACTTACTGAGTCAAACTCCGCCTTTCACAAGAGTCCCTAGGTGACTCAAGGGCTTTCCTCCTGACTTAGTTGGTAGAGAATTCACCTTCAGTGCAAGAGATGCAGGTTCCATCCCTGGGTCAGGAAAATCCCCTGGAGAAGGAAATGGCAACCCACTCCAGTATTCTTGCCTGGGAAATTCCATGGACACCAGCGTCTGACGGGCTACAGTCCACGGGGTCACAAGAGTCGGACACAACTGAGCAACTGAACCACCGGGTGATCCTGTGCTCACTAAAGGTGGAGAGGTGGTGGTCGGTACAGCTTTCTCCAGTTCTTCCACTATCTCTTCACACTTAATCCAGTCAAATTATTGTATCTTCTTGCCCTCTATTGTAAGTGTCCAATTCACTGGGATTTTTTTTCTTTTTTTTTTTTAGTTAATTTATTATGTTGTGCAATTATTACTATAATCCACTTTCAGTACCTCAGAAATTGTTTTAAATTTTAATTTTGTATAAGTTTCAGTTGGGGCTTCCGAGGTGGTACAGTGGTAAAGAATCCGCCTGCTGATGCAGGAAACTCAGGTTTGATCCCTGGATCGGGAAGATCCCTGAAGTAAGAAATGGCAACCCATTCCAGTATTCTTGCCTGGAACATTCCGTGGACGGAGGAGCCTGGCGGGTGCAGTTCACATGGGATTGCAAAGAGTTGAGCACGACTGAGCACACACATTCAGTTCAGTCGCTCAGTCGTGTCCAACTCTTGGCGACCCCATGAATCGCAGCACGCCAGGCCTCCCTGTCCATCACCAACTCCCGGAGTTCACTCAGACTCAGGTCCATCGAGTCCGTGATGCCATCCAGCCATCTCATCCTCTGTCGTCCCCTTCTCCTCCTGCCCCTAATCCCTCCCAGCATCAGAGTCTTTTCCAATGAGTCAACTCTTCGCATGAGGTGGCCAAAGTACTGGAGTTTCAGCTAAAGCTGAAATGAAGCTAAAGCATCATTCCTTCCAAAGAAATCCCAGGGCTGATCTCCTTCAGAATGGACTGGTTGGATCTCCTTGAAGTCCAAGGGACTCTCAAGAGTCTTCTCCAACACCACAGTTCAAAAGCATCAACTCTTCAGTGCTCAGCCTTCTTCACAGTCCAACTCTCACATCCATACATGACCACAGGAAAAACCATAGCCTTGACTAGACGGACCTTAGTCGGCAAAGTAATGTCTCTGCTTNCAAGGTGACAATATACAGCCTTGATGTACTCCTTTCTCAGTTTTGAACCAGTCTTGTTCCATGTCTATTCTAACTGTTGCTTCTTAACCTGTCTACAGGTCTCTCAGGCGGCAGAGATAAGGTGTCTGATATTCCTATCTCTTTTAAGAATTTTCCAGTTTGTTGTAATCCATATTGTCAAAGGCTGTAGCATAGTCAATGAACCAGAAGTAAATGTTTCTCTGTAACTCTTGCTTCTTCTATGAGTCAATGGATGTTGGCAATTTGATCTCTGGCTTTTCTGCTTTTTCTAAACCAGCTTGAATATCTGGACATTCTCTGTTCAGGTACTGTTGAAACCTAGCTTGGAGAATTTTGAACATTACTTTGCTAGCATGTGAGATGAATGCAGTTGTGTGGTAGTTTGAGCATTCTTTGGTGTTGCCTTCTTTGGGATTGGAATGAAAACTGACCTTTTCCAGTCCTATGGCCACTGCTGAGTTTTCCAAATTTCCTGACATATTGAGTGCAGCATTTTCACAACATCATCTTTTGGGATTTGAAATAGCTCAGCTGGAATTCCATCACCTCCACTCTCTTTCTTCGCAGTGATGCTTCCTAAGGTCCACTTAACATTGCTCTCCAGGATATCTGGCTCTAGGTGAGTGATCACAGCTTCGTGGTTATCTGGGTCATTAAGATCATTTTTGTATAGTTCTGTGTATTCTTGCCACCTCTTCTTAATATCTTCTGCTTCTGTTAGATCCATACCGTTTCTGCCCTTTATTGAGCCCATCTTTGCATGAAACGTTCCCATGGTATCTCTGATTTTCTTGACGAGATCTCAGTCCCATTTCTCAGCTACTTCTTGGGCTTCCCTGGTGGCTCAGATGGTAAAGAATCTGCCTGCAATGCGAGAGACCTGAGTTCAATCCGTGGGTTGGGAAGATCCTTTGGAAGGAGGGCATGGCAACCCACTCCAGTATGCTTGCCCGGAGAATCCGGTGGACAGAGGAGCCTGGTGGGCTATATTCCATGGGGTCACATAGAGACTGAGTGACTAAGCCCGGCTTACTGGAAGGCTCCTCTAGTCGTCTGGACCCTTCAAAGTGTGGTTCGCAGACCAGCACCATCAGTGTTGTCACCCGGGAGCTTGTTGGCTTCAGAATTGTGTCCCGCTCCAGACTTACTGAGTCAAACTCCGCCTTTCACAAGAGTCCCTAGGTGACTCAAGGGCTTTCCTCCTGACTTAGTTGGTAGAGAATTCACCTTCAGTGCAAGAGATGCAGGTTCCATCCCTGGGTCAGGAAAATCCCCTGGAGAAGGAAATGGCAACCCACTCCAGTATTCTTGCCTGGGAAATTCCATGGACACCAGCGTCTGACGGGCTACAGTCCACGGGGTCACAAGAGTCGGACACAACTGAGCAACTGAACCACCGGGTGATTCCTGTGCTCACTAAAGGTGGAGAGGTGGTGGTCGGTACAGCTTTCTCCAGTTCTTCCACTATCTCTTCACACTTAATCCAGTCAAATTATTGTATCTTCTTGCCCTCTATTGTAAGTGTCCAATTCACTGGGATTTTTTTTCTTTTTTTTTTTTAGTTAATTTATTATGTTGTGCAATTATTACTATAATCCACTTTCAGTACCTCAGAAATTGTTTTAAATTTTAATTTTGTATAAGTTTCAGTTGGGGCTTCCGAGGTGGTACAGTGGTAAAGAATCCGCCTGCTGATGCAGGAAACTCAGGTTTGATCCCTGGATCGGGAAGATCCCTGAAGTAAGAAATGGCAACCCATTCCAGTATTCTTGCCTGGAACATTCCGTGGACGGAGGAGCCTGGCGGGTGCAGTTCACATGGGATTGCAAAGAGTTGAGCACGACTGAGCACACACATTCAGTTCAGTCGCTCAGTCGTGTCCAACTCTTGGCGACCCCATGAATCGCAGCACGCCAGGCCTCCCTGTCCATCACCAACTCCCGGAGTTCACTCAGACTCAGGTCCATCGAGTCCGTGATGCCATCCAGCCATCTCATCCTCTGTCGTCCCCTTCTCCTCCTGCCCCTAATCCCTCCCAGCATCAGAGTCTTTTCCAATGAGTCAACTCTTCGCATGAGGTGGCCAAAGTACTGGAGTTTCAGCTAAAGCTGAAATGAAGCTAAAGCATCATTCCTTCCAAAGAAATCCCAGGGCTGATCTCCTTCAGAATGGACTGGTTGGATCTCCTTGAAGTCCAAGGGACTCTCAAGAGTCTTCTCCAACACCACAGTTCAAAAGCATCAACTCTTCAGTGCTCAGCCTTCTTCACAGTCCAACTCTCACATCCATACATGACCACAGGAAAAACCATAGCCTTGACTAGACGGACCTTAGTCGGCAAAGTAATGTCTCTGCTTTTGAATATGCTATCTAGGTTAGTCATAACTTTTCTTCCAAGGAGTAAGCGTCTTTTAATTTCATGGCTGCAGTCACCATCTGCAGTGATTTTGGAGCCCCCCTAAAATAAAGTCTGACACTGTTTCCACTGTTGCCCCATCTATTTGCCATGAAGTGATGGGACCAGCTGCCATGATCTTCGTTTTCCGAATGTTGAGCTTTAAGCCAGCTTTCGTCTGAGCACACACACGGTTAGTCGCAGAGTCTCATTTATGCCAGGTGAGGAAATCCTGAGGCCTGCTGCATAGCGCAGCGACTGTAGTTAGCAGTACAGTATTGTGTGCATCAGAATTTGTTAAGAGAGTAGATCTCATATTAAGTGTTCTTACCGCAAAAAAACCCAAAAATGAAGTGTTGACACAAAGAAGTGTAGAGATGTGTTAGTGTGTCCTTTACCTTGATTGTGGCCATGGTGTTGCGGGTTCTTGCATGCGTCCATGCAGGAAACCCTGGTTCAGTTCCTGGGTCAGGAAGATAGATCCACTGGAGAATCTTCTTGGGCTTCCCTGGTGGCTCCGCTGGTAAAGAATCTGCCTGCAGTGCAGGAGGCCTGAGTTCGACCCCTGGATTGGGAAGATCCCCTGGAGAAGTCTACCCAAGCTCATCAAACTGTCAATGTTTAATACGTGCAGTTCTTTGTATGTCAATAATACCTTTATAAAGCTGTCAGAAATACATTTATTTTTACATTTTAATTATGTAAAACATTTAATGGCTCTAATATCAAAACTATAAAAATGATTATGTTCAGAGACCTCTAGCTTCCAATTCTTTCTGACCCCTTACTCCATTCCCTTCCTCTCCCTATAATCATTTTTTTTGTTTCTGACTCATCCTTCTGTTATAATAAGAATAAGATGACATTTGAGCAGAGATCTGAAGGAATTGAAGGAACCTACTGTGTATGGTATTTTGCATCTTTGTTTTTTTTTGCTTAACAATACATACTGGAGGTCTTTCCATATTAGTGAATCAAGAGCTTCACTCTTCTCATCATTGCTTTATACTCCATTCTGTGGGCGTACCCTGATTTATTTAACCAGATGACTCTCGGCAGTTAATGTTTTTTAAATTACAAATAGGGCTGCGATGAATAACTTTGCATGTGTATTATTTTGCATGGAGGCAGGTGTGTTTGTAGTATTTCCAGAAGAGAGACTTCTGAGTCAGAGGGTGAACCTGTGCATGTTTTTAATGGATGTCGTCAAGCCTCTATAGGCAGGGCCTGCACTGATTTATACTGTACCACAGCCTCACCAGCAGTGTGTCCCCAGACTTGTGCCTTTGATATGATAGGTGAGAAAAAGTATGTTTTCTTTCTCCTTGTAGCAAGTGAGGTTGAACATCTTTCTATATATTTAGGGTGAAGTAGATTTCCTTTTCTGTGAACTGTTTCATATCCCTTACCATTTCTCTTTTGGGTTTTTTTAACATCTTGATTTTTCTAAAAGGGGAGTTCCTTGTACATTAAGGAGGTTAGTCCTTTGTCTACAATAATAAATTAACAGGTTTTTTTTTTTCTTCTCACTTTGTCACCTGTCTTGTAACTTTGCTTAAGGATGTGTTTGTATTTGTTTTTGCCATAAAGAATTTTCGTATTTTTGCAGTTAAGTTTATAAATCTGTAAACTTTCTTTTATAATTTTGAGCCACAGTTTTATTATTTAGGTGTTAACCAGTTGCTATTCTCCAAGGTTTAAATAGAGGGAAATTTTACATTTTAAAATTTAGGTTTAAGAAGACTGTGCTGGAAGCAAGAGATGAACATCAGAGTGTGTTGTACAAGAAACTGATTATCTATAGATAATGATCACGAGTGATTTTAGGATTTAGCATACTGCTGCTGCTGCTGCTAAGTTGCTTCAGTCGTGTCCGACTCTATGCGACCCCATAGATGGCAGCCCACCAGGCTCCCCAGTCCCTGGGATTCTCCAGGCAAGAACACTGGAGTGGGTTGCCATTTCCTTCTCCAAAGATTCAGCATACCTTGGATATATTATAATGTTAGGTATGTTTTGTTTTGCAAGTAACAGGAAGCTGAACTCATGTTTAAACTTTAAAGGGGGGTGTATTGGCTTATGATACTGAAAATTCCAGAGGTAAGGTGGATTTCGGGTGTGGATTGGTTGGGGCACCAACTCTGTTTTGCTGAGCGTCTGTGTATTTTGCTTTCTACTGTGTGTCATCCTGGCTTTGGTGGCAGAATAGTGATAGGGGTTCTAAGCTTCAGATTTCTGTCCCGCGTGGCCCACAATGAGAGCCAATATCCAGGATGAGAATAAACAATTTTAAGCACTTTCTCAGAATAAGGACGATTGTTTCATAGAAGCCCCTAGCAAACCTCCTTTGACTCCTTGCCCCAAACTGGGTTACCAGCTCATTCTTGAGGCCAAGAAAATAAGCAGTGTTCAACTGGGAGTCCTGACTGATCACGACTTTCTTAAGGGGATTGGATTATATGATACCCTGGTTGCTCTGGAGCTGCCGTGTGAGTAGATCCCAGGCAGGAGAATAGGTCTATGGATAGATACGGGGTGGGCAACCAAGGATGCAGGCTACACTCAAGTCAGGTGGCCCAGACGTAGTAGACACAGCTCTTGGCTCTGGAGAAGAGCCCACAGTGGGGTGAGTCAGTAGAGCAGGGAGCACAGCATACTGCAGCTGCACGCTGAGCGCGGCCTGGGCCGTGCAGTATTCCTGCGCGCTCTAGAAACCTCGGTTTCCCTTGCTCTCACTGTTTGACTGTTAGGAGTCTCCGCCACCTTTTCACAGTGTTGGAGATTTTTGTATGAATCTTTGTCTCTTCCACCAAACGGTGAATCTTGAGGGCACAAACCATCTTCTTCATCTTATATCCATTGCAGTGCCTGTAATTGTTGTTCAGCCACTCACTCGTGTTTAGTTCCTCTCACTTTGTGCCATTAGGGTGATGTCATCTGCATATCTGAGGTCATTGGTATTTCTCCTGGAAATCTTGATTCCAGCTTGTGCTTTATCCAGCTTGGCATTTCTCATGATGTACTCTGCATATAAGTTAAATAAGCAGGGTGACAATATACAGCCTTGACATACTCCTTTCCCAATTTTGGACCAGTCAGTTGTTCCATGTGTGGTTCTAACTGTTGCTTCTTGTCCTGTGTACAGCTTTCTCAAGAAGCAGATAAGGTGGTCTGGTAGTCCCATCTCTTTAAAAATTTTCCATGGTTTGTTGTGATCCACACAAAGGCTTTAGTGTAGTCAATTAAGTAGAAGTAGATGTTTTTCTGGAAGCCTATAGGCTTCCACATGGTAGGCACATTGTGTTCAATTTTAAATGAATGAGAGTTGGTTGAAATTGCCCTCTGCTAAGGACTTACTGGAGTAAATTCAGTAATCTCTCAAAATCCCTGTCACAAGACAGGCCTGGTCCGTGTTTGCTGCCAGAGCTCACAGAGGTAGGCCTGCCAACCCCTTTGCATTGGTTGAGAGGCTCTTAGAAATCGGTCACAGCCTCAGATCTTGTGCTGCTAGAGTTCTTCCAGGCTAACCCGGGAGGCAGTTGTCCGGTGTCTTGATTGCCTGGAGCTTGTTTTGTTCGGAAGCAACCACTTCCTTATCCTGGTGTCTTGGAGAAGTGCTCACCCTCTCCCTTCCAGTCCCTTATGTCCCATTTAATTCTAGGAATTACACAACTCCTTACATTTTTTTTTTTCCCCTTCTGGATTTTGGAATAGGTAGGTATACAGGTAGCTAGGAAAACTGAGAGTAATATTAGCTCAGCTATTAAAAAATAATGGGGATTGTTCTTGAGGCTTTCCTCGGTTGTGGCTGCAGTTTGCAATCTGGGAGATCTCAGAGGGTGCGGCGCAGGTTGAACTGGAAAGGCTCCATCAAGTCCCTGCGCAGCAGGCTCTGGATGAGGCCTCCATCCAGTTGCCATCCCTCCTGGCAGTCCCTCTGGAGTCTCTGCCCCTGGACTCAGGCCACCCTTCTCTGTCTTCCTTGTGGCCACGAGCCGCCTGCCTTGCTCTCTGCTCGTTGAACGCCTTGGTGCCTGCCTCGCAGCTTCCCTTTCCACTCCAGTTCTGGCCACTGTCCCGGGCGGTTTCCTGTCTCCCATCAGGCACCGTGGGGCCTTGGTGTCTTGCCTTACGTGTCCACCTCTGGCACTCCCTTCCAAAGTGACACTCTGAGTCTTGTCATCAGCTGAAACAGCTTTAGCTCCAGAAGCACTAATCCAGATGGAAACAGTTGTCCATCTGCCCCAGTGTGACCTTGGCTCCCACTTCTTTGCTTTCTCCAGCATATAGGCTACTCAGCGTCACACTGCCAAGACCGTTGCACGCCATGCAGCCCAAAACTTCGTTGAGCTCTCAGCAGCAGTGGACACAGTGGATCGTCTTCTCTTCATTGAAGCCCTCCTTGTCTTGCGTGACACCTTCAACCGTGACTGTCTTTCTCCTCCTCTGGACCGCATCTGTCTGGCCTGCTTCGCTTGTCTGCTCCTTCTGTTCTTCCTAGTCTGTAACTGGGTTTCCCTGTGGCTCAGTCCTGTCCTGTTCCTTTTCTTACTCCCATGATATGGACTACCGATACTTCTCTGTATCTTTTGTTCCTAAAATTGTTTCTGCCTTTTCTCACCACCCTCCAAAGGAAAAAGTATTTATTGCAACAAGTTAATCTAGTGGGTATTCCCCAGGGAGCAGAGTCTGTTTGTTAAGGCTGTTAAACATATGGGGGGCTTTCCTTGGTGTGGCCTGCGCTGCAGCAAAGCCCGGGCTCTGTCCCTGTCCTCTCTGGAGCCCCCTTGGCGGTGGCTTCTGCCAGTTCCTCCTCCCCGTCTGCTGCCGTCGGCTTTCCAGGCCGTCTGCCAGCCATCGTGGTGGACTGTGGGTGGACCATGGCCCCTCTGCAGGGCAGGGGCTTGCCCTGGGGTTGCTGGGCTACCTGTGCTGCTGCCGTTCACAGGCAGTCCCTGGCCGCAGCCACCAGCTGGAGCTGCACCCCTCATTCATATTTTACCTTTTTTCTTGAACAAACTTGTAAAAGTTTGTCAAATTTTGTTTCACAGAATCGGGTATTTCTTTGCTTTCTGTTTTTTTATTAATAAGATCTATCTTTATCTCCTTTGTTTTCTTTGTACTTTCTCTAGATTTCTGGCTTGAAAACGTAGGTTATTAGCCTTTCTTGCTTTTGGAGCCTGGTGGGCTGTCGTCTGTGGGGTCACACAGAGTCGGACATGACTGAAGCGACTTAGCATCAGCAGCTCAAACTGTAGAATTCCCTCCTGAGCGTTACTTTTTTGCCCGTGTATGACGCATGTGGTGACATCATCGCCATCGTGCTCAGGCTTTTGGTCGCGTCCGACTCCCTGCCACCCACAGACTGCAGCCCGCCAGGCTCCTCTGTCCACGGAATTCTCCAGGCAAGGATCCTGGAGTGATTGCCGTGCCCTCCTCATCATTGTCATTAAGATCTAAGTATTGTGTTATTTCCATTTTTATTTCCTCTTTAACCTGAATTTCTAAACAGACATTTTAAAGTTTCTAGTCATGGTGTTTAGTTTTGCTGTTAATTAACTTATTCTCGTGATATCATCATAGAATATATATATATATATTTAATATCAGTTACTTGAAAGGTAATGATCTTTTTTTCCTTGTAACCTAGTTAAAATGTTTCATGTATTTTTAAAAGAATGTGTATCCTCTGTTAGGCTCAGGGTGACATATCTCTGTATGTGTGTTTGATAAAGGTTTTAATGCTGTTCACATTGCCCATATCTTTACAGTTATTGTGACTGCTTTATTTATCAATTTTTGATAGGTGTGCATTAAATATGTCACTGTGATATTCTGTTTTCAGGCTTGGAAATTCTGTTTCCAAAATTCTGTTTTGAGGGTTGGAAAGTCAGTTTATTTTTGTTAATATTGGCATGGAATGTTTTCCTATCCCATATTTTCATCTTTTTTATGTAGATTTGTTTTTGATGTTTTGGTCCTTTGAAATGTTTCTTGTTTCATCACTGTCTGTGACGCTTTCATCTCTTTCTATCATCCTCCCTCCACCTACTTTGTCAGGAATTTCTGTTGGTTTTATCTCCCAAACAGGTCTTGAGCACATCTGCTCTTGTTTTCACCCGGGCACCTGCAGCCTTGTGACTAGTCTTTTCTGTGGCGGGGCTGCCTCTCCAGGGCTCACGGCGGGGGG
>SJXQ01004317.1:260477-299481 GCA_006408695.1 Aepyceros melampus
GGGGGGGGGTGGGGGGGGTGGCTGCCTCACCAGGGCTCGGAGCTCGCGGGCTTGCAGTTCTGACCTGCATCCTGCAGTGCATGCGAGGTGTCCTAACCACCAGCCCGGGCAGCCTCTGGCTGGACTTTTGCTTCGCTCTTGCTCCCCTCATTTATTCTCTGTGCAGTAGCCTGAGTGATCTTTAAACATGTAAATCTGATTGTTGCTCCCAGGCTTAAAATCTTTCAGTGTTAAAATGTGTACACTAGTTCTTGTTGCTTTTAGCATGAAAAACAAATTATTAACATGGCCCACTGGGCCCTGCGTGAGCCAGCTCTAGCTTACTTCATCACCCTCTGTCCCCTTTGCTGTATCTTTCTGTCTCACTGGCGTGCCTTTTAATTCTTATGACCAGCTTTACCTTCTTGCCACAGATTCTTCTTACATGCCAGCTTCCTTTGCACGGAATGCTTCCACTCCCTGCCCCTTCACCTGTTTAATTCCTCCTCCTCGAATCTTACCTCACATGTCCTTTTCTTCCAGGCCTCTTACCCTGGCAGCTGATAAGGCCAGGCCTCCTCTTATCCCCTACCAGGTCTTTCGTCTTTCTAGCACGTCATGATCATTCAAAGAAAAACTGATTTTGAAATTTAATATCCCTCTTCTTCCCACCATGTAAACTAGATTGTGAACTCAGCAGGGTGACTTCATCTAATTCATTCCTAAACCCTCATATCTTAGTGCCTTTGATGCAGTAAAGGCACTCTACAAATACTTGAACGATTGGATAAATGTGTAAATGACTGTCGTGTATATTGACATGGGTAGATTATGGTGAGCGCGTTGTCTTGGATGTAGCTGGCACTTGGTTGAATACTCTGCTCTTTCTCATCATGTTTGTGAGATGTATTTAGAGAGTAGCAGGCTGTGCCCATCTCACTCTGACTTGGTGCTCTCTTTCCCTCTTCGTCCGCACGCACCTTACCTGAGCACTGGCAACGGGTAAAGGCAGGAAGACAATTGAGAATCTGTTCAGTGTAAAGGTTTGTTTTGAGTTTATTCTCTTTCCTTATTTTGGCTGTGCTGGGTCTTCGACGCATGCAGGCTCTCCTCTGGCTGCAGTGAGTGGAGCCCGCATTTCGGGGCGTCTCTTGTGGAGCGCGGGCTCCAGGCACGTGGTCTCAGTAGTTGTGGCGTGTGGCCTTGGTTGCTCTGTGGCATGTGGGACCTTCCCGGACCAGGGATTGAGCCCATGTTCCCTGCACTGGCAGCCGGACCCCTGGACCACAGGGAAATCCCTAAAATGTTTTCTTAGAAGGAAAGTCTGCTGATCATTCAAATTACTAATGAGTTTGTTCTGTAGGAGTTTTTCCTTCATTGGCAGCAGTAAAAAGGAAAGATTTTTTTCTCCCTTTAAAGTTAAAAGTAAGATATGTTTATGGTAGAAAATTTGAAAATATCAAGGAAGAAAAAAAGCCCTTATCCCACCTGTTAATATTTTGGTGTTTTTCCTCCCAGTCCTTTTTTAGGTGCTCAGTTATATATTTTAAGCATAATTGAGGTCCCTAGTACGTAATATTGTGCCTGGCGCAGTGTAAATGCCCATTAAGTATTTAGAGAATGTACCCAGGTGTGTGTTCTGTTTGGTATGTAGCTACGGATTGCTTCCTGTTGATGGTATTTATAACTCATTTTAGAGTAGTTGACCTTTGTGTGAGTGTGAGACTTTTTTAAAGAAACGATCCTATTAAGATCATGGTAAACAGTTGCTTGGAGTCACCTGTGACTTCTAAATACTTTGGAGTCACCTGTGACTTCTTTCTCTTAGTCTACTTCCAACTCTTCAGTAAAGTCTATTGGCTCTGCCTTAAATTAATATCCAGAACCTGATCACTTCCCATCTCCACGGCTACCTTCCTAGTTTCAGGAAACAGCGTCTCTCATTTGGATCATTCCAGTGGGCTCCCTGCGTCCACCTTCGCCTCTAACAGTCTCTTCCCCCAGTGGCAGCCAGAGCAGGCTTTTAAACGGTATCAGTCAGAACACATTTCTCCTCTGTTTAAAAGTCTAATGCTTTTCCATATCACTTAGAATAAGACCTTCACTCTTTATTACGATCTGGCACCTCCTCCCTCCCCCACACCCATGAGGTTTTCCGCCACGCTCTCTATCGCCCCTTCCATTCTGCGCCTTGAATAGGACCCCTTCCACCCTGAGCCATTGTGTGCTGTTCCTCCTGAGAGGAATCCTTTGGGTTCTTTCTGCCCGCCTCAGGCAGCCACCAGGCTGGCTCCCTCACTTCACATCTCTGCCCACGTGTCTTCCTGTCAGAGAAGCTTTCTGTTACTCTCCCCAGAAGGGGTCTGTAATCACCCTTCCCCTCAGTCCCACCTCTCCCCTTTCCTGACTGGGCTTTCTCTGTAGCCTCTTCCACTCTCTGATACTCGTTCTGAGTAGTTGCTTACTGGCGGCGTCCCTCCTGAGTCCACGCGAGGAGGGGTTTATTCTCTCTTTGCTGAGACTCAGTGCCTAAAGCAGTGCTTGGTGTGTGTGGAACTCAGCAGTAACTGCATAGTGAAAAGAGTTTATTTTCTCAGGTAACTTAGTGAGAAAATCTTCGTTGAGAACATGGGTACTTCATTTAGGAATAGGAACAAGTACCCATGGCTATTTACAGTTGTCAGGACATGGAAGCAACCTAAATGTTCGACAGATGAGTGGATCAGTTCAGTTCAGTTCAGTCGCTCAGTCGTGTCCGACTCTTTGCGACCCCGTGAATCACAGCACACCAGGCCTCCCTGTCCATCACCAACTCCCGGAGTTCACTCAGACTCATGTCCATTGAGTCCATGAGGCCATCCAGCCATCTCATCCTCAGTCATCCCCTTCTCCTCCTGCTCCCAAACCCTCCCAGCATCAGGGTCTTTTCAAATGAGTCAACTCTTCGCATGAGGTGGCCAAAGTACTGGAGCTTCAGTTTTAGCATCATTCCTTCCAAAGAAATCCCAGGGTTGATCTTCAGAATGGACTGGTTGGATCTCCTTGCAGTCCAAGGCACTCTCAAGAGTCTTCTCCAACACCACAGTTAAAAGCATCAATTCTTCGGTGCTCAGCCCTCTTCACAGTCCAACTCTCACATCCATACATGACCACAGGAAAAACCATAGCCTTGACTAGACGGACCTTAGTCGACAAAGTAATATCTCTGCTTTTGAATATACTATCTAGGTTGGTCATAACTTTTCTTCCAAGGAGTAAGCGTGGATGAGTGGATAGAGATGTGATATATTTATTTATATGCATATACAATGGGACAGTGCCCAGCCGTAAGAAAGAATGAAGTAATGCCATTTACAGCAACATGGAAGTACCTAGAAATTATCGTACTAAGTGAAGTAAGTCAAAAAGAAAAAGATATCATGTGATATCGCTTATTTATTTACAAAACAGAAACATACTCACAGACTTAGAAAACACAGTTGTGGTTGCCAAAGGGTAGAGGTGCAGTGGGTGATGAATCAGGAGTGTGGGATTAACATACCCACACGGTGTGCTTGGTCACTCAGGCCTGGCCGACTCTGTGGCCCCATGGACTGTAGCCCGCCAGGCCCTCTGCCCGTGGCATTTCCCCGGCAAGAACACTGGAGTAGCTTGCCACTCCCTTCTCCAGGGGGTCTTCCTGACCCAGGGATCAAAGCCAGGTCTCCTGCGTTGCAAACGGATTCTTTACCATCTGAGCCGTCGGGGAACACCACTGTGTGTAAAATAATCAACAGGGACCTGTGTAGCACAGGAAACTCTGCTATTTTATAGTAGTCTAAATGGAAAAGAACCTGAAAAAGAATAGGGGTGTGTGTATGTGTGTGTATAAACTGAATCATTTTGCTCTACACCTGAAACTAGCATATTGCAAATCAATTATACTCCAGTATAAAGTAAAAATAAACAGACATTGTGACATCTCATAGGCATATTGTAGCTTTTACACAGGCAATGCGTGCACACGACTCAAAGTACACACGGCTCGCAGTGAAAAGCCTCTCGTACCCTGTCCCCTCGCCACCTTTGCCCAGTCCCAGAAGTAACCAGCGTTAAGTTCATGTGTGTATTCCCGAGACAGCCTGTGCTTCTACATGTAAAATCACGGGCATGTTCCTGCCTCCTTAAAAGGAAGATGTAACTTTTAGCACCTGTGCTGTTTGGTACCTTCTTTCTGGTTTGTTTTATACACTGTATTTTCGAGATTTTTCCTTGTCAGCATGTAAAGCTCTTTATTGTGAACAGCTGTGCAGCATTCTGCTGTATGGCTGTATTGTAGTTCCTTCTTTGATCAACACTGAAGTTTCCAGCCTTTAGCTGTTACCAGCTCCACTGCAGTAAATGTTGGTAACCTTGTATATACATCATTTGCCATGTTGCTAGTATTTGAGGAGTAAATTCCTGAGTGGAATTGCTGGGTGAAAGGAGTGAGTGTGCGTGCGTTCACGGGCACAGCGTGTCTTCCGCAGGCTACACGGTTCACACCTTACACAGTGCGCTGTTACTCGGTCGCTGCCAGTCTGACAGGGGAAAAGTGATGTGTCATCATATATTTAAGTCATTTGTGTTTTCTGTGAGTTGTCCATGTCCTGTGCCCATTTTTCTACTAGGATTTTGGTCTTTTGTTAAAAATTGACTTGTAGAAGCTTTCTTTTATGTAAAATTGGCCTTTAATTTGTGATCTCAGTTGCAAACATTTGGTTCCATTGGCCAGTTGTTTTCTGATTTTGCTCATGGTGGTTTTTCCTAGGTAGAAATTTTATCTTTTATGGGAAAACATATTCATCTTTTCTTTTCTGGTTATGGGTTTGGGGTCATACTTAGCCCTTATAATTTTAATTTTTAAAAGCATCATGATGTCTTCTTATACTTCTGAGGTTTCATTATTTATGTTTGCTATCTCTTTGGTACTGCTCAAGTTTTTTCTGGAATAAGATATGAGATGGAGTTTCAACCCCTTTTATTTATTTTAAAATCTTAGAATTTTTAGAATTTCTTTTATCTTACTTGAGAAACAATCTGTCAGCAGTTTTCTGCTGAACTCTGGATGGATCATGTTGACCTGTGTAATTTTTTGTTATAAGTTGTAGTTTTATTATTATTTTTTTTTTTTGGCGATACCACGCAACTTGGTTCCCTTACCAGGGATTGAACCCAGGCCCTCAGCTGTGAAAGCACGGAGTCCTAACTGCTGGACCTCCAGGGAATTTCCAAGTTGCAGTTATCTTTGTCTTACCAATGTGGACCTAAAATAGTGCTTGAAATTCAGTCTATTGGTGAGCATTATTTTGAGATAAATTTTGTAGAATTTTCAATTGGTAAGTAAAGATTATGATTAGTAATAATAGATGTAATGATAGCTAATTAATATTATGTACTATACCTAAGGAACATGTTTAGTAAATGACTTAAAACTAAGGAAATGAGAGGTTTTATCCCCTCGTGTGAGTGCATCCTGTTTGAGGTCTCTTCGCGCCCTTGATTAATGCCTGGCTCTGCCAGGTTAATAAGTAAGAGCTTACTGGGGCTTGATTCTTGTATCTCGTAGACTCTATTATGGGCCGTCATCGTGCAGGCTGGCGGTCCTGAAGATGCTGGCTGTGGTGCCTGGGAGGCTTTGGGATGCCTGCAGGGCTCAGGGCCGGCCTTCGCGCGTCCGCCCTCTTCTGTTTGCACGCAACTTAGCCTGGCCTGTTGTCGGATCTGCGGGCAGGTGGCATTTTCCCCGTGTGGTTCACTTTCTCAACGTTGGTAATGGCTCGCTCTACTAAACTGTCAGAAAACCCAAGCTGGGCCTAGTGAAAAAGAGCCTGCCCACGGCCTCTTCAAACTCTTTCTGTTGCTTCTCACAATGAGATACCCCCTTGTCGCCCCGCACCCTTGCTTCATCTGTCGCTGTCTCTATCTTTGCTCAGGTGCCCTCCCACACCTTTCTGCTCAGCCATGCCATTGCCTAAATGTTTGACTTCTCACATTCTCCAAAACTGTTGGGTTCCTGTTCCTTCCCTTCTCCCTTATATAGAAGGTCTCCTGGATGTGGTCTTTAAGCAGCAGCAGCAGCTCCTCAGAACTGGTGAAAATGTAGGTTTCCAAGCCCGCATCTCGACCAGCTGAACAGGAGGTCCAGGGGTGTGGCCCAGAATGGTGTTTCGCTCACTGGGCTCTATCTGCCTGCTCTTCGGTCCATGGAGTTCTCCAGGCCAGGATACTGGAGTGGGTAGCCGTTCCCTCCTCCAGGGGATCTTCCCAACCTAGGTCTGCTGCATGGCAGGCAGATTCTTGACCATCTGAGCCACCAGGGAAGCCCCTGATACTCCTGTGCTGAAATTTGAGAACCATTGCTTTACGGGATCTATTTCAGAGCTCTCCTCATAGTAAGCAGCCCCTAAAAGCGCACTGGCCATTTAATTTGTGGATTATATTAATAGCCATTGATTAATGTGTTTGTCGTCACAGTTACTATTTAATGAACATCTGCTCAGTGCCGGGCACTAAACGAGGCACTGTCACACACACTGTTTCATTCTCACACACACTTTGCACAGTGGGGAGTGGTGTTTCCCACTTGGTGTGTAGATGAGGATGGGGAGGCTTGGAGGAAGCAGTGACTTGCCAGGGCGGCACACGGCTGTGAGAGGCAGCGGGAGGCCTCAGTGGGCCCGTCAGATGCTACGCTGATCCCAGGGTCCTTCCTGGCACGTGGCACTGCCTTTCGGATGCCCCTTGTTCCCAGAGAGTGCCTGCGAGCCCGGGGCTGTCCTGCGGTCGTGGAGCAAGTGGCTGGAGTGCCCGCCTTTCTGGACCTCCCCCTCACACTGTTAACCCATCTGCTAAGCGACAACCTTCCAGCTTTTTTTTTTTTTTAGGTAGAAACAGACAATTTTCTTAATACTCATTTACCTACAGTATATCAGAGAATTGGGCGGTAAAGGAGACTGATCATAGTCCAGCCTCTACATATTTGCATATTTAGCCATTACATTATGTGTGCTATTTTTTCTCTCAAAAATCAACTTGTATTTTTGTTGCAGTATAAACTGGTATATGCCACAACTTTGGCCCCTGCACTTATGTTATTTTTACGACTTTAAAAAAAAAATCATGCTACATCGAATTTAGAAAAATTTTAATTGGTCGAAAAAGTATTTTTGCTGGCTTTGCCTCAGTCCAGCTGTGCTAGGAAAGTGACATGAACAAGTGTTAGGTTGCACGCTGCCATGACCTGGGGGGACAGCTGCTGTCTTGGGGGAGGGTGCGTTGTTTAGGTCTTCTTCGCTCCTGTTTCCCTCTTAGACTGCCCGTCCCTCTCCCTCTCAAACCTCTGCCCTTCCCACGCATGTTTTGGGACAGGCAGTTAAATAGGAAAATCTGTTTATTTTTAAAATTTTTACACAGAATTAAGTGCTTATTTCTTACTCTAACTCTGTAAGTGCTTACTCTCACTATAGTTCTTGGTTTGAATGCATTTAACAAACGTGAATTGATTATGTGAAATGTAAATAACAAATATTTATTTAATAATGATAATAGCTAATACTTAGGTAGCTCTCTCTGTGGGCACTACCTCCAGTCACTTTACGTATTTTAACTCCTTAATCCTCTGACTCTGTGTTCTCTGTGACGTGTCACTTTGCATTTTTGAAATGGTACCCTATTTAGCGTTTGTGTTTTTCTGTTAGGACCTGTGTGGAGGATGGAATTAATGTGTGAATTTCCATAGACAAATAGATTCAGTTCAGTCCAGTCGCTCAGTCGTGTCTGACTCTGTGACCCCAGGAACTGCAGCACACCAGGCCTCCCTGTCTGTCACCAACTCCTGGAGTCCACCCAAACCCATGTCCATTGAGTCGATGATGCCATCCAACCATCTCATCCTCTGTTGTCCCCTTCTCCTGCCCTCAGTCTTTCCCAGCATCAGGGTCTTTTCAAATGAGTCAGCTCTTCGCATCAGGTGGCCAAAGTATTGGAGTTTCAGCTTCAGAATTAGTCCTACCAGTGAACACCCAGGACTGATCTCCTTTAGGATGGGCTGATTGGATCTCCTTGCAGTCCAAGGGACTCTCAAGAGACTTCTCCAACACCGCAGTTCAAAAGCATCAGTTCTTCGGCGCTCAGCTTTCTTTATAGTCCAACTCTGACATCCATACATGACCACTGGAAAACCATAGCCTTGACTAGATGGACCTTTGTTGACAAAGTAATGTCTCTGCTTTTTAATGTGCTGTCTAGGCCTTTAAAGACATCAGATAATCAAGTAGTGTGCTGGGGACACAGGCCGAAGCCCTGTGATGAAGGCAGGTGGCGTCTGGAACAGGATGTCCCAGCCTTGAACACAGGCTCGGGCCATTCAGAATTAGTCCTACCAGTGAACACCCAGGACTGATCTCCTTTAGGATGGGCTGATTGGATCTCCTTGCAGTCCAAGGGACTCTCAAGAGACTTCTCCAACACCGCAGTTCAAAAGCATCAGTTCTTCGGCGCTCAGCTTTCTTTATAGTCCAACTCTGACATCCATACATGACCACTGGAAAAACCATAGCCTTGACTAGATGGACCTTTGTTGACAAAGTAATGTCTCTGCTTTTTAATGTGCTGTCTAGGCCTTTAAAGACATCAGATAATCAAGTAGTGTGCTGGGGACACAGGCCGAAGCCCTGTGATGAAGGCAGGTGGCGTCTGGAACAGGATGTCCCAGCCTTGAACACAGGCTCGGGCCGCCTGGCTCAGCCTCACCCCGCACAGGACAGGTCCTGGCCGGCTCTGTGCTTGGGCTGGGCTCGTCCTTCTCTGGGGTCCTGAGTGTACCATGCTTTCTGACCACTCAGCATGTGTATTTGTGCTTGAGGTCCAAGACCTTTGGGATTTGAGCACAAACATTTCAGGTTTGCCGTGGACAACAAGAAAATTTAGGGACATTGTTATCGTGTCTCTTCTAGTTTAAAGACAAATCTAGCAGCAGTACTCTACATGGAGGAGAGAGGAGACCTTCGCATACCTCCCTGAAGACTGCCTTCTAGTTTATGGCCAGTTCAGTTCAGTCTCTCAGTGGTGTCTGACTCTTTGCGACCCCATGGACTGCAGCACCCCAGGCTTATCTGTCCATCCCCAACTCCTGGAGCTTGCTCAAACGGATGTCCATCGAGTCTGTGATACCATCCAGCCATCTCATCCTCTTTCGTCCCTTTCTCCTCTTGCCTTCAGTCTCTCCCAGCATCAGGGTCTTTTCTAATGAGTCAGTTCTTAGCATCAGGTGGCCAAAGTATTGGAGCTTCAGCTCCAGTTATGGCCACTTACTTAAAAATGCTGCTGCTGATGGGATCTGCTGGTGTTTGGAGCCTCAGCCTTTGTCAGAACCGTATGTACTACCACCAAGCTGAGCTGCTCGCCTGCGTTTCTCTGCTTTCGGTAGCTATGCAGCCTCACTTAAAATTGCTGCCTATTTCTGCCATCCTTCTTGCATTTGCATACAGAATTTCAGTACATCCTTGCTGGCCAGAATTTTAGTAGTGGACGTTAGCCTCGGCTACAGAGGGAAGATTTTTTGAAAGGCAGTCAGGAACTCTGGAGAGCTGTGAGCTGTGGGCGTGGGCGTGGGCCTTCGTTGCTCAGGACCTGCAGCTCCAAAGTCTGACTTGTCAGGAGGTGAGCAGTGCCCTTCTGCCTCCTCCGTCCACCCTCCTCACCTGGAGAAGGCTTACAGCACTTGGGACTTGGCACCAGTTAAATGAGTGTCACTTGGTTTATGCTAAGCTTAACAAGTTTTGCAGAGTCTTCTATATTTCTTCACTCTATGTTATACATGATATAATTTCAAGTTCTGATAACTAGTTGTTATTGTCTGATGTAGAAGCCAGAAGACCACAGGTGAAGGAAGGATACTGAAATGAAGGCTTTGGTTTCCTCTCCTTTGGTGCTTTTCCTGCGTTTACTGGGTGTAGAGCTCCAAGTTTAGCTGTGGTATGAATTGATTTTGTGATTGTAGACAATTTACTTCCTTTGTCTTAAGTTGCAGGATCTTGAGAGCAAATGTGACTTCTTAAAAGGTCCGCTCTGGCTTCTGATTCTGTGAATGTGAGACCTAGATTACCTCTGTTCAGATAAGACCAGTGTAGGTAGAGGTATGTTACAGAATTATTCATGCTGGGAAACCAGTTGCTGCTTCAGTCCATATCTTTGTGAATAGCTTTATATTTAACTTTTTAAGCTAGTAGTTGCAAGTTTTTAATTGTTTGCTTTATTATGTGAGATAGTGAAAAGTACTTAGAGTGAAGCAAATGATTATGGTTGATTTCAGCCTTGAGTTTGAAACTGCTTATTTGGCTGGTTGGCCTGCTAACCTACATTTAAAATGCAGTATTGTCCCCGTGGAGACTACAAATACAATACTGTCTCTTTTGAGCGTAATATTTTTATTTCAAGCCTCCAGGTTTTCAGTGTTAAAATGCTGCTGAATACCAGAGGACAGATTCCACTGTGTAACCCTTCAGCTATTTCTTCTGGATTGAGGATAATCCAGGGCCTAGAATCTCTAGAAAAGCATGGGATTGATGATAAATTTGCAGTTCAGTTCTTGTGAGAAAGATGGGGTTTCGATTTTAGATCCACGTTAGAAGAAAAATTGGAAGGTAAATGTGGAACAGATTGATTCCCCAAAGAGTACTCTGGGAGAAGCTATCTCTGTTGGCCACTGTAGCAAATTAGGAGGCCCAGCGAATGCTTCTCACACTGTAGCACTGTTGGAAGAGGGAGGCAACAGAGCCAGCCGCGGCCTCCTTATCTGGGCCCTGAATGGCTGGCTGCTGGACAGCGTTTTCCTGTCTTACTTCATCGAGGAACATCACTGGTGCCACAGAAACATTTACAACAGACGCTGGCAGTCCTGATGGTGTGAGACTTGGCCAGTTCCAAATAGTCCCATCACCTGTTGGTGACATGTCCCCCCTGCTCACGCGTTTACCTGGTGCAGCTGCAGGCTTCCTTTTATGGTGAATTTTCCTTATTTGTTTACAGACATGTATTTGCCTGTGACCCTGTGCTAGACCATGACATGCTTTTAAACTGCTAGAATAATTTTCAAATAGTTTGAGTTTTTTGGCCTGTGTATCCTTTTTTTCTATTGAAAAACTATTCAAGAAGTATAATAATTATTGAGGAAAAGTTAGAAATTAAGATAGGGGAAAAAAAGTCATTTAAATGCTACCCCTGCTTTTAACATTTTTAATATTTTGCTAAGTATCTTTTCAACTTGTTCTCTTTGGAAACATATATCTCAAAGAGAATGAAACTTTTTTAATTAGGAAAATTTCTCACTTACACAATAGCAGAGAGAATGTCTCCCAGCTTCACCATTGGTCAACATGTGGCTAGTCTCATTTCATCTACTGTCTCACTCATACTGTATTATTTTAAAACAAACCCCAAGCATCATATATTTTCTGTATATTTTTTTCTACAATACATATACTGTTTGGGGAAATAAAACCATATTTTTACATGTAAGAAGTTTACATTTGATCAACGTCTGTTCTTTGACAGATTCATAAATATTTTTATAGTTGGTCTGTTGATATATAAGGATCTTTTTCTTATTTTTTACTTTTTAACTTGAAATAATTACAGATTAATGAGATGTTGTAAAAAATGTGCAAGGAGGCCCCCCCCCACCCTCAGCTAGTCTCCCCCAGTGGTGGTGTTCTGCCTGACGACGGTGGTGGTGTTCTGCCTGACGGTGGTGGTGGTCGGCCTGACTGTGGTGGTGTTCGGCCTGGCTGTGGTGCAGTAGGAGGCCAGGAGGGTGGCGCTGGTGGAGTCTGGATTTCACTGGGGTCACAGGGTGTGTGTCTGTCTGTGTATTCTCTGCAGTGTTATCCTGCTTGTAGATTCATGTAACCACGGCCACAGTAAGTGTTCTATAGTCGGTTTGTTCAAATTCATCTTGTAGTGGGTTTATTTAAACTTACTTCCAAACATGGACCACACATTGTGTATAGTGTGCATGCCTTTTAAGTCTCTAATAAAAAAATTATTTTGTTGTAATTTTACACTCAGAGAAAATGCCTATAACAGCACAAAGAACCTCCGGGTGACTGTTTAAGACCTGTCCGTCTGTTTTATCGAGTGTTTTCTGTCCGCCTCTTCTCATTCTTCCTCCCTTCTTCCCATGTGTATATAGCTACATGTATAATGTAAATCATTTGGGAGTGATTTGTAGCCATCATGCCCATTTATCCATGTAAACCTCAGTTTCTATTTCCCAAGAGCAAGATTTCCTCATATATTACCACAATACATTTATCAAAATTAAACTATACCATTGATCTCATCTGAGCTCACATTAAAATCCCAGTGGTTACCTGCATGTTGTCCTTTAAGAGCCTTTTGCCCCTGGTTTGGGAGCCAGTCCAGGTACACGAACTACAGTTAGTTGCAGGCTCTCCAGTCCCATTCAGTCTGGACTGATTCCTTAGTTTTTTCTTTGTTTTCATGGCTATGACATCTTGAAGAGTTCAGACCAGTTGTTTTGTAGGATCTCTCAGTTTGGCTTTGTCTGGTATTTTTGTGATTAGATCCATAGTCTAGTTCACAGTTCTAGATCACAGCTGGGGCACCACAGAACTGCTGCTGTGATTTTCTCAGGGCAGCAGGAGAGCAGAAAGAGGAGGCTGCCTTGCTGATTAAGGTTGTGTTTGTATATTAATCCATTGTCAGGTTCTGCTTTTCTCTTTGTAATCGATACATAATTTGTGAAGGAATACTTTGGGGCTACTTAATTATCCTTTTATCCATCAGACTTTCATCTACTGTTCAGGCATCCATTGATGGTTTTTGGCTGAATCAGTTATTACTGTATTACTGTGAGTTCCTGAAAAACATCTATTTCTGTTTTATTGACTATGCTAAAGCCTTTAACTGTGTGGATCACAATAAACTGTGGAAAATTCTGAAAGAGATGGGAATACCGGACCACCTGACCTGCCTCTTGAGAAATCTGTATGCAGGTCAGGAAGCAACAATTAGAACTGGACATGGAACAACAGACTGGTTCCAAATAGGAAAAGGAGTATGTCAAGGCTGTATATTGTCACCCTGCTTATTTAACTTCTGTGCAGAGTACATCATGAGAAACACTGGGCTGGAAGAAACACAAGCTGGAATCAAGATTGCCGGGAGAAATACCAATAACCTCAGACAGGCAGATGATACCACTTCTTATGGCAGAAAGTGAAGAGGAACTAAAAGCCTCTTGATGAAAGTGAAAAAGGAGAGTGAAAAAGTTGGCTTAAAGCTCAACATTCAGAAAACGAAGATCATGGCAGCTGGTCCCATCACTTCATGGCAAATAGATGGGGAAACAGCAGAAACAGTGTCAGACTTTATTTTTTTGGGCTCCAAAATCACTGCAGATGGTGACTGCAGCCATGAAATTAAAAGACGCTTACTCCTTGGAAGGAAAAGAGGAGCTAAAAAGCCTCTTGATGAAAGTGAAAGAGGAGAGTGAAAAAGTTGGCTTAAAGCTCAACATTCAGAAAACGAAGATCACGGCATCTGGTCCCATCACTTCATGGCAAATAGATGGGGAAACAGCAGAAACAGTGTCAGACTTTATTTTTTTGGGCTCCAAAATCACTGCAGATGGTGACTGCAGCCATGAAATTAAAAGACGCTTATTCCTTGGAAGGAAAGTTATGACCAACTTAGATAGTATATTCAAAAGCAGAGACATTACTTTGCCGACTAAGGTCCGTCTAGTCAAGGCTATGGTTTTCCCAGTGGTCATGTATGGATGTGAGAGTTGGACTGTGAAGAAGGCTGAGTGCCGAAGAAGTGATGCTTTTGAACTGTGGTGTTGGAGAAGACTCTTGAGAGTCCCTTGGACTGCAAGGAGATCTAACCAGTCCATTCTGAAGGAGATCAGCCCTGGGAGGTCTTTGGAAGGAATGATGCTGAAGCTGAAGCTCCAGTACTTTGGCCACCTCATGGGAAGAACTGATTCACTGGAAAAGACTCTGATGCTGGGAGGGATTGGGGGCAGGAGGAGAAGGGGACGACTGAGGATGAGATGGCTGGATGGCGTCACGGACTCAATGGACGTGAGTCTGAGTGAACTCCGGGAGTTGGTGATGGACAGGGAGGCCTGGCGTGCTGTGATTCATGGGGTCGCAAAGAGTCGGACATGACTGAGTGACTGAACTGAACTGAATTAATCTGAGTAACCCGTGAAACATCTAAATTCTGTTAACACCTTTTTTGCAAGGAGATGTCTACACCTTTCTCCACAAGGACAAAATACAGATCTTAATCACAGTACCCACCAGGTAACTGTTATTCTAACAATGGTTCACTCAGTATATGAGACTGAATGATGCACTTAGTCACTATTTGAGTATTTAATCAGTACTTGAGTACTTATGTGATGTACTTAATCAGATAATAATCATGAGAATCTCTGAGTCTTTTAAAATATAAATAGATATCAAACAATCATTTCTAACACTGAGTATCTAATTTAAGGGGGTGATTTTAACACTGAGCATCCAAAAAACTGCAGAAGTAAAACTGAGGTCACAAACTATGCCACGACCAAGAGACAAGGCATGTTACGCACTCTCCTGGAATGGCGCCTCGTCCTCCTCTTCTTGCTCTTCCTCACTGCCCACATCTTCCATGAGCATCTCCCTCTGTTTAGAGGCTGCTTTAGAGGCTGCCTGCCGTTGCTGGCGCACGTTTTTATGATCTTCTTTTTCATCTTCACTGTCCTCTGCAATATCAAAGTTATAATGCAATGATCAAAGAGTTATGGGTTTGACAGATGACTGGAAAAGGCAATGTAAGATATAACTACATCTTTATTTTTCATTGAGAAGGGGAAAATTCTATTCCTAAAAATGTCTACCAAATATGCAAAAAGAGAGGTAAAATTCAAAGAATGAACTTGAATAAGGCTATGTACCCATTATTATGGGTTTCCCTGACAGCTCAGTTGGTAAAGAATCTGCCTGCAATGCAGGAGACCCCAGTTCGATTCCTGAGTTGAGAAGATTCGCTGGAGAAGGGATAGGCTACCCACATCCAGTATTCTTGACTGGAGAATTCCATGGACTGAGTCAGACAAAGAGTTGCAAACAGTCAGACATGACTGAGTGACTTTCACTTTCACCCACTATTACACATAAAATAACCTAGGCATGTAGTTTTAAGTAATAATAAAGCTGAATTTAGGTATATAACACATGCTTCCTATAACATGCTTTAAGCTTACATTATTATTGTACCCTAAAATTCTCAATTACATTTAAACCTATCTACACAGTTTTTAGAAACTAAAGTTAGAAAAATATTTTAAATAGTAGAACAGGGGAAGACAGTTTTCCAATATATTCATTCTACAATACAAAACATACAGAACTCAAAATAATGCCAAGCTACTACCCTTTTCAACGAATGTGGTGTGGGCATTCCAGTTCAGAGAAGACGGAGGGAAATCTTCAAAACACACATTTAGATCAATCAGGTCTTAATACAATTTGATAATAAAAAATTACTCTCATATACTATTGTTTATTAATTAGAAACTTTCCAGCATATTTGTGGCCGTCATAAATCTGACTTAAAGGGCAGGATGCCAGCCTACTGTTTCTGGACCAAGTTATATTTATATCAGTTTCACCTACAGCTCTGCTCCTGGACTTTGAGGCTCCCTTATTCTGTCAAGGTTTAGCTGTTACTCTTTTGGAAACACTAGAGTCTTATGAGCCTTGTTATGGTCAGTGTTCAAGCCATCACTTTCACTACCAAAAACTTCACCTGAAGACAATAGACACAAGAACAGAGCTGATTTTGGCAGACTCAAAACTAAACCCACTTGGTAGGAGGTATCTTAACATTAGTACAGAGTTATTCATCTTGAAGTGCTCAAATGCTTACAAACACAAGAGATTCAAATTAGGGTTTACAAGGTAAATGAATAAAAATGTATGTTACATTATCACAACATTACTAGATAGTGCAAAAAGTTAATACAATTTATTTTCAGACAATCATTTAGCAGACTTGAACAAGTGAAAGCAAAACAGTGGAGTGCCCTCCTGGTGACTCAGTGGGTAAGAATCCATCTGCCAATATGGGGGACACGGGTTTGATCCCTGATCCGGGAAGATCCTACGTGCTGGAGAGCAGCTGAGCCCCTGCACCACCACTCTTGAGCCTGAGCTCCAGAGCCCGGGGGCCGAAACTACTGAGGCCTGTGTGCCCTAGAGCCTGCCCGCCGCAATGGAAGCCCAGGTGCTACGGCAAAGAGTAGCGCCCGCTCGCCGCGACGAGAGAAAAGCCTGCGCAGCAGCGAAGACCCAGCACAGCCCAAGATAAACAAATTAATTAAATGATCAGAAAAAAATAGCTCAGCAGGGCGAATTCAGTGGACCTCTGTCTACGCTTTACATTACCTAAATAGCATGGGAGCACAGACCGAAACTAAAGTGTGTGGGAGCAAGGCAGAACTCTCAATTCTTGAAGGAGTTAAACTTTAAACAATAAATACCAACAACAAATAATCAGGATTTAACATTTAATCTAGTTAGAGTCTCTTCAATTGATTCAAGCCAGCAGGACTAAGAATCACGTCAGGTCTTTGGAGAGGGAAACACGCGGTTTGTAATGTGGCATTTACCACAGAGCCTGGCATTACTATGAAACCACTTATCAAAATGACCCATAAATAAATATATAAATAGAATTACAGCTACTACATTAAAAATCATTTACTACCTGCTGAATGAGAATCATCCTTCTTAGTCTTCACATCTTTTTCTTCTGAGTCCTCACTATAAGAAGAAGAGAGAAAAGTTTAAAAGTCTTAGATCAAAATCCAAGTGAACATAAATCTCTAGAAATCTGACTGGAGAAGAATGCTAAAGAAAACCTCTGTTATACATAAAATAATTCAGATGCTAAGGAGTGAAATTGCTTCCATTATTTCCCTAATACATAGAGATACTGGTGATTAAGAACAATTTCATCCACTTTTGGGTCTTCAAAGGAAAAAACGAAGGTATCTCAACACAGGCTAAATCTTTTCACCTATGCATAAGCCCTGGTTCACAAGAACATTTAATAAGAGAAAAACTTCATTGTCAGAGACAGAGTATGAATATAATGAAAATAAACCATGTAATGTATCAACGATGGTAAAGAAGGCAAATTAGTGGATAGCGCCAAGTATAAATGCAGCAAATATCTTTATAATTATTACAAGGTGCCCAAAAATTTATCTAAAGTGAAATGAAAATAAATTATCTCCTAATAGTAATATTTAGGAGTTCAGCATGCTGCACATCAGAAATCTCAACACACAGGCCTGCCTTACATCATGGAGAAAATAAAAGCAAGCTAAAGATCATTGCAGGGTAGAAGTTAAAGAGTTTCAAAGTTAGATGGGAAATTTTATAAAACAATTTTTTATGTCACAAAGATGCACATTTTATATCCTCACAAATTTTAACTTAGAAATCTGGTGTCTAGTGTTCTGTCTTTGTCATAAATTAATTAGTTGTATCTTAGGCAATTCACTTGGTACTCTTCAGTGCTAAAATTTTATGATTCCATGAGAAATTCTGACAAACAACAACCAAAAAAACCATACAAAAATTGTTTTCATAGCCTTCTTTTTTTCAACAGCAGATCCTGTAAATCTTTTGGTATTCCCATAATCTAGATCACATTCAAATGACAAACTATTGAGCCCAAAATTCCTAAGCAAAGGAAAAAAAATCAAACACATTTCTTTACTAAGCAATTGGATCTAAATATACTGTAATTTTGAAAATTGTGACTGTTCTATCTAAATATTTTATGCAAAACAAGCACTTAATTCACAAGTCTATGACAATGATGAAGAATGAAGTCATTTTCTCTATCTTATTATTGAGTTTATAGAGACCATTAATCCTTGAGCCCCTTTAAAGTGAAGTCAAGTAATAGCTAAACTTTTAAGTAGAGACCAACAGAAAAATCAACATAATACTGCTCTGAGGGAATAAACATATGAGACAATACAAATGGCAACAAAAACTATATTTCAACCATTTTTGGACACATAGGAGAGAGTAATAAAACCAAATGATTGCAACAATGAAAAATGTAGTCTAGATATCAATTATATTGATGAGACATGATAATAGGCAATGAAGATGCTCATTCCTAGGGAAAACACAATAAAATAAATACAATAAAAGACAGTTCTAAGTTGAACTGCTGTATGAAAATGGAGTACGGACTTCCCTTGACGGCCCAACGGTTAGGACCTCGCATTCTAATGCATGGGGTGTGGAACTGATCCCTAGCCAGGGAGCTATGATCCCACAAACCTTGTGACCAAAAAAAAAAACCAAACATGAAACAGAAGCAATACTGTAAAAAAATTCAATAAAGACTTTAAAAATAGTTCACGTCAAAAAATTATTTTAAAAAACTGGATTAGAGAGAGATATTAATGAAACTATGGAAGAGTTATCTTCCCACAGTAAAATTTTATCTTATTTTTCCTAAAAAATTTTCCACATTTCTGAAATTCTCCAGCAAAGAAAATATTAGAGGTTAGTGATTCAAGCAAACAGAAAATGCTGCTGCTGCTGCTAAGTCCCTTCAGTCGTGTCCGACTCTGTGCACCCCGTAGACAGCAGCCTATCAGGCTCCTCCGTCCCTGGGATTCTCTAGGCAAGAACACTGGAGTGGGTTGCCATTTCCTTCTCCAATGCATGAGAGTGAAAAGTGAAAGTGAAAGTCGCTCAGTCGTGCCCAACCCTTAGCGACCCCATGGACTGCAGCCCATCAGGCTCCTCCGTCCATGGGAGTTTCCAGGCAAGAGTACTGGAGTGGGGTGCCACTGCTAGGTGAATGTATTAAATTTAGCTTTCTGTGAATTCAGAATGCAAGACTTCTACTCAGGGCTTTGTTATACTGATTTTAGTGCTCAAAAGTAAATATCTTAGAAGAACTAATGAGAATTATCATTTCATTTCTTTGAAATGCTCATACTTAATAGTATTGTTTGGAAGTGGTGTAGTCTAATGGCTAAAAAAATGGATTTTGGAGTCCAATAGACATGGTTTCAAAACCTGTTGGTTCATTTGCCAGTCCTTAGATAAATCACTGAGTCCTCTAAGTTAATATTACTTACTCTAATAAAGGTTTTGTGAGAATTAAATGATAATGATTATAAATTAGCACATAATAATCATAAATGGTAACTATCATCACCGCCACCATCAAGAAGGTCTTGGTATAGTTATTCTACACTGAATTTGAGAGCTTAAATGTATACCTGTAAGAGCAGAGATGAAAGCTACTGTACCTTGGTCTTGTGAGGCAATTACAGTTAAAAATATAACTCATCTGAACTCATTTATAAAACGAAGGGAAAGGGAACAGCTCAAAACGATTAAATTATTTAAACAAAGTAGGATTGATTATATAATACTCAGCAGGCAATGCAACTTAAGATTCTATAAGCTTTAGTTATTCTGTCAGTGATTTGTGCCAATGATTTTCTGAATAGGAAAGGTCACTTATTCTTTGCTCTTTCTACAGTGAAAATGCCAATAGTATCTTTGGGCAACAAATTATCAGTACATACTTAAACAATCTTTCTGCCTTTGTTCAGAGGTTTGCAGTAGCAACAAAAATCATCTATCATTCCCAGAGCTCAAGTGAGACTCTAAGGTTGAGTCTGAGCAAGCCTCCATGACCTTAAAGAGGCTAACCTCTAGAATCAAGGCACTGCATGCTTTGATATTATGAAATACACAAAAACACTAAGAGCACTTTCCCAAAGTAACTGAAGATTCTGCCAGTTTAGAGATCAGAGACCATCCCCATCTTAGAGTGGCAGCTGTGTGAGGAGAAACAGATTAGCAATGCCTCTTACCTGTCTTCCTGTGAATTCTTTCCAGATCGCCTCTTATTTTTAGCTTCTCGGGGAGATGATCGAATTTTCTTAGCTGGAGGGCCTGAATCTCTTCCATAATCTTCATCTAAACAGATTGTGAAGATAAAATTTATTTATGAAGATAAAAATTTTCAAATTCAATGAACTATATTATGATTTTTACATATCAAAAATACCACAGTATTTACTGATAATTCTCTCAAGCTGTTTAAAAGCTAAGAAGGCAGAATTTCCTAAATAATTTTCTTTCATTACAAAAAAAAATTCTTTTCCACTCTAGTCCCACCTTGACTAGTTCATTTTCATTTTTGCCTACTGCTTTCTAGTCCTCATGTGTATACTTTAATATACTCACAGTCAGATATCTCTTATTGTATATTTTACCCTTTTAATTTGTTAAAGCCTTTTACATGTTTCCACATCTTTGCATTTATTTATTTTTACTATTATAGTAACATGATTATAAGCATTTTAGAATGTAAAGAACCCACAATTCTACAATCCTAACACAATTACTGTTATCAAGCAAATTACTTTTAAGCTAAAGCATTATATACAGCACACTCTGACACTTGAAGAAAACACCCTCAATTTTAAAAGTGCCATAAAACCTTAAAGAGTGACTATATCCAAACCTGTCCACTAGACCATTATATATAATCATGAGGATCGAGGACAGTGTGAAGCTTCAGCAATTATTAAATGGTTGAATAATTATAAATTATGGAATACCACACAACCACTAACAAGCATAAACTTTTCAAAGAAAGCTAAGTAGGGGCAGCTGGGAGAGGCACAGAATCCAAAATTCTACAGAAAGATGTCAACTATATTTTTGAAAGGGAAAAAAAAAGACCAAAGCCTTTTTAAACAAAAAGGTTACTTGAGGGCTAAGGGATCTTGAATAATATTTCTGTCTCAGTTTCCTTGTCTGTAAAATGGAAATAACAATACTTATAACCCCATTTTAACAGGACTGAGCTAAAGATTAAATGAGTAAACAAAAACATTTAGCAAGTTTTGCCTCTGGGAAGTTGGGTTATGTTCTTTTTTTATTCTTCTTTATACATTGCTATATTTCCTACATTTCCCCAAAGCATATAATATTATCTTTATAAAGTAAAATTAGATTAAAAAAATTAAGAAAAAAGAACAGTAAACACACCTTGAAAATGAGAGTAAGGACATATTCTAAAGAAAACTTTTATGGCTAAGATTTACAATACACTAGCTTCTCTATAGTTAGTTCACAAATCAAAGGTGTTTCACAAAATACTCTCATCTTACTTCATCATGCAAAATACATACATGCTGCCTATTACAAGGTATGAGTTTTACTGTGATTATGGCAGGAGATATATTAACTAATAAACAATGTATAAGAATTATTGCACATTTAAACTTTAGACTCCAAAACTAGGTAAGAAAAAAAATTATTGAAGTGTTTATTATCAATGATTTACTAAGGAAAAACTAAAATCCATGCAGGTTCAACATTTGTTTTGAGTGACACAGACTGATGTAATTTATATACGTCAAAATAGTCTAAAAATTATTTCAAAAGAATAAAAAAAAGTGTAAATAAGCTGGGTATTCTTCCACTAATCAGTTCAATTTACTACTTACTGAAAGCATAAAACTTACCAGCATCGTCGGATTCCTGAAATTGTGAATAATCAACGACCTTCCTATTTCTGTAAAAAGAAAAGACTCTAAGCAAGATCATAAAAATATAAGACTTTTCTAAGACATTAGAACACACATTTCTATTTCATAAACAGAATTGAACTAGCTCTCTGAAATTTATTTTTCAAAAAGCTGTTATCTCAGCCAAAAGAATGTCACATTGTGTTATAGGAAAGCGTAGCTTAAAACAAAAGTATTTCAAACGACAATTCTTATAGTGCTTATCTCAGGGATAGCTCAAATATTATCCTTTCCAACAAAACAACCTCCCAGGAGTACATAAAATGGAGAAATGAGCCACAGTACCATATATTCTTTATATATAGAGTCTGATACCATATGCACACAAACCAAAACTGTAAATGTTATTTTATTCACACATATTCCTAATAAATAAGGTTACTACTAATTTTTTTTTTTCACAGCAAAGTATCTTAGCTTTTAAATATAGTACAGTTAATTACAATATACAAACTATGGTGACTGTAAGTTAAGCTTTACACAGAAGGGAATGGAAGAAACTGATTCATTCAAAAGCTGTTCTTTGGGACTTCCCTGGTGGTCCAGTAGTTAAGACTCAGTGCTCCCAATGCAGGGAACTCAGGTTCAGTTCCTGGTCAGGGAGCTAGACTCCATATGCTGCAGTTAAGACCTGGCACAGCCAAATAGACATATAAAGATGCTCTTTATCAGAGAGCATTTGGGGCCGCACCTGGCAGTGTGCAGATCTCAGCCCCCTCCCACAGTGAAAGCCTGGACGGGATCCTACCCATTACACCACCAGGAAGCTCCCCTAAAGAGCATCTATTAAAGAAACAAGTTTATGTGTCTACTTGACTCAGTGATTTTTTAAGTCCTTTCAGTTCAGTTGCTCAGTCGTGTCTAATTCTTTGTGACCCCATGGACTGCAGCACGCCAGTCTTCCCTGTCCATCACCAACTCTCGGAGCTTGCTCGAACTCATGTCCATCAAGTCAGTGATGCCATCCAACCATCTCATCCTCTGTCGTCCCCTTCTCCTCCTGTCTTCAGTCTTTCTCAGCATCAGGGTCTTTCCCAACAAGTCAGTTCTTTGCATCTGGTTGCCAAAGTATTGGAGTTTCAGCTTCAGCCATCAGTCCTCCAATAAATACTCAGGACTGATTTCCTTCAGGATTGACTGCAGTTCAAGGGACTCTCAAGAGTCTTCTCCAACATCACAGTTCAAAAGCATCCATTCTTCGGCACTCAGCTTTAAATGCTTAAAAGTACTTTAAAAAGTATTTCTTCCTAGGTAAAGTATCTTTAATATCTTAAATTTAATTCCCATTTTTCTACTTCATATTCTAAACCCATAAGTTTAAAATTTCTGCCTTAAGAGAGATATAAGAGCTTCCATGTTAGTATCCAAACAGCCTGGCATTTAGAAGAACCTTAAGATGGCACTGTAACTAAGGGGAAATTGAACAAATGAATTTAAAGAACTAAGAGAAACATACCACCAACTACCTTAAACCTAAGCTGAGGACTATTCCTGGTTTTATAAATTAAGACGCTTCCCAGGTTGCTCAGTGGTAAAGAATCCACCTGCTAATGCAGGAGACGGGGGTTCGATCCCTGGGTGGGGAAGATATCCTGGAGAAGGAAATGGCAACCCACTCCAGTATTCTTGCCTAGGAAATCCCATGGACAGAGGAGCCTGGTGGGCTATAGTCTATGGGGTCGCAAAGAGTCGGACACAACTTAGTGACTAAATAACAGCACAACAATGGATCAAGACACCACTTAAAAGGAAAAACAGGGCAGTCAGAATTCGAGTACAGGTGCAATGTCTATATAATATGCAAAAATGATAAGAGTAGGAGTGAATTCTGAACACACGCTCGGGGCTTAGATGTGCAAGAAGGTACGGCCGCATTTTTTCAGGCTGTTCTGGGTCTCTGTGGCACAGGCACTAGGACCTTCGGGCTTCAGGAGTCGAGGCTCACAGGCTTGAGAGCTACAGGCTCAGGAGTTGCGGCCCCCGTGCTTACTCTGCAGCATGTGGGGCCTTCCCAGATCAAGAATCAAACACATGCCTCCTGTACTGGCAGGCAGGGTTTTTACCCGAGCCACCAGGGAAGCCTTGTGGACACACTCTTGATTCAAGAGAGAAAAAGGACTCAAAGGAATTTTGCATTGTTTTTCTTTAGTCTACCAATAGTGAATTATCTTCTGACTTTATTGCCTCAATGAGTCAAGATGTAAAATCACAAAATATATTGTAACTATGTTTTAAGAAACTGAGTTTATAAAGATACCATTCTATTAGGAAAGTTAATTTAAAAAATATGACTATTAATTCCACTTATATGAGTTACCTAGTCAAATGCAGAGAGACAAAAAGTAGAATGGTGGTTGCCAGGGGTGGGGTAGAGGAAGATGGAGAAGTCAATGGTATGTATCGTTTCAGTTTTATAACAGTTCTAGAGACGGAATGCACAAAAATGTGAATGTATTTAACGACTGAACAGTACGTTTAAAAATGGTTAAGACGGGGCTTTCTTGATGGCTCAGTGGTACAGAATCCGCCTTTAAATACAGGAGGCCGGGTTCAATCCCTGATGCAGGAAAATCCTACATGTGGCAGAGCAACTAAGTCTGTGCGCCACAATTATCGGGCCCGTGTACACAATTTCTGAAGCCTGTGAGCCCTAGAACCTGTGATCTGCTACCAGAGAAGCCACTGCAGAGAAGCCTGAGCATCCCAGCTGAGGAGTCTCTCCCACTTGCAGCCATGAAGATGCAGCACAACCAAGAGCAAATAAATAAAATTATATGAAAGAATCGGGGAAAAAAAAGTTAAGATGGTAAATATGCTGCTGCTGCTGCTAAGTCGCTTCAGTCGTGTCTGACTCTGTGAGACCCCATGGACTGCAGCCCACCAGGCTCCCCCGTCCCTGGGATTCTCCAGGCAAGAACACTGGAGTGGGGTGCCATTTCCTTCTCCAATGCATGAAAGTGAAAAGTGAAAGTGAAGTTGCTCAGTCGTGTCTGACTCTTAGTGACCCCATGGACTGTAGCCTGCCAGGCTCCTCCATCCATGGGATTTTCCATTACTGGAGTGGGGTGCCATTGCCTTCTCTGGGTAAATATGCTACTTTACCACAATTTAAGAAAAAAATTAAAAACAAAACAAAACAAAACAAACCACGATTGGGGAGCTGGTAAATATTCATGTTCTAGCAAAATAGTGATTTTTAATGACAGACACCATGAAAAACAACATTAGGAACCCAATGCAAAGATGACCATTTTCTGCATTACTTAGTATCAAAGAAAATGGGACACTGAAGCAGGGGGAAAGGATCCAGGAAAGGGAGTTTTAAACCTCAACTTCTAATAATTATGTACAGATTCTGAAACTGCAGGTATAATAATTTTAGGTTATCCATGCTGGTGGAATTACAGCTAAAATGCGGTACAATTTCCAGGGATTGATAGACATATCCTATGATACTGTATAAAGGCAAGTAATCATAATGGAAAAGGATCACTGTTGTTCTTAAATCATTAAGTTGTGTCTGACTCTCTGCAACTCCATGGACTGTAGCCTGCCAGGCTCCTCTGTCCATGGGGATTCTCCAGGCAAGAATACTGCAGTGGGTAGACAGTTTCTTCTCCTCCTCCTTCCTTCTTCACATGAAGAACAACTGAATACATTGGGATTTTTTTAACTTGCAAAAGGGAAAACACGTTACATTTGGTGGTCAGATTAAGTATGGGTTCAATGTAAAGAACTTTCTAACAGCTTGCTAATGATAGTTATACTTCTCTAGTGTATCCCTAGAAACACTCCTTAGAAAGGAATTATGTAGTGATAAATACAGAATCTGCCAAGAGGAATTCCAGGTTCTGGTTCTAGAACTTCAGGCCAATCACTTACTCTCTGGGCCCCAGTTCCCCAGCTGTTGGAACTGATGACCTAAGTTGCTAGACAGATCTAAAAAGTTGCTCTATAAAATTAAACACAATTATCAGAGTTTAATGAAAAACATGACTGTCAAATTCAAATAGTCAATGATCCTTTTGGGCATCACACAGCTTAACACATACTGCTGTACCATTTGTTTTCTTCACTAATTTGAGCTCTTTGAAGGTAACAGTTATGTCTTATGTCCCCACTGGTGCTACAGAACAGGTAAAAGGTAGGCACCCAAATATTTTCTGATTTTTTGCTCTTAGGGCCAAATTTTAAGAGCTCTGTTAGAAATCTAATTCTAGAAAATACTCTAGAGGTTAATCATCCAATCTCCTTAAAGTCTGGAGATGGCAATGGCAACCCACTCCAGTACTCTTGCCTGGAAAATCCCCTGGATGGAGGAGCCTGGTAGGCTGCAGTCTATGGGTTTGCTAAGAGCCAGACACATTGAGTGGCTTCACTTTCACTTTTCACTTTCATGAAGTGGAGAAAGAAATGGCAATCCACTCCAGTGTTCTTGCCTGGAGAATCCCAGGGATGGGGGGGGGGGGGGGCCTGGTGGGCTGCCATCTATGGGGTCGCACAGAGTCCGACATAACTGAAGCGACTTAGCAGCAGCAGCTCCTTAAAAGTCTTTTGGGATCTCATTTCTTGCCACTTAACAATGAACACCAGGAGGCAACCAAGAATCAGTTTTGTTGTTTTTTTTTAACCACCTGGTCCTGCAGCTTCCTTGCTTAGAATGTTATTTGTTATCAGTCTCATTCATATCAGCTACAACATCACCTCTTAACACCTTTAATCCCTTACTGATACTACATAAACCACTAATGTCTGTCTCCCCTCTTAAACCTGAACTTCTTGAGGACAGAGGCTCTCTCTCCTTCACTCAGAACATCAGATTCAAATAAAGGTTTGATGAGTGAATGGATTTGGCCTCTGCAAAGGATTAGGGTGAGAAAGGGCAACAGAAGGGAGGATGTATGTGCCACTGATAGGTTTTAACCTATCAGACTTTCAATTCCACTGCTCTTAACAACAAAAGAAAATTCAATTTTCTCCAAAATAAAAAACTTTATTTTAGATTTAAGAGATTTGAAAGGGGAATTTCCTGGCAGTCCAGTGCTTAGGACTTGGTACTTTCACTGCAGTGGTCCAGGGTTTAATACTTGGTCAAGGAACTAAGACCTTGCAAGTCACCTGGCACAGCCAAAAAATTATTTAGTACATTTTTCTCTTTTTAGCCATGCTGCATGGCATGTGGGATCTTCTTAGTTCCTTGATCAAACTCCTGCTTTGGCAACAAAGACCACCAAGGTCCTTGGACCACCAAGTAAGTCCCATATTTTGTATCAATATATTTTTTTCTATCCTAGTTTTCAACACACGAAATCTACAAACATGTCATGATGCCACTGAAAGCACGGAGTCTTAACCACTGGAGTAACTATCAGATGCCAAAACCAACTAACTCTTCAGTGTAAAATGAACATCAAAAACTCAAACTGGGAGGACAACACACAATTTCCAATACGGACACTGTAAAGCAATGATCCTCCAATCAAAATAAATTAAACTCAGAAATTTCAATATAGCTAAAAGTTAAAAACATGGATTTAAAAATTGGGTTTAAATCCTGGGTTTCCCAGTTACTTCCCCTCTTTGAACTTCAGTTTTCTCACCTGTAAGACAGAAATAACAACACCTGTCTCTCGAGGTTGCGGTGAGTGCCAGGCACACACTTATCCAATAAATAGTAGCCATTATTTCTTGTAAGCACTAACCTGTTCCATCCAGAATACCACTGCAATCTTGAACCCACCTGATTACACAACACTCTTGAACTATTTATCTGAACAGCATGATTAAATCACTCCTCTTAAAAACATTGTGTCTGATTCTAGTATTATTTAGAAAGATTGTATTCAAGAGTTTGTTGTTCATTTCACTAAAATGCAATGTCAAAATACGTATTTTAACATTATTTCCAACCCAATGATAAAGTTTCCAGTTACCATTTAGGCCAGAGAAAGTAGCAATACTATTTTAAATCCACCATTCAAGTTCGATCAATTTCTATCACTCAAATCAAATGGAGTTTCATCTAAATAAGTCTAAAAATTTACACTAGAAAATAGAACTGTAACCCAGTAAGGAAAACAAATGTTTAAAATAGAAACTATAGGAACACAAAAACTTCAATTATGTGCCTGCTCTTATTTTAAAAGCTGATATAATCACTATATTTAGATTCTAAAGGTAACTTGGTTACACATGAACCAATTCTTGGATACCACCAGAGGGCTTTGAGATAAGTCCTCACTCTTGCATTGGTATAAAGTGCAAAACTCCAGTACTCTTGCCTAGAAAATCCCATGGATGGAGGAGCCTGGTGGGCTTGCGGTCCATGGGGTCGCTAGGAGTCAGACATGATTGAGCGAGTTCACTTGCACTTTTCACTTTCATGCATTGGAGAAGGAAATGGCAACCCACTCCAGTGTTCTTGCCTGGAGAATCCCAGGGATGGGGGGGCCTGTTGGGCTGCCGTCTATGGGGTTGCACAGAGTCGGACACGACTGAAGTGACTTAGCAGTAGCAAAGTGCAAAAATGAAAGGTGAAGTTGGAAGCTAGACAAAGGACAAGAAAAGATCTATTTTTGGCACCAAAAATGGCTAACTCAAGCAATAGGATTTTTTTTCTTTCTCTCTCTTGATCAACTTCCTTCTACTAAACAACAGTAAGTCTACCCCCCAAATATCTTTTCTTTCTTATAGCAGCAACCATCTAAGACCAAGTCAATAATACTTGAACAACATTCTAAAGATCAAGTGAAGTGAAAGTCACTCAGTCGTGCCCGACTCTTTGTGACCCCATGGAATTCTTCAGGCCAGAATACTGGAGTGAGTAGCCATTCCCTTCTTCAGGGAATCTTCCAAACCCAGGGGTTGAACCCAGGTCTCCCACATTGCAGGTGGACTGTTTACCAACTGAGCTATCAGGAAATGAACAGTATTTCAGAGATGAAAAGTGCCACACCTTTGAGATGATCTCAACTAACCCTCTTAACCTCACAGATGAGAAAACAACTGAACCCACAAAATTTGATGCTAATCTAGAACAAGCATTCACATCAAATTCCCGGCAAGGAAGCAGAACCTTAAAATAGAAACACACCTTTAATTGTTGACACCTTGCGCTTTATACTACTTAAAGAGCACAAAATCATTTTCTCAAGGAAAACCAGGCAGAACTTATAAACAACTTACATTGTTTAGCTCATTCAAGCGGACTATCCTTCCATTTGTAACCCTGAGAAACCACTGCTCCGGTCAATGCAGGGAAGAAGAAATATCTAGCTAATTTTCTAGAATTTAGTTTATCTGAGTTTTGAGAAACCCCAAACAGCTAACACAGCTCTTTTCACTAATTATGTAAGTGGTAAATATCTAGAACAATGTTTTCAGTCTGTCAGTCACAACCCGTTACTGGGTCCTGAAGCCAATTTACTGACGTATGCCTGTGAGTGTGCTCGGTCACTTCAGCCAGGTCCAACTCTTCGAGACTCTGTTGACCGTAGCCTGCCAGACTCCTGTGTCCACGGGAGTCTCCAGACAAGAATACTTGAGTGGGTTGCCATGCCCTCCTCCAGGGGATCTCCCCGACCCAAGGATCAAACCCACAACTCCTGTGTCTCCTGCATTGTATGCAGGTTCTTTACCCATTGAGCCACCTGGGAAGCCATTCAGTTAGTTGAGTAGCTCGTGTCTCTTTGCAACCCCAAGCACCGCAGCACGTCGGGCCTCCCTGTCCATTACCAGCTCCTGGAGCTTGCTCAAATTTATGTTCATTGAGTCGGTGATGCCATCCAACCATCGCATCCTGTCATCCCCTTCTCCTTCCACCTTCAGTCTCTCCCAGCATCAGGGTCTTTTCCAATGAGTCAGTTCTTCACATCAGGTGGCCAAAGTATTGGAGCTTCAGCATCAGTCCTTTCAATAAACATTCAGGACTGATTTCCTTTAAGATTGACTGATTGGATCTCCTTGCAGTCCAAGGAACTCTCAAGAGTCTTCTCCAACACCACAGTTCAAAAGCATCAATTCTTTGGCACTCAGCTTTCTTTATAGTCCAACTCTCACATCCACACATGACTACCGGAAAAACCATAGCTTTGACTAAACGTACCTCTGTTGGCAAAATAATCTCTCTGCTTTTTAATATGCTATCTAGGCTTGACATAGCTTTTCTCCCAAGGAACAAATGTCTTAATTTCATGGCTGCAGTCACCATCTGCAGTGATTTTGGACCCCAAGAAAATAAAGTCTGTCACTGTTTCACTGTTTCCCCAACTATTTGCCACATCCCCTTCTCCTTCCACCTTCAGTCTCTCCCAGCATCAGGGTCTTTTCCAATGAGTCAGTTCTTCACATCAGGTGGCCAAAGTATTGGAGCTTCAGCATCAGTCCTTTCAATAAACATTCAGGACTGATTTCCTTTAAGATTGACTGATTGGATCTCCTTGCAGTCCAAGGAACTCTCAAGAGTCTTCTCCAACACCACAGTTCAAAAGCATCAATTCTTTGGCACTCAGCTTTCTTTATAGTCCAACTCTCACATCCACACATGACTACCGGAAAAACCATAGCTTTGACTAAACGTACCTCTGTTGGCAAAATAATCTCTCTGCTTTTTAATATGCTATCTAGGCTTGACATAGCTTTTCTCCCAAGGAACAAATGTCTTAATTTCATGGCTGCAGTCACCATCTGCAGTGATTTTGGACCCCAAGAAAATAAAGTCTGTCACTGTTTTCACTGTTTCCCCAACTATTTGCCACGAAGTGATGGGACAGGATGCCATGATCTTAGTTTCTGAATGTTGAGTTTTAAGCCAACTTTTTCACTCTCCTCTTTCATCAAGAGGCTCTTTAGTTCCTCTTTGCTTTCTGCCATAAGAGTGGTGTCATCTGAGTATCTGAGATTGCCATTTCTCCCAACAATCTTGATTCCAGATTGTGCTTCATCCAGTCCGGCACTGCACATGATGTACTCTGCATACAAGTTAAATAAGCAGAGTGACAATATACAGCCTTGATGTACTCCTTTCCCAATTTGGAACCAGTCCGTTGTTCCAAAGTGAAGCCTTTACTGATGTGAAACCAGCATTTTATTTTTTTTGCCACACAGGTGGGGGATCTTAGTTCCGCCAACCAGGGAGTGAGAGCACTGAGCCTTAACTACTGGACCGCCAGGGAATTCCCTGTAACTAGCTCTTTAAAAGAAAAAGCAGCAAATAGAAAATACTAGAGAAAGCTGTACCTAAATAACTGGCAAGTGCCTGAAGCTTGTTCCTGTGTTTGTATTCTTACGTGTAACAAAATTGCAATGTCAAACCTATTTCTTACAGGAACCCTATCAAAAATGTCTTGAGAGCCACTGCTTTAGAATATACTGATTTCCAAAGTCGTTTCACTTTTACAAGAAACAGTTATAATCTGTGGCCACAAAAGTGTAACATTTTTTTCCTACTTTAATTCATCTTTTCAAGAAAATCACGTTTTTAACTTTAAGCACTCATAAAGCCTATCCAAGGTTAGTGGCCTGTAGGGGTCAGGGGCAAGGGTGATGTACCACCACCAGGTACTGGAACTATCGACCTGACAGCTAGCCCAATCTTACCCAAAACACGTTATCCTAGTAACAGATGTACCGTAAGGGCTTGACTGAGGACCTCCATGATCTCCCAAGGCTACTGATTCTAAGAAAAATCCATAATGGAAGTTTCCAGGGTGGTGAGATCTGCCTCTCAAGTCCACGCACCAATTGTCTTGTCTAGCTCCTGGTATTACCATGGTCTAACCCTAAACTTTCTTCCACAGAGCAGCCCTTACAATTGATGTGACAGTTTCCACTCTTTCCTTCAAGGCTAAATATGAAAATTTCTGCTTATCATCAACCACTATCCACTCTCCCCTTAAAACTTAGGACATTTTACCTCTATTTTTCTAACTCTCAAGATTATTCATGTGCCAAATTTTCTCAGAATATAAGAAAATTAGTTCATAGAAGCTGAGATACATAAATTCAATTCAGGGTAATTTATCACAATTGCTTATCTTTGAGCTTCATGTTCGTTTTGACTAAGAAATGTTGCTTTAACTGTATCTTATACCATTCTGCTTTTTACAATTAAATAGAATTCAAAACCATTCACAAGATACAAGAAAGCAAAAGATTTTAAATAAAAATTAAAAAAGCAAGAACGTTACAGCAAAGAGTTCTCAGTTCTTCAAATGGGAAAAGTAAATTTCTAACTTCTGCACGAGAATAAAAGCATTGTGGATGATGAGCCAGATATATATTAGATAGTTATTACAATTCCCTCCTAAACCTTTTATCAACTTGCTAGCATTTCAGTCCAGGTGAATAAATATGAACTATCATGTGGCACTCCTTACTCCCAAAATAAACTCAGTTCCTCCATATAGGAAAACATTTCCCAACATAAGTTTAGTGCAAAAACTATGCAATTAGGAAGACTAAACCTCAAAGAGGTGAGATGTCTGCAGCAAAGTCATGGAAACTTCAGTGGACTCTTCCAGTTGTCTTAACACAACTATCAGGGACAAACCTGTAGCCTAAGAAAGTCAGATTTACTGACTCATAAGGATGATGGACATCAGAAGTGTGGAACATCTAACCAAACAGGAAAACTGAAAAGGATTTGGGGAAGGGTACAGTTTAGGTGAAATTTAAATGCATCAGTGTCTTGATAGGCTGAAAGCACAGTAGGACTGTGTGAAAGGGGTCTTCATCAGGTTTAGACTGTGAAGTGGCCCTGGGTCCTATTTCTTGGCAAAGAAGTTAAGGTCGATGTGAATTTTGTGCCCAGGAAGCCCTTACTTGAGGCTCTAAAGTTGTAAATCAAGGACAGTTCTCTGCATCAAAAGGACAGCTTTTCCTGACAAGTGTGATGTTTCACTCTAAATGATGCAATATCAAACAGCAGAGTTTGATAGTCTGATTTTAGAGAACTTAGTGGGAAAGCAGTAGTCAAAATATTAATTTATATTTATTCATTATAAATTATTATAAATCTCTCCAGTTGTAGCTTCTGTGGAGGATAGTCTGTTACCCGAGCCCAATGAATAGATGGCTGGATTTTTACTTCTCAGTGGAGCTAAAGTTTAACAAATTCACTTTCTGGGTCATTTTATCTGGACAGATGAAATCTTCCTGAAGATCACCTTGCTTTCCAGGTAACTGTACAGATGAACAGTTCAAAAGATACTAAGATACTAAGAAGCACCTGAAAATATAGCCAGTTGAAACACTCTGGCAACCTAAAGTTCTTCAAACACCTCTGACTATTTAGATACTAGTTTTTTTTAAAAATATGGCAATGCAATTCTGTAACAATCAGTTCTACTCTCTAGAACCCAGATAGGAATACATTTTTTGAGACAAAACAAAGGGATGCCCCAGTTTGATCAAGCTGTCATGTGCTAGATCAAATGTTTTCTCTTACTGTCTACAACCCTGCAGTCTCTATTTCTAGACTCAACAATCCAAGAAGCCACTTCTTCATTATCCAGAATGACATGTTTATTTCCCTTTGCAGCTAAGAATTTAAAAAGGTAAACAGAAGTAACACTTCACAGGATACTCAACAACTTCATTAAGTTCAAGTGACTCAAGTGGCAAACTCTGTGTAACTGCCTATCATTAACTCTCACCTCGAGAGAGGCACCATTCACATGGACTGTAATGTGGATGTTAACTGGGTTGGTATGCCAGAGCTACACAGAACAGTGGCTTTGTTTTTTATATTTCTGGGGAAAACAGACTAAAAACAAATAAAACCACTCTCCCTTTCTTTATTCCAAATTACTTTCTCCTTACTAATGAGTTGTATTGCTAAATGATTTCCATCACTGAAACTCAACCACTTAGTTTATAACTTTTGTCGTTTAATCAACTCCAATTTATTAATCTTAATTTCCCACTAATTGTAGTGTATTAATGAGTTTTATAATTGGTGCTGAACCTTTTCAAATGCTATGGACTTTCTCCTTTGGTTGTTTAATAATATGATGAAATCAGTGAAAGATTCTGCATTTTGTTTCTGGGACATATTCTACCTGATATTTTTCACACATACTAGATTCAGTTAGCTATGTTTGGCATTCTTGCCTCTATGTGTATGCGTAAAATGAGCCCACTAACTTCCTGTGGTGTCCTTTATGTGGTTTTGGAATCCACTCACTTATTTTGGTCAGGGGAAAAACACCGACTTATGAGCTGTATTCACTTAAAGCCATGGTATTTTCTTCCCATAAAAGCCTCACTCTACTTGTGAGTTTTCCTTTAATGAACCTCTTCTCATGTTCTCTTACTCTTGCCCCCCGACCCTCCTTTTCTCCATTCACATCCCTCCCCAGCTCACTCTAAAGTTGGTCATGTCCACCGAAGTCCTGCTATGAACTAAACGCCGCCAAAGATGGCAAAGTGTGCTGCCTCCACGTGAGTAACGCCCCGAGGCAGTGACTCACAGAACCGATCACACTGGCTTTGGACTGGCCACAGCTTCCTTTTAATGGTTAGGTCAACTGGGCCAATTATGTAATTATCTAAGTTTCAGCTATCTCATACAAAATAGGGATAATATATATACTTTGCTTAAAGAGTTGTTTCAAGATTTTTATTTTTTCTAAAATTAAAGTTGAGAAAGGAACTGCACTGTTAAAAGGTCCATTTACTCATCTATGATTTCAGAACTTAAAAAAGTTCTGAAAACCAAGTTTTTTCATAGTGTATATGGTGGTAAACATATGAGGGGCAAACGAGAGGATTTTTAGAATTTTAGTGTGAAAATTCCTAGGTTTTACCAGAGATTAATGTGTTTCATTATAGGAGCACTACCCTAGACTGGTGATGGTAGGTTATATATTCAGTATAGGAACCTTGTTACTTTTTTTTAAATCTTGTTACCTGCTTAAACTTTTTGAAAATATTGAACTCTCAAACACATATAGTCCCCCAATGGTTTCAAACTAAGGATTGTGGACCTGTAATACATTTGGTGTGTAATCAAATACAAATCTGGAAGAAACTTAAATAGTAAGACTCATGAAGCCTAAATCCATCTTTACTATTATTTCTACACCTTAGCTCCTTGACTTCATAGTTATCACTTCAAACAGATAGTATTGGACTAAGCTGAAGTTCTAGTTGTTTTTTTAAAAATGCTTTTAATTAGAACTTATCTCTGAAAGTTAAAGATTGAGTTGGAAAAAAACATAGATAGCTATTTAAAACATTTTGGCCATATATTTCCCCTCAACTATTTTCTATATAAATCTTAACCACCGGTGCATACAGAATGCACTCACCATTAGAGATGACTAAATAAAGTAGCATTTGCCAATCTTCATGCCAAACACTAGGAAGGAAAGAGTGGTACCATAGAATGAATGCCAGCATTGTACTCAGAAAATCTCAGTTCAAATACTGGCTGTTTGATAGTTCTGGGACTTTGAGTAACATACTATTGTAACTTATTTCGTGATGTTATTTAAAAAAATGTTCTATTACAGGGTGGTAAGGATAACACAAGATAAAGTGAAATCCTCTAGTGGAGTATGTGATTCTGTATTTATACTTAGGAAATGTTTATTTGGTAATTTCTCCAAAATCAAACTTTTTTTTTTTTTTTTGCTGTTCCACACAGCTTGCAGGAGGATTTAAGTTCCCCAAGTCCTAAGCACTAGACCACCAGGGAATTCCCAGCGTTGTCTTATTATACTTTTCACATTAAATATATACATGTTGGGAAATGTTGAGTATTTAAGTGTTGTTACAAAATTAACTCCTCCATTACAGTCTTTGCAAGTTATGTGAGATATTTTGGAAGGTAAAGTCTACAGTTTGGTCTTTTTAAAGGAAAGTGACATGTGAGTAACAATGTACAGATTCAAGGTTAATAAAAATCACACTTCTTTCACATGCACACACACACACCTTGGACATAGAGAATAAGATGAGATACAAGGAACCAGCCTCATCTAAAACCACATTTATTAGTATATGACATTTTTAAGTATCTTCCTGTGTCTACCTGGGGCTTTCCAGGTGACGCTAGAGGTAAAGAACCGGCTCGCCAATGCAGCGGGAGATATTAGAGATTTGGGTTTGATGCCTGGGTAGGGAAGATCCCCTGGAGAAGGGAATGGCTGCCTACTCCTATATCCTTGCCTGGAGAATCCCTTGGACAGAGGAGCTTGGCCAGCTAGAGTCACAGTCGACTTAGCACAGTGTATACTTAGCATCAAAATCCAAACTATCTAGAATTTTCAGGTTTCTAAGTTTTTCCTTTTAATAAGCCGTTTTGAAACTAATTTCCCGGTAAGAGAGTGTCTTTTTCTTTAAAAAAAAAAAAAAAGAAAAGAAAAGAAATCCAGACACATTCCAAACAAAATTCTCTTTGAAAATAAAGCAATTTGAAATCTTGGAAAAGCTGTTAATTCTCAACAAAAGTATAAACAAGACCAAAAACATTTTTATCAGTAAGAGCCTATGCTTTCACATCTAACTTTCAATGTTAAAGGTTTTTTGCAATCTCAAGTACTAAACAAAAAGAGGCATGATATCAAGTACACTTACAAGAAAAGAAAGGAGAAATAGATTGATCTGAGTGACTTGGGAGTATTTTCAGTAAGAGAGGATCTCTGGAGAATACACCAAGCCGAATTTCAAAAAACCCACTTCTAGTCTGGGCAAGTCAGTAAATCTCTGAGCTTTCTTTTTCATCTTTTACAAGTAGCAGCATTTTTAGTCTCTACCCCAAAGGATAAGAGTCATAAAAACAAAAGTTCAAAGTGTCATACAGTCAAGTAACATCAATTCTTATCTGGTAGAAGGTAGAGCATTTGTGTGGAAAGGGGGAGGATGAGGGTAAGCAGGGCTGGAAATTAAGAAATCTAGGTTCTAGGCCCACTATCATGTACTAAAGGATGACGCAAGGCACTTCACTTGTCCAGGTCCCCACATAGAGTCACTTGCAAGATGAATTTGCCTAAATTTCTTTATGGCTCTAAGACTGTAATTTTATGCTATAAACTTGAATCCAAGGCCTAAAATATTTGAGCTCTCATTTATATGTGAGTCATATACTACAAAAGGTGAAGAAGAGAGCAATAGAGCCTGAACAAAACTCAGATATGTGTGGCGCACACATCTGTGGAAAATCCTGCCGTAGCTGATCAATTCCACTCATTCGGAAACTGGTGTTAAGGAGCCATTAGTACATTTCTAAATCTTTAAATGCTTAGGTTAACATTAAAATAGTCATAGTAAAAATGTAAACCAGAAAACCCTCAAAGTTATATACAGGCCTAAGGACAGAAACATATCCCTAAAAAAAAAAAAGAAACATATCCCTAAAGAAGCTGCATAGACACTTATCCAACACGTGCTTTTTTTGGTTTTTGGTTTTTAAACGAAGTTGATCATTCTGATACTCGGTCAACATCTGTAATTTTTGGTTACATTCCATAGAGTAAACAGATTCAATTACACCTTGAAATAAAGCACTTCCCTAAGACAGAACTTTTTATTGCAAATTTAACAAACCACCAAACTCAAGTTTAATTATTTCTGCTTTATTATTGATCAAGAATATGTAAAAGACTTAAAAGACAGTTACAAAGAGACTTCATCACTAAATATATAATCAGAAACCAAGCTGCTTGAAATAAATAATATGAAAGTGACTCAAAAAAGTCTACATATATTTAACTTCATTCTTCAATGAGGGGCAAATGAACACTTAAAAAAATTACTTTTAACATACTAAGAAAAAAGTTGTGCACAAATCCCAATGCCTACAAAAAAACGCATTAGAACGTGCTTAATGTATTTATTCCCACCTGGTGATATTAAAAAAAAATCCAAGTTTTCAAGAGATAAAAGATGTTCCTGTCCCAACATATAAATCTGGGGGCACAAACTCAGGCAGAGGAGTTAAGTTACAACAGTGAAGAGTCATCAAAACCTAGTGAACTGCGGTTAGAAGGTAGAGAAAAATAAATCCATTTTCATCACGCAGTAATTTACTTCCAGAAGACAGAAGATCCAATCCAGGTGAAATAAATCTTTATTATGATAATTGTCTTGTTTGTTCTGATCCTAAAGAAAATACTCTACGAAAACTGACCTGATACACCAGTTAATTATTATGCAAAAAAGTATGCGTACTATAATTTGAAATATCGATTCAGACTCCGTGCCAAAATGCAGGCAGAACTCGTTCCGGTGGCGATGGTAAGGTATCAGAGATGCGGGTTGAAATTAAGCAGAAAGGCTGTCAGGTAGGTAGTGAGCACTCTCCTCACGCCCACCCGGAGCGCAGGAGTATGCAGTCCCAGACCACCACCAGTTGGAGCGGACAGTCTAGTCTGGAGACAGAACGGTGTGCAACATTTAAAAACCCTTTCCGGGGTTCCAAACCTCCCTTTACAGCTCTAGGTCAAAATACTTCCGTTTCTCACAAAACTTGGAATGGAGAAGGGGGAAGAAACTGTTAAAATACCTAAAAACGAAACCTATTTATCCAGAAAACACTACGCCAAGTAGCCAATCCTTACATTGACAGCCTCAAGGACATTATGTTAAAAATAACATTTATTAGCAACAGCGCTCCTTCTTAAGGCCGCACCAGATTGGATTAAGCCACACCCCTCCATAAATGGCACATTCCATACAATAGCCAGGACAGCAGAGGGCGATTCCACCGGGCGCTGGGGAACGGCAACTTGTTGACAGTCTCAGAATGAAGTCCAACAACTGCCCGACCCTAGCCCGTTTATTGTTAAAGTTACTCAGGGGGGCGGGGGGTGAAAAGATTACAAACACACCCGAACGTGTTCGGCCACGTGAGAGGAGAGCCGGGGAGCGGGAAGGACGAGCACTCGGGATTTGGGCCGTGCAAGTTGACCCGCACCTCTCTGAGCAGGGACGATTCCCCGAGGAAGGGCGTTTCTAGACGGGGGCCGGAAGCGAACTCGGGATGGGCGGTGCCGGGGGTTACCCCGCTCAGAAACCCCCGGCGGGGCAGAGGCCGCAGTCCGCGCCGGGGCCCAGCCCCGAACTCTTCCCCCCGCCCGAGGGGAAAAGAACGCGACCCGCCCACGCCCGGCCCCGATCCGGGAGGTGGGGCCCTGCAGAGACCCTGGAGGACGGGGGCGGGGCCCCGCGGCCCCTCCCGCCCGGCAGGGAGCACCCCCGCCCGCCGGAGAACGGGCCGCCTCCCCCACCCCCACGCGGGCCGCGCGGGGCAGGCGCTCCACGGCGTCTCTGCCCCAACCCCCAGAGGCCGGGCCAAGCCACCCAGCCCGCGGGGCCGGCCCCGAGGAGGTGGGG
>SJXQ01004318.1:7175-186931 GCA_006408695.1 Aepyceros melampus
GGTGGTGAGGGGAGGAGGGAGGCGGGGGTCACTCAAAAGTGCGCTCCCTGTGGGTGGCTTCTTAGAAAGTTTTATCAGAACTCCACATGCAGCTTTCTAGTGAGACTAGTTCTCACCTTAGAGGGGGCTTCCCAGCAAGTTTCAGCGACCTGCTCCTCATTGTCTTCAGCTGGTGGCTTCCTAGTTGTGCTGCTGGAATTCCCTAGTGCAGCTAGTTTTCGGCTGGCCAGGCCTGGTACTCAACACCTCAGGGAAATTCTCTCCCTGCAGTGGGAGGCAGCTGCACCTTCTCCAGCTGGTTCTGAGCTTCAGTCTGGGAGACTTTCTCCCAAGATGCTCTTCCTTGAAAACTCTGTTTTAGTCCTAGCAGGAGTGGCTGCCACTTACACCTGCTTTTTCTGTATTCTTTAGATTCTCTCTATCCTTTTTATTAGTAAATTCCCTGTGATGAATGGATAATTCTTCATATTCAAAATTTCCAATTCAAACGACTGGTTTGGTTACTGCCTGCGAGCCGACATTGGCTGAAACAGACACCATACAAGCACCTGGAAAAAGCCGGAAGATGGGCACGCCCTCTGTGACCATAACATCCTGAAAGAATCCATTCTGAGCCACTTGGTCCTGAGCTTGAAAGGAAATGTCAGAGCGCTTCCTTTTAAGTTCTCATTAGATTTTATTTCAATTAGGTTGTTGCATCCTTCTCCTCCTTCCCACAAAAAAAAAAAAAAAAAGTCCACGGTTTTGCGGCTATAGAGGAGCCACCTGGCTGCAGTTTGGAAATCCAGGCATTTATCTCTCGGCACCATGGCTGTGAGCGCAAATGTGTAGGACATTCTAGAACTTGGGGATGAGAGAGGCATGGGGCTTCCAGGACCATCAGCAAGAAGTAGATTAACAAGCCAGACAAGAAAAAGCCAAGAAGTCCTGCGAAGCCCTGGCCTTCCAGAAGCCTGCAGCCGTGAACCAGGAGGTCTACCCACTGCTCTACGCTGACAAGACAGATGTAGAGCACTGCTATCCAGCGACACGGGCAAGGCCACCGCACCGTGGGGGCCAAGCTGGGCTCCAAGAAGACGTGGCCCTGGAAGTGGGTGCCGTCCACCAACCAAGCCTGCAAGGATGGAGCCCATTCCTCCACTGGCGACAGGCAGCTGAGGAGGGCAAGGCTGTCCCCTTGCCCACGTTCGATAAGACTGTGGGTGCCCGTGCATTCAGAGCAGGAGTACCAGCTCTAGCTTCACCACGACACCCAGACAGAGGCAGAAACTGACCACCTCTTTGATCTCAGCCGCTGCTTTGGTCTCCCTTTTGTCGTTCGCCAGGCCTGGGATGATCGCCAGCAGCTGACAGAGCCACCTGCAGAGGACTTGAAGGAGCGATATTACCACGTCTGAGCCAAGATGGACAACGTCCCGGCCGAGGTCTGGACAACACACAGACCTCGGGGTACCAGTGTTCAGTGCTTGTCACAGGCGACGGCGGAAGGAACAACTGAAGCATCGCTGTAAGTTGCCAGTAAGCGCGCGATGGCGGATGAGTACCCACTATATAAGCTGCTGCAGCTCTAGTCCCGGCAGAAGCAGTGTGGTCGGGGGCGCGGGCGCTGCTGACGGCCGCTGACCCGGCTGCCCAGCAACGTCCTCCTGACGCAGTCGCCTCACAAAAAAGGGGCCGAGAAGCCGGTTGTTCTGAGACTGTGGGCATGACTACTAGCAGATGGAGCTGCTAGGGTCTAAGGAACAGACTATCAAGGCCTGGAACCAGGCCTGGGTGCGCAGGCTCAGCGGGGCGCGGCCCGAGCTGGTGCAGGTGGCCCAGCTCGAGCGGGATGGCGCCGCCGGTGAGGACGAGCCCCGGGCTGCAAGGCTGCCACCCCAGCGTCAGCGCGGGCCCTGGCGGAGCCGGAACCTGGCCTGGGCCCTGATCCTAGCAAGGGACCATCGGCTACCATCATCGCACCCATCGCGTCCACGAGGAAGCGATGGGAATCATCTCCAGCTCCGCTTCTGTGAAGAAAACCAAGGAACCGTGAGAGGCCGCAAGGGGTGAGGGAGGCGGCTGTGAGGAGCTGGTGAGTCGGAAAAAAAACAACCAAAATCCTTTTTACCTAAATGAGGATGAAGGGAGTAACTTTCCACATCAAAGTTTGAAATGCTTCTTCATATCTATTTAAATCACCTGTGTTTCTATAAATATTTGCTTCTTTCAAGTATGTAGTTTGTAACATACTTTGCCAGTGCAATCTCGTTTTTAAAGTTTTTTCCTCCGAAGATAAAAAGAGTACCCTAAAGATTCACAATGAATTTCACATGTTATTGTGTAACAGCGTTTATTACATTTCCTACTGAAGAATTTTATTCCCAGAGGAGAGGGAGCTAAAACTCTAGGGCACAGTCGAAGGGAATATTTTTAAGTTCGAAGGTAAGGCTATAATACTTAGTACTTTAGTTTCATGTTCTGTTCCATAATAAGAGTCCATTCTGTTTTAATGTATAAAAATTATGCTTTGAATTACCATTAAATTGCTTAATATTTTCCTTAAAATTCCTGACGTAATATTTAAACCCTAGGAGAATATACATAATTTGCAGTGACTTTTTTTTTTGAGCAGTGACTTTTAAAATGGGACTTTCTACATCCTAGTACTTGGCTAAACTCCTCTGGAAGTGTAAATTCCCCAGGATACATGGTGACTGTATTCTTGGGGAAGAGTCTAAACACAGATTCAAGGTGCTTATTTCAGTTTTGCCAACCCTATCTGCCTACTAGGTCTTCAGTGTATCACCTGTTTCTTCTTGGGCTCGAAAGAATCCTTAAGCTTTAAAAACATTTTTTAAATTAAAGTATAGTTGAGTTACAAAGTTGTATTGGCTTCAGGTGAAGAATCCTAAAGCTTTGTGCGGAGAGATGGTATCAGGAAGAGATTCAGGTGCTATGTATACAATTTGTGAGGCAGGCTCTCTCCTCCTGCTTGGCTGTTGGGCAGCGTGTTAGCTGATAATAAATTGAAATCTTCTGTAGATGATATCAGACGATAATGGTTGTTCCCTGAGCCAAACTTGCTTCTGTGATGTTTGGGTTGTTAGTTTGTGTGTTCGACTGTCTGTAGTCCTGCGGGACAGCTTTGTCCTTGGTCAAGAACACCTGTCTCTCATGGTTCTTTTCTTGATGTGAACCTGTTCACCATTTACTCTGGACATTCTTGCTGTGATTTGTAATGTTGTTTTGATTTTCCTTTTTATTTCCTTTTGTTTTAACCCCTACCTCACCATCCCTTCCCCTATCAACAAAAGACTAGGGCAGTTATTTTATACTGTGGAAACCCTTTCCTTGAATCTATTGCCTTTGGTGGAAATCAAAATTCATTTGAGTTCCCCAGAGTCTCAGGATTTTGGAGAAACCAGCTAGAAATGAAAATATCTCAAAGCCACCTTTGTTTTTCTACCTTGCTGTAGACTTTACTTTAAAAAGTCCTCAGTTTGACATTTGCATGGTCAGAAACAAGGAACATATACGGAGAGAAAACAACCCGGTTTTATAACCCCGTTATATCCTGCTATAGCTTGGTTTTTCAGATATTCTTTTTATGTTTCCTGTTGGATTGCAAATTCCACGAATGGACACAAAATGCAAAATAAAGTTTTGTTTTTATTATTTGATATAATTTTACCAAAAACAATCTTACCAATTTCTGGGAGGATATGTGCCCACTTTTAATGGCTCATTGATTCTGAAAGATTATTTTAGAAACAAGGGGATCTAATTCAATGCTGGGAGACCTTAAAGTCTGCTTTTCCTTGGAGATATGGAGACTGTTTTCCATGGCTGTCAGGACACAGTAGCAGCTACCATCAGGCCATGCTAGAATCATGCAGTTACTTTTTACCTTGTTTTCATTATGATTTTATTGGGTTGACTGAAAAAATTCATTCAAGGTTTTCCATAAGAGCTTATGGAAAAACCTGAGTGACCTTTTTGGCAACTCTTACTTAGAATTCTCTCATGGGATAACTTCTATGTAATCAGAAATATAGGCTCTTAAGCCTTTAAATGTAGCCTTTTAAAATGCTTTAGAACTTTAATTTGTAGTTTGTGAAATAGTGCTTGTAATGCTCATTAATGTTTTATAACTTCAGAAATCACCAAATAGAAACTTCAAGATTCAGTTAAAAAAAGACCTCAAGCTATTCTCCCTTACTAGAGTTAAAGATTGTAAAGAGATCTCACTTCTATAAGAAGCATTCTACAAACAATACCAAAATTTAGTATTTCCATTTATAGGTTGTCTAATGAGTTTATAATATTAACATTGTACTTAAAAAATTCATAATGTTTTCTTCCTGGCTTTTGATTTACATTACTATTTTACCATTTCTTGAATCTTCTGATATATTGATTTGATAACTCCTACAGAATTTTCAGCCTTGTGACTATTTCAACAAACCTTAGGCAATAAGTGAAAAAGTGATGCCGTTATTTAGATGATTTATCCTAAAGTTTGTACCATTCAATACAAAAAGCAAAAAGAAATATACTAAAAAAATAGACTTGCCAAAGGGATATCAACACTAACACTATTGTCCTATCTCCCAATCACTGTTTGCAGTCTGAAAATGAGACTTATAACTAGATTCTAACTTTTGTTCTAATTTGGACAGTTCTGTCATCAGAAAAAATATATAGACAACATTCCTTTAGAGACAACATTTATCATTGATAAGGGAATGTGAAAGAATCATTTGAATGAATCTGAATATTTTACAGTGATGTACAATCTGTTCGCTTTTCTTAAGTACAGTGACTTAATCTCCTCACTCAGATTACCTTTATACTCAGTGTTTGAAATACCATGTCTTCCTTAGGTAATTTGAAAAGGAGCACACATCAAGTGTGTAAATAGTTCAGTGACTGTCCTTTATTTCAGTATCAAACAACTGTTTTCCACAGTATGTGTGTATGTATATGTGTGTATAAATATATATATGTATGTGTATATGTTTTTAAATTCTCAGTCTCAAAAAAGACTTTCAAAACAGCTTGATATATATATATACACACAATATATATTATATATATACATATTATAGGTATGTATATACATTATACATATATACGTACATTTTAGGCTTCTCATGTGGCTCAATGGTGAAGAATCCACCTGCCAATGCAGGAGATTTTGAAGGTGTGGGTTTGATCTCTGGGTCGGGGAGATCCTTTGGAGGAGGAAATGGTGACCTGCTCCAGTATTCTTGCCTGGAAAATTCCATGCACAGAAGAGCCTGGCAGGCTAGAGTCCATGGGGCAACAAAGAATCAGACAGGACTGAGCTATTGAGCTCACACATACATACAGATTATATGTGCTTATATAGTCTGTAGATATAAATATACATAAATGTTTTAGGGTATTTTGAAAGTTTTTGAGACTGAATTTTAAAACCATATTTTCATGGCATTCTAGAAGTTCTAGGAGAGTAAATAAAAGCACCTTGAGAATTTCATACTCATTAAAATTACTTTGCCAGCAAAGATCCGTCTAGTCAAAGTTGTGATTTTTCCACTAGTCACGTGTGGATGTGAGAGTTGGACTATGAAGAAAAGCTGAGCACCGAAGAACTGATGCTTTTGAACTGTAGTATTGGAGAAGACTGTTGAGAGTCCCTTGGACTGCAAGATCCAACCAGTCCATCCTAAAGGAAATCGGTCCTGAATATTCATTGGAAGGATGGATGATGAAGCTGAAGCTCCAATACTTTGGCCACCTGATGTGAAGAACTGACTCATTAGAAAAGATCATGATGCTAGGAAAGATTGAAGGCAGGAGGAGAAGGGGATGACAGAGGATAAAATGGTTGGATGGCATCACGGACTCAATGGACATGAGTTTGAGTAAACTCTGGGAGTTGGTGATGGACAGAGAGGCCTGTTGTGCTACAATCCATGGGGTCGCCAAGAGCTGGACATGACTGAGCAACTGAACTGAAAGTTACTATAGCATTTGAATACACATTTTTAGTTACATAAATATGGCTTTATATAGCTGTTAAATTTAGGAGTTTCCCCTGGAGAAGGAAATGGCAACCTAATCCAGTATTCTTGCCTGGAAAATCTCATGGACACAGGAGCTGGCAGGCTGCAGTCCATGGGCTCGCAAAACAGTTGGATATGATTTAGCAACTAAGCAACAACAATAAATATTAAAAACATTACCAAAAAAGGTCCAGAAAGCTGTGTGTGAACATTTGGATTCTGATATTTGAAAATCACTCGAATCAACTCATATTTAGTTGTTCTGGGACTGCTTAGAAAAAAAAAATGTACCATTTAAATATTTGAATTATAGGGAAATGATTCTTCATTGAGCCATAGTAAGCAGATTAAAATGTATCTGTTTTTTTAAAAAGAATATATTTGGTTAATTTTTTTTTTAAAGGAAAGAGATGTTGTTAGGTTTAAATGTTCAGTGTATGTCTTGTCTTGACTCTTTATAAAAAGAAAAGTCTGAAATGGGAAGTAAGCACAGCATGTGTTAATTATAGTTCAATAAAGTTGGGTAAAAACCCCCAGTACTATCCACTATAAAAGGTTTTTCAGAGGACGTTTCTTCACCTCTCTGGCCAATCTGGAGAAGCAGAGATGGAGCAGCCCTGAGTGTCCCCTTTGGAGATGTTTCACACACTCTATGGGGGTGGCTGCTGCAGTGTTCTTGTCTGGAGAATACCAGGGACGGGGGAGCCTGGTGGGCTGCTGTCTATGGGGTTGCACAGAGTCGGACACGACTGAAGCGACTTAGCAGCAGCAGCAGCAGCTGCACACACACACTGTTCTGTCAGGAAAAAAAAATGCTGCCTGAAAGAGGCCTGGGCCAGACCAGATCCTTCATGTTTTTTAGACTCTGTTAAAGGAGTAAAGCAAATACAATGATCCCTGGCTGGAACAGCCCTTGACCGAACTGTGACATAGGCAAGCTCCCTCTGCTTCCCTTTCGGATGCGCTCCTTGCCCTTCCAGTCTCTGTTGCCTCATTTGGCCCCATTGACCAGCTCTCCTCCACTCTCTCTCTTTGCCAAACTTTTCATTCTGAAACTTCTCATTGTCCTTAGTCTTGCATGCCTTCCTGGGTAGCTTAGTGTTTTAACTGAGACCAATAAAGGCAGCAATGGTTAACCAATGGTTTCTTGTGACTATCCATTTTGAAAGTAAAAGCACCTTTAATTGTGGCATTTGAAGTCTAATTTAGTAAGTAGAAGATTACCAACATTTGGCCAGCAAACCACAGGACACAGCATCTGGGGAAGAACTTTTTTGAACAGTTCTCATTTTACCGCATGTCTGCTCAGGTCAGTGTGGGATGCACACAGCCTCACACATTCAGATACTTGCAAAGTTTTTTTTTTTTTTTTGAGTGAAGGGGGGAATCATTCACTTATTTTTTAGATGATGCTCACAGATTCCTACAAATCTGTAACTTTATATATTTAGCGTGTATTCAGGGTAAGCAAACTTTGATAGAGACCTGTGATGTACCTTTCTTTGTGCTTTGATATTTTTATATGATGCATAAATAAGATAAAATGAGATATGTTTGAAGTCTTTACCGTCTACTACGGACTATTGGCTCAGATGATTGTACTTTGCAAAAGAGAATTTTGTTCTTATGATATTCCTAGTCTTCACATTACAGTTGACCCTTGAACAATGTTGGGGTTAGTGGCACTAACCACTGCTCCCCTTGCACAGTGGAAAATCAGTATATAGCTTTTGACTAGTTCACAGAAATGTAACTGTCAGTAATCCACTGTTGACCAGAAACCTTACTGATAAACACAGTATTGATTAACACACATTTTGTATGTAATATGTATTATATGGGCTTCCCTTGTGACTCAGCTGGTAAAGAATGCGCCTGTAATGCGGAAGACCTGGGTCCAGTCCCTGGGTTGGGAAGATCCCCTGGAGAAAGGAAAGGCTACCCTCTCCAGTATTCTGGCCTGGAGAATTCCATGGACTGGATAGTCCGTGGGGTCGCATAGAGTTGGACACAACAGCGACTTTCACTTTCATGTGTTAATGGGCTTCCCAGGTGGTGCCAGTGGTAAAGAACCGGCCTGCCAATGCAGGAGACATAAGAGATGTGGGTTTGACCCCCGGGTGGGTAAGATCCCCTGGAGGGAAGGCATTGCAACCCTTGCCGGTATTCTTATCTGGAGAAACCCAGGGGCAGAGAAGCCTGCTGGGCTACAGTCCATGGGGTCACACAGAGTCAGACATGACTGAAGCGAGTTAGCACACATGTATTATATATTCAATAATATGACCTTCACTGGTGGCTCAGTGGTAAAGAAGTTGCCTGCCAGAGCAGGAGACACAAGTTCGATCACTGGATCAGAGAGATCCCCTGGAGAAGAAAGTGGCAGTCCACTCCGGTATTCTTACCTGGGAAATCCCATGGACAGAGGAACCTGGCAGAGCTGAGTCCATGGGGTCGTAAAAAGTCAGACATGAGTAAACAGCAACAACATTCAATTCTATATCTTTACATAAAGCTAGGGAAAAGAAAATGTTATTAAGAAAATCATAGAAAATACATTTATAGTATGAACTATATCTAATAGTCTAACTATTTCATCTGTTTAAAGATGCAAGTGAATCATTTGTGTCTTAGTACCTTCATCAGTATTGTCTTACGTGATAGAAAACAATGTGGATATTATACATATTACTAAGACTCGGCATCAAAGGTGAAAAGATAATGTGAAAGAGAGACTCATGTTTACTTACAGGTATAAAGATGTGTACATTGATAGTTAAAGAAGCAGCAGTGTGATTGCTTGATGGTAGCCTAGTAAAATGGATACGACTGCTTCACAGTAGTCTGAACTATACACTATGAATGAACCTTTATACAGTTTTTATGGCGCGTAGTTTAATAGTCATGTCTCTAAATGTATTAAATTTTTGTTACATTAAAGACAAAACACTGGTGCTGATAGGCAGTGTCTCTGTTTACAAGAGAGAGAGGCATACTATATGGTAATGTAATTCTTCGAAAACAGTTATAAAATGTGGAAATACTAACCCATTTAATGCAAAGTCTTGAACATCTGGAAATTGTGGTATCTGAGCGGGATCCTGGAACCAGTCCTCGAAGGACATAGAGGGACGACTACAGAATTCAAAAGTAAAGGTATAGAAGGAGAAATCATTACTGGATTAAAAGTTAGAGGCAACAACTAATAGCACAAGAAGTAGTAGAGAATTTTGGGAGGTAGAAAGTGGTGCAGAAGGTGAGAGCATGCGAAAATTTGGAAACTGAAGTCATTTGAAATGGCTGTAGCATACAGAAAACTAGAAGAGAGAGAGGTGAACCTGGAGGGCAACAGGAGCCAGGTTAGAAAATATTTAGTGAACTATGGAAAGATTTTAGATGATTAGTAGCATTTAGGGTTTTAAGTAGGAGAATAACATGACCTTTATATTTGTTTTTTAAAAAACTATTCTTGTAGTGAAGCTAATGGATTGAGCTGGAACAATTCTGGATGCAAAGAAATGACTTAGAAGGGTGTTCACATAAATTATGGCTTGTGGCTATAGAACAACAAAAGAAAAGTTTGTGATTTTGAGAAATGTTTAGGAGATAGAATACACTGGTAAAGAAGGAAGGTTGAAGAGTCAAGGACAATACCCAGTTTTCTTGCTTGAGCAACCAAGTGAGTGATTTACTGAAAAATTGCAGAGGGCACTCAGCTTTTCAGAGAAACTTTATGTAAGGTTGACATGAGCATGAAACAATTGAAATGAAGAGGAACATGGAGAATTTGGGTAGATTTATGGAGTGAGTTTTGGGGTGGTGGCATAATGTGAGGATTCTCAGTACAGTGGTGATATTTGAATTGGTGACAATGAAAATAATGGGAAGTTAGTGTTTCTATAGTAGCATTTAAGAAGTGCTAAAAACATGCCATTTGGGGAACTGTAGGAAAAGATATGGAGGAGGGCATGGCAACCCACTCCAGTATTCTTGCCTGCAGAATCCCATGGACCGAGGAGCCTGGCAGGCTACTGTTTGCAGGGTCGCAAGGAGTCAGACATGACTGAAGAGGCTGAGTATGCACCAGCACAGAAGACAAACAGCAGTGTGCTGGCAAATAAACTGATTGGTGGAGTTGTTGCCAGTTTGCATGGGGTGAGCATCCCTGCTGTTACTTTTGAGCTACCGCTGTTACATCCTTGTGAAGCTGGGGAAAGGTGCAAGCAGTTGGCTCCCCTGAGTTGATGCCTGCTTGTTTCTTTATATCCTTGAGAAACCTAGAAGGAGAGGCAGAATGGGGGGATCATGAGCAGTGAGGAATTACAATCACTGCATTAAAAAAAAAAAAAATCCTTTCAAGGCTTTGATCATGAAAGTAGGAGAGAGATGGGGAGGATATACTTTGTTTTGGGTTGGAGGAAGAACTGAGGAGATTTAAATGCTAATGAGAAGAAGCCAGCAGGGAGAAGAGGGGATGCATGGCTGAAAAGTGAAGTTTCTAGAACTGGATAGGTTTATGTGGAGTTGGAGAGAATGGGATTATAAGCAGAAGAGGAAGTTTTGGATGCGAAGAGAGTAAGCTCTTCTCTCTCAAGCAGAAAGGCAGGAAGGGATAGATGCAAATGGGTTTGCATGTTTATTGCAAGAACTGTAAGGTAAGGTAAAGTCACTCAGTCGTGTCCGACTCTTTGTGACCCCTTGGACTGTAGCCCACTAGGCTTCTCTGTCCACGGGATTCTCCAGGCAAGAATACTGGAGTGGATTGCCATTTCCTTCTCCAGGGAATCTTCCCGACCCAGGGATCGAACCCAGGTCTCCCACATTGGAGGCAGACGCTTTAACCTCTGAGCCAACTGCCTCAAGAACTGTAGAGGTTATCTTCTGATATGTTGCATATCTTACATCAAAATAAGTCAGATAAAATTTGAGGTTGACGAAATGGTAAATATAAGCTTATAAAAAATAAATGTATACCATTAAATGTGTAAATGTACATCAGCTGTTTTCTTTGTTAGTGTTTATATAAGATTTTATTTGAGAAAAATAGTTATTTTAAAAAATTGAGGCTGATGGGAAAGGTGATGAGGATTGGAACTTTGAAGGGAGGCAAGTTAGAAACGAGTTGCTGTAAAGTGTTCCTTTGTTGAGGTCAGTGACTATAAATTAACAGAGGCACAAATTTTATGATAAGGAGAAAAATATAATGAGAGGGTGACCATGTGAGTAGCTGGTTGAATGGAGCACAGTTGAAGATTAGAGGAGATGAAGTCACAGAATTATAAAATCAGGCTTATGTAAATCACAGGACTATAAGGTCAGGCTTATGTAAATCACAGACTATAAGGTCAGGCTTATGTATCAGTAATAAATTTGGATATTGAAGTCACTGATGATGATGCTGGAAATTAGGTAAAGAGAAAGCCCATTAGTTTTCAGTAAAAGGATGATATTGCTAAGAGGGATAAAGGGCACTGTGTGAGTAATACAAGTCTGGAAGTAGCAGCTTGGGGTGGAGTAACTCTAGGTGTAACCGGCTGACGACAGGAGGTTGGTGTTCCTGTTGTGTACAGGTATTGCAAAAGCTTCAAGGCAGTTGAAATTTTTGAGAATGGGCGTGAACATGGGAATTAGATTCCGGTTAAATCTGTAAAGCAAAGGTAATGGTCAGTTGAAGTAAAACTAATTGCTGGGTTCTGAAATTCAAATGATAGGTTTTTATAATTTTTTCGACTTTTTCTCCTTGTCTGAAGACTGTAATTTTTGTTTTGGAACAATCTTAATGGATTTATCTTTTTAACATTAAAAAATGCACATATTCTATTTGAGGGTAGAATCCATACATCATTCTTTTTAATCCTTTGACTTAATACATTAATCTGCTTTGGTGATGAAAGACTTTGGGGTGGGGTTGGGGACAAGCAGAACTAGGATTTCAAAGGGACTAGGCCCCTTGTGGAGAAGGACCGGTGTGAGGTGGTGGAATGCTACAGGAGGAGGCATCGGAATTGCTGAACACACATTTAGTTGTGATATGATTTACTTACATCTTGAGAAATGCTGGGCTGGAGGAAGCACAAGCTGGAATCAAGATTGCTGGGAGAAATATCAATAATCTCAGATATGCAGATTCACGGAGTCACAAAGAATCAGACATGACTGAGGGAGTGAACTGAACTGAGGACCTATGTAAGCTTTAGGTGTGAGAGAATGAACAGAGGTGTTCAAAGACTGGCTATTCTCTATTTCTTAATTATTTCTAAATTTTAGCCTCTGGTGTCTGGTAGCATTTAGTATCTCCACTTTCAGTTCAGTTCAGTCGCTCAGTCATGTCCGACTCTTTGTGACCCCATGGACTGCAGCATGCCAGGCCTCCTTGTCCATTACCAACCCCCGGAGTTACTCAAACTCATGTCCATTGAGTCAGTGATGCCATCCAGCCATCTCATCCTGTGTTGTCCCCTTCTTCTCCTGCCTTCAATCTTTTCACTTTAGTGGGCTGCTAAAGAGATACATAGTTTTTATTAAAGCTATAATCTGTTTATCTCTTCAGACATACACCTTCTCATTTTCTTATTGTTTATCACTGCCCTCCAGAAGAAAATGGCACCTTTTAACATCAAATGAATTCATAATGCATCAAGCTCTGTCATAAATTAGTTAATAATACTGGTTACAAAAGGTTTTACCTTTAAAAAGCATTTGAGAAGACTGTCAATGCCCTTACACATTTTATTTAAACTTTATGAGCTGCTTTTTTTTAATATACCATGCTGCTAAGTCACTTCAGTTGTGTCTGACTCTGTGCGACCCCATCCCTGGGATTCTCCAGGCAAGAACACTGGAGTGGGTTGCCATTTCCTTCTCTAATGCGTGAAAGTGAAAAGTGAAAGTGAAGTTGCTCAGTCGTGTCTTTATCACTGCCCTCCAGAAGAAAATGGCACCTTTTAACATCAAATGAATTCATAATGCATCAAGCTCTGTCATAAATTAGTTAATAATACTGGTTACAAAAGGTTTTACCTTTAAAAAGCATTTGAGAAGACTGTCAATGCCCTTACACATTTTATTTAAACTTTATGAGCTGCTTTTTTTTAATATACCATGCTGCTAAGTCACTTCAGTTGTGTCTGACTCTGTGCGACCCCATCCCTGGGATTCTCCAGGCAAGAACACTGGAGTGGGTTGCCATTTCTTCTCTAATGCGTGAAAGTGAAAAGTGAAAGTGAAGTTGCTCAGTCGTGTCTGACCCTCAGCGACCCCATGGACTGCAGCCTACCAGGCTCCTCTGTCCATGGGATTTTCCAGGCAAGAGTACTGGAGTGGGGTGCCATTGCCTTCTCCGATTAATATACCATAGTGGAGAACAAATGAACAATTAAGCAAAATCAATTACCTAAAGAAGTGCTTTCACCTGGAAAAATGACTTTTAGGATGCAGATGGCAGGTTAGATTGTTCCTACATAAGGTAGTTTATATCCTCTGCACTGTGTGATAATGCATATACTCTGGCTAATGACGGAGACAGCCGAGAGACACAGGGGAGCATGCCATGTGCATGGTTTTGTAGGGTCGCATGTGCAGTGGTGAGTATCTAGAATGCCATGTCTGTGGAAGGGATGAAGCCTTTGATTGTACATAGAAGAGAACAGGAAACAACACAAGAAAGGTGAAATGTGTTTAAAATGCATTATATGTTTAAATAATTTAAAAAGTTAAAAAGCACAAGAATATAACTGTTTATCCCTGATGCATTATAATCCCATAAGTTTGGGTTGTATTTATTTCATGATTTTGATTTTTGATTTTTTTAAATATAAAGTAATTTATTTTCATTGGAGGTTAGTTACTTTACAATATTATATTGATTTTGCCATACAACAACATGAATCCACCACAGGTATACATGTGTTCCCCATCCTGAACCCCCCTCCCTCCTCCCTCCCCGTACCATCCCTCTGGGTCATCCCAGTGCACCAGCTCCAAGCATCCTGTATCATGCATCGAACCTGGACTAGAGATTCATTTCATATATGATATTATACATGTTTCAGTGCCATTCTCCCAAATCATCCCACCCTCTCCCTCTCCCACAGAGTCCAAAAGACTGTTCTATACATCTGTGTCTCTTTTGCTGTCTTGCATACAGGGTTATCGTTACCATCTTTCTAAATTCCATATATATGTGTTAGTATACTGTATTGGTGTTTTTCTTTCGGCTTACTTCACTCTGTATAAGAGGCTCCAGTTTCATCCACCTCATTAGAACTGATTCAGTGTATTCTTTTTAATGGCTGAGTAATACTCCATTGTGTATATGTACCACTGCTTTCTTATCCATTCATCTGCTGATGGACATCTAGGTTGCTTCCATGTCCTGGCTGTTATAAACAGTGCTGCAATGAACATTGGGGTACACGTGTCTCTTTCAGTTCTGGTTTACTCGGTTATTTTTGATTTTTTAAGATTTAAAGCTAGCTCAAGTTTCAAAATAATCTCAGTTCATAATTTCAAGCACATGCAGCACCCATAAGTGTCCAGCACAAAAGAAACAACTACTGTCAGCTCTTCTTTTTGTTATTACTTATAACTCAGAACAAGCATTCATACAACTGTGTACCTAATGGCATATTGAATGTTGAACAATAGGAAAGTTAATAATACATACTTTTAAAACTTTCAGTATATTAAAAAAATAAATTATTTTATTTGGAGATTAATTACTTTACAGTATTATATTGGTTTTGCCATACATCAACATGTATCCACCACAGGTATACACGTGTTCCTCATCCTGAACCCCATTTTAATGTGCTTAGAACAGTCTTATCACCTTTTGCATTATTGACCTTTGAGTGGTGCAACTTTCCTTTTTAATGTGTCTTCCTGATCAAATGACACAGTAAATTCATTGAAGGCAAAAGTGTAGGCTTTATTTCCATTTCTGTATCTGTTTTAACATTTGATGCATAAATGAGACTCAATACATTTAGTATTATTATCAATATGTGGTTGAATGGAGGCCCTGCAGATGAAAGGAAATTGAAAGGTGTAGACACTGAAATATTTGCTATCATTTAAAAATAAATATGAAGTGAAATTGTAATATTATTTGAGTCTTAGAGACTTGACATAATAATCCCAAGACTTTGTTATTCTTCTGTGTATTCATTTTAGGGCAGTTCTGCAGTGTGGCTTCTGGGCCTTTGAAATCTCTTTTAACACAATCCCTTTCATCCCCTTTCCTATAGATTGGAGTTCTTAGTTGCAAATAACAGAATCCATTCTAACTATTTTAAATAGAAAAAGAGTTTTACTAAAAGCATGTTATAGACCTCACAAACAACATTTCTAATGTACTTAACATTTTCTCTAAAACATGATGTTACTATTTTCAAACAAAATTATAAAATGAAATAAAAAAGCAGACTAAAAGTCTTTTACTCACTTTTCAATACACTATAATGTCAGAAAATTTTTAATTCAATTAAAAATTAAATCTGTATTACAGATTTTTAAAAAAATTGATAGATTGATGCCTTTATAATATGTTAATATTCTTCTTTAGAAATTGAAAACTTATACCTATATATTAATTTGTCATAATAATGGATAATAATATTACAGTTTCTGTTTTCAAGCCTTAGCTTTGGAAAATTTGTCACTGACTTCATAAAAATGGATTTCTCTGCATATTTATATTCAATAATTATTGTGTGAGATTTATTGATCTAACTTATAACTGATTAAAAACCAATTTTTATAATTTTAGCTTTGAATTAGTCATAAGACAACAGATATGCAAATAATATATATAAATAATACTTTTATTTTTAAGTATGAGAGCCTTGACATCTAAAACAAACCAGGCTATTTAACCTGGTTAAACATTTTCACCTGTCATTTTCACCTCTGACGGAGAAACTACAAGAATGCTGCATTTTTATAAAGAATTAAATTGGAGTTCATGGATCTAGGAAGACTTATACAAGTAAACTGTTGATACTGAAATGTAGTATTGATAAAAAATTTTGATTTTTTGATTGATTGAAGAATTGATAAAAAATTCTTTATTCAGAAATTTTCCACAACGTTTTTGTTGATTGGGAAAGAAAGAATTTTACTATGTTAATTATTGAATATTAAAATTATTTTGTAGTTTAATCTGACACTGAAATAAGGAACCAGTTTCACATCCTCCTTTCGGTTATATAAGGTCATGTTACAAAATCAAGGACACATCCCTTAATCTCAGTGAGCCCATTTTCCTCATCTGCAAAATCTGTGTTTTTCAGGATTGATTGTGCTTTATCCAAAGTACTTAGTAGCCGCAAACGAACAAGCAAAACCTAAAGTCAGTAGAAGGAAGGAGATTAATAAAGATCAGAGAGGAAATAAGGTACTTAGCCCAGTATCAGAATAGCACATAGGTGATACCTTATAAGTAAATAACAGTTGACATGCCTGCATATTTTTCTGGTTTGTATACTCAATTTCTGCTTATGAAGGAAAACAAAGTATTAGAAATTTTTGTTTTTCATGATCATGTTGGTACTGAGCAGATAACACACTGAAAGAAGAACTCATGGGACTGCACTGAATTCACCCACACACGCATGCACGCACATACAGGAGCCTGGAATTCCCAGTCTATACGTTTGCCTGCTCTGAACTGATATATGACTTAAGGCGTTGACTACCTCCACCCCGCATAACTCTGGAAAGCCCTGCGCCTCAGTTCTGTGCTTGGGATCACTGGAAAACTGTTGGCACCAGTCCCAAAGAAGCAACGTTTTTAGGATCCAGATTTGTTGCAGATGCCTATATATTGTTCCCAGACACAGAAAAATTATGAATGCAACAATCAATGTACCTTAAAGATTTGGTATGTTTGGATAATGAAAAAAATAAGAGTTGATTAGACAAACAGAGGAAATATGTTTTCAGTTATAACTAACATCTTATCTTCAAGAAGAATGACTTCTTCCTTTTTGGAATTTTGACCTCCTAAAGAAAGAGTGCATATAGGGATAATTTTGGAAGTTTAAAAAGCCTGGGCCAAGTTTCAAATATCTTTTCTCATAATTTGAGGGTAGCAACAACTTGCTTATTCCAGCATTCAGTGCTCATTAATTTTTCAAAATGAAGTCTGTATAGTGTTTTCTTAACTAAAGTGGTATGGGAAGATGTGGCTTCCTCTTTTTATTTTTCTTTTTAAAAAAAATCCAGTCAACAGCTGTTCAGGTGTAATAATTTCCATAAGCTTTCCTCGGTGAGTTGCTAACACATAGAAGTGCAAATGACTGTATTAATATATGTCAAAAAATATCAAACCAAAAATGTCGCTTCAGTCTCTGATCCTTTCTGGATAAATTTATCATTAAACAGACTACACAATAGAGTATCAGCTATCAGCTTCTTTTTTAAAACAAAGATGTATGCTTGGATTCTTCAGGTTCCATCTGGAGGGTGTTAAAGGCCCCTGGCCAATTTTTATACTGGGTTATGTTTTGTTTACATTTCTGAACTTTTCTACAAATAATCAGCCAAGTTTATAAATATTGCCTTTTGTTTTCAAGTATTTTTCTTGATAAAAATCTCAGGAACTGCATTGATCTATAGGGGAAGAACGTAAGAACACAGGGCAAAGCTCTGTGGTGCCAAAGTAAAATTTAATGCACAGAAGTTAATGTGAGTAAATGTAGCAACTAGATCTTTCAGCCAGAGCACTTACCCATGGTTTCTCTGGTGGATTGGGCTTTCTGACAGCATGGTGGCGTCAGGTTGGACCTTCTTAGATGGTAACTCACGGCTGCAAGCATAAGTGCTCCAGTGAGCAAAGAGGAAGCAACAGCATCTTTTATGACCTAGCTTTGGAGGTCACATAGTGTCACTTTTGCTGTATTCTATTGATGCTAGTATAATGGGTCAGTAAAGCCAACCTAGATTCAAAGGGAGGGGTTATAGTTATCACCTGTTAAGGGAATAAGTTGTCAAAAAATTGTTGATGTGTTTTAAAACTGCTGCAAGCAGAATATATATCAGCAAGTGGTCATAGGCATAATAAATTAACTTACCTTGTCAATTTTGTCATTTGAATAAGAAGCCAGACATGGCGTTGCAGCATAGACATACAGATGGGTACATGCAGGGGTAGCCTTTCAGTGAATTCAGTTCTGATCACATTCTTACTGATGCAGAAAACTAGAGGTCAGAAAATATTTCAGAGAGAGGAAAAGAAACTCTGAATATGGTTAAATTATAGAACCTGTCAACAAAGTTTTAAGGGGAATAGAGATTTTCAAAGGAAACAAGATTTCCTGGGAGTTTTAATAGGGTAGATGATGTGGGAGAGTGGAGTCCTTATCTAGCTCACAGTGGAGGAGACCTTCCAAAGAGCCTGTCCCCAAACAGTATCATATTTAAGTTACAAGCAGCAATTTAGTGACTACTGTGAAATTAATTTTCTTAATTTGAATTAATTTTGTGATTATTTAAAAATTATTTTAGGTTTTATGTGTAAAAACATAAACTTATCAGGTTTATATTTATCTTTTAAATTGGTCATTATAATAAACAGAGGTTGAGATAGAGATTTCTTTGGAGTAACTAAATTTTCCTGGGATGTATCACATTCTTCCTAATATTCAACTTCAGTCATCGATGCTTTCTGTAATTGGTTTAAAAAGCCTTCATTCTTAAATCCAATATTTTGCATATTACTCTAATTTTTCTTGCTAAAATTATCAAGACTGGGTTTCCACTGACTAGAAAACAGTCATGTGTTAATGTTTTTAACCTCTTCAAGTTTAAGGTATTTAAACTCATGAAAATATTATGGAAACATTAAGAATGAGTATGGGGCTGTATCTAAGCTAGATACACACTTGAGAAAAGATGGTATAAAGCAAGGTTGTCACATGCATCCTTAAGACCAACCATGTAACTTTGGACAGATATTTAAGAAAACAGTCCTTATGAAATCACTGATAAAAGTCAGTGCTTTTTCAGAATTCAGTTGATAAAGTGTTTTAAATAATAGCAAAACTATAGTCTTGTGAAAGTCTCCTAACTCAGGTTCTTCAAATGAATCTTTCTAAGCATACAAAATTGTAAACTGTGGTTTTATAAGGCAGAGATATTTAGTTTCTCAGAGTCAAATGGAAGGGTATAATCACTTACATCTAATGATTCCCTTAATTATTAATAGAGGTTGATAATTTCTAAAAGACCATGATTTAGAATTTTTTGTGCCTACTTCCTTTAGTAATAGCTAAGTTAGGGCAATGGCCACCAGAGGGCAGTAAATATTCCTATAATAGGAAATATCAACAAGGTGTCAAATCTCAAGTACTTTTTTATTGTATAGTTTTTGCATGGCTTGTATTTAATTTGAAACATTATATACTATAATGCAGTTTAAAGTACAGATATTATCAATGTTTATGGTCAAAATTGTATGTGATATTAATAATAAACATAAGTAGTGTTTATAGAACAGTCTCTTTTACCTGCTGGCTGTGATGCTAAGTATCTTCAATATATAGCACTTTCTTTTAAATGTCACAACAAATTTAGAAGATGAACCATTATTTACACTCATTTTGTTGTGTAAGAAACCAAGGCTTATTGTTATTAATCAAAGCCAAATAAGTGGAGATGTAGGAGATGTGGATTTGATCCCTGGGTGGGGAAGAGCCCCTGGAGCAGGACTTGGCAGCCCACTCTAGTATTCTTGCCTGGAGAGTCCCATGGGCAGAGGAGCCTGGCTACAGGGCTCAGACCATGGGGTCACGAGAGTCAGACACGACTGAGCACAGCACAGGACACGTTTAAGCCAACATTTTAACTGTTTTTCTCTCTCTCTCTCTCTTTTTTTTTTTTTTGAGGAGGAGGAGGTGGGAGATGGGCTTATACGCTTAGAAGCTGTATGCTTAATAAGTTAATAAGATTATGAGAAAATTGAGATGGCTGATTCTGAGTTGGTGCAGAAGGTTAAACTTAGAAAAGTGAGCTCTTTAGTTTGTAAAGAAAACAAAGGATGTAATACAACAGTTTATGCAAAGGAAAAAAAAATACAGAGTAGTAGTACAGTTGGTTCAAGGTTATTATTGGTGATAAGTTTTAAAAGTTATGATCTCAAGAATCTAATCTCACTAAAATGACTGCTACTTTGCTGTTTATTATGGGCTGAGTTGTATCCCCTAAAAACCCATATGTTGCAGTCTGAATCCTTATTACCTTAAAATAGAGCTCTATTTAGAAATAGGGACTTTAAGCAGGTGATTAATTTGAAACGAGGTCATTATGGTGGACTTCGATCCAACCTGACCATAGGAAGAGGAAATTGGACACAGATAGGGACAGAGGAACGACCCCTGAAGACACAGGGAGAAAACAGCCAGCTGCAAGCTGAGGAGAGAGATGTTAGGAGAAACCAGCCCTCCCAACATGTTGACCTCAGACCTCCAGACTCCAGGAGTGGGAGAAGATACATATTTGTTATTTAAGCCACCTGAGCAGGTGGTACTTTGCCATGTCAGCCCAAGAAGACTAATACGGTATATTGTCCATAAAGAACAACAGTGGGGTGAAGACTCACCCAGTCATGTATGTTCACTTCTCAATACTGTCCTGCTTTCTGACTGTCCATACAGGTCCCTGTTTCCAGTATCCAAAGTCGAACCAATAAAACAGTTTGGATTGATGGGGTAGAGGGACAGCAATGGAAAAGAGAGGGACAGCTATTTATGTGAAAGAACGTTGAACCAGAGCTTTTTCAGCTGCTGTTTCTGCCGAAGTCTCTGGGCACAGTACCACATTGTAAAGTGAGGTGCAGGACCCCCTGCAGAACTTTGAAAGGAGGTTTCCTAACTGGCTTTGCTATCACAGCTGATCACTGACTCATGTCTTTTTTTTCAATCGATTTGGAGGAAGGAATAGGAGTTTGAAGAAGGCTTTAAAGAGCTCTGACAGTGTACTGGGACTTCCCAGGTGGTGCTAATGGTAAAGAACCCACCTGCCAAGGCAGGAGACATAAGAGGTGTGGGTTCAATCCCTGGAGAAGGAAGGCAACCTACTCCAGTATTCTTGCTGGGAGAATCCCATGGACTGAGGAGCCGGGTGGGCTGCAGTCCATGGGTCGCAAAGAGTCAGGCTGAAGTGACTTAGCGTGGCAGTGTGCTGACTATCAGATCCTTTCAGCTCAAGCTCAGGGCATGGGACTTAATGGGGACACTCAGGAAGTCTGATGCCTGTCCCCTGAGCTTGGAGGACCCAGTAAATTGATGTTTGACTCATGCTTCAGCAATCTAAAAGGTGAGGAAATGTGGTTGGGTGGTTGTTCTGATGGCAGGGGGAAGAGTTTCCTGTAACATAGAGCTCGTCAGAGCAAGTCAAGGATGCTTTTGCTGTTTCTTGTGCACCTGGCACCAGGGCCATATATGTGAAACACGTGGAATAGAACCTTCTTATTTCCTGTGTAAGAGAGCAGCCTTGAGAAGCAAAAGAACGAAGCAGAAGAATGTTAGGCGTACCATCAGGTATCCAGGATCTGAGGAAGCACGTGTGTGTGGCCATCTGGAGTAGAGACGCACAGATCAAGAAACTTTCAGATGAGTGACCGCCCCTGAGGCGAGCAACCACTTTGAAGGCCGCAGGGCCGGACAGCATCAGCGTAGATCACTGTGACATCCAGAAAAGCCAAGTGAGAGAGCCCACCATTGTTCCTGCCTCACTCTGTTCCTTCTCACTCCCTCCTCCTGAAGCATCGAAACCATCGTGAATAAAAACTGAGAAAAGAGTGAGGAGGAGAAATCGACTGAATGTGCCCTGCTTTTCTGCTTCATGAACGAGCTACATGCTTAAGTGAAATTACAACTTACTATTAAATGAAATTGAACGTTCCAGTTACTGAACTGATTCTGTGTTTTGTGACCATAGAGACAGGAAGAGCTTTTATTGCCCCAGTTTTCATTTTGTGGTATGAGGAAATGGGGAAACCTCCTGAGTTTGTTTTCTGATTATACTCCACTAGTCTCTTTTACTAAATATGACAGCTATTGCAATTTATGATATTTGTGCAAAATAATAGAAGTCAGAAGTTTCAGATATATAAATTGATTTAACAAAATTGTACTAAACTAAAGTAGATGATATTCAGTATGAATAATTGGTGCCTCATATAATGTTGAGCTTATACATTATTTTAATGCGTTTTTGAGGTTTTTTTAAATTACTGGGATCTTATGGATTAGGGAAATTCTCGATAAAAGAGTATTTGTTTAGGTTTCATTTAGTAATATGCCTATAGCATATTGAGCTCAAGAGATGAATTGTTCATTTAAGGTTCATTTAAAGGTGTTAGACAGTACAGTAATTTAGCAGTCTTTCTCCCGGGTGCCAACTGTGACTTGGCACCATGCATCAGGCTGAATGACACAGCTTTTTGGAGATTAGAATTTGGTTTCTGCATCTCATGGACGTGAACAGCAACTTTCTTTTATCCCCAGAGAGTGTATACAAATGAATAGTTTGAATTGCTTTCAAAAAATAGCGTATCACAAGTATTTCTCATTTTTTCTGCTTGTTCATTTAGTTATAGTTAGGCATAACCAATCATAGCTGCTGACTGCTCTCATTCATTTTTTAATTGGTACTACTGAACATTAATCAAAAAGTTTTTTCTTTGTATAGTCAGCAATAAATTTAGACCTAGAGTGCATTTTAAAAAGCAGAAGGCAAATAAAAGTGATGGTTTTCCTGGAGAAAAACTTGCATATAAAAAGAAAATCAAAATCTCCAACAATACCCCAACTGTGAGTGTTGTGTCTAAAAATCTACATTTTATTGAGCCCTTTTGATATGTTAGGCATAAAGCTGATTTTATTATTTTCTGTTTACCTGTGAACATTTGGCTGAAGGGATTAAGTAGGCAAAAGGGGAGCATCTGTCAGAGGAAGAATTAATTTTAGGATTATCTAGGGACAGCATTTATGCACCCAGACACACCACCCTGTATCTCTCAATATGCTTTATGCTTAGAATCTAAGTCTCTAAATGGATGACAGGACAGAAGTTAAAAGGTAATAACAATAATTTACCAGCAATTCTGAGTTATGTAATTTTCCTTTTAATACTTGATTTACAATAAAGGTTTGGCTTCTGTAGCCGAGACCCTAAATAACAAAGGTTTAAACTAAATTGAATTTTAATTACCTTCCACCTGACTGACTGGGACAATGCTGTCCGGGGTTGCTTAGTTAATACTGCAGTATCAGACATAAAGCGTCTGTCTCTCTGTGCCTCTTGAGTTGTCTTCCTCTGTTTATCCAAGACAGTTCCTACCAGCACATCTGCTTTCCAGCCAGGGAGCTGAAGGAAAGAGAGAGAGAGAGTGTATGTCTCCTTTATAAGCCTGCAAGTTGGTTGTATTACTCTTTTTTTTTTTTGAGATAAAATTTGCAAAATGCAAATTCACACCTAAAAAAATTCAGAATGTATAACTCGGTGTTTTTTATTTTTTTAAGACTTGTTCAATAATCACCAATATCTAATTCTAAAAATTCTCTATTACTCCAAAAAGAAACCCCTACCTCCAAGTTCCCATTTCTCCATTTTCTGGCAACTATCTGCTTACTTTCTTTTCTGTGGATTTGTCTATCCTGGACATTTCCTATAAATGGAGTCATACAATGTGTGGCCTTTTGTAATTTCCTTCTTAGCACAATGTTTTTAATGTGAATCTCTGCTGTATCGTATGTATGTATCTTATACTTTTAAATTGTATCTTATACTTTTAAAGTGATATTCTGTCATCTGGATGTCTTCATTTATCCATTGAACAGTTGATGGACATTTGGATTGATTTCACCTTTGGCTGTTACAACATATACAAGTGTTTGGACATGTTTTCAGTTCTCTGAGATACATACATTGGAGTGGAATTGCTGGGCCATTTGGTAATTTAATGTTTAACTTTTTGAGGAGTTCATATTACTTTTTTTCTCATACATCATTGGCCAAGTCTTTATGTTATATGGATTTTGGGAATATTGAACAATTTGAAGAATATAGTCTATATTGCAACTCCAGGCCAGCTGGAAATCTATTAATCTCCGTATCTATTTACTCTTATGTAAGGGGAGAATGGGTGCTATTTACTCTTATGTAAGGGGAGGATGGGTGCTATTTACTCTTATGTAAGGGGAGGATGGATGCTAGGAAGCAACTAGTCCTTACCATGGGCATCATTCTGGTCACACAACTACCAACACGTCCTCTGCTTGCCCTGTATAGAATACAGGCTCGCCTTCCCAAGAAAGACAATCCAAATTTCTGTGCCAGGACTATCTGCAACTCGGAGTCGTAGGTGTTTGAGATATTCTCCTCCATGTGTGTCCCCTCTGATTTAAAAAGTTACCTGTCCCACAACACATTGGTGGACAATAATGATGGAATGGCCATATTACAAAATACTATTTGAAAAAGACCTTAATGGGAATTGTCAGAAGTCAATGGTCAGTGTAAAATATCATGTGCAACTTACTGGACAGGAAGAGAAAAGAGTTCTAGACTGGTAGATGAGTAAATTCCTTGGTTAGGCCATTTCCTGATTTGCTCTCTGGAAGAATCTTTTTGTCCTTTGTTCTCTGTGATCCCAGATATTGCCATCTGGAGGGTTCCTCATTGTCCATTAATCTGCACAAGTCACATCTATAGTGAGTTAAAAGTGTATCCTTGGAGAGAATCTGCCACTTGAAAATAACCCAAGGGATAAGGCTGTAATTTTAATCTGCTTTTTAGCTGTTCAAGTGGCTCACATTGTCTGGTTTTTAGGGAGAAAGCTTTTGGACCATAAAATTCTATCTCACTAAAATTACTTTTGAGATTCACATCTTAAAATTATTTCAATTGATTTGATCAATTCCACAAAGCCCCAATTTACCAGATTCTTAGTCACCTTAAATTTCAGACATTGGGTGATTAAAATCTACCAAAAAAAAAAGGAGCCAAATTCCTTTCAATTTCAGCATAGAAACTTGCTAGCATTGCCTTTAGTAGCTCTTATTCACCTTTGCTCAAAGTGACAAGAAACGACCAATACAAAAATTTTGTGGCTTTCTTCCCATAGTCTCTGCAAATTCAGGGTCACATGGCCTGCCTCCGAGGATATGGATAATTTCCTCAGACATAGTGAGGACACTAGTTTTCCTTATTTGCTGTCTCTGTGTTGGTGCAGCTGTCTTCTAAATGATCTAATTGCTCGTAATTCTGAATCTTCTCAGGGCTTCCCTGGTGGCTCAGCTGGTAAAGAATCTGCCTGCAATGAGGAGACCCCAGTTTGATTCCTGGGTCAGGAAGATCTGCTGGAGAAAGGATAGGCTACCCACTCCAGTATTCTTGGGCTTCCCTGGTGGCTCAGTTGGTAAAGAGTCCGCCTGCAATGCGGGAGACCTGCGTTCAATCCCTGGGTTGGGAAGATCCCCTGGAGAAGGGAAAGGCTACCCTCTCCAGTATTCTGGCCTGCAGAATTCCATGGACTGGATAGTCCATGGGGTCGCAAAGAATCGGACAAGACTGAGCAACTTTCACTTTCTGAATCTTCTTATAACAAATTGCTCGTAATTCTGAATCTTCTCAGGGCTTCCCTGGTGGCTCAGCTGGTAAAGAATCTGCCTGCAATGAGGAGACCCCAGTTTGATTCCTGGGTCAGGAAGATCTGCTGGAGAAAGGATAGGCTACCCACTCCAGTATTCTTGGGCTTCCCTGGTGGCTCAGTTGGTAAAGAGTCCGCCTGCAATGCGGGAGACCTGCGTTCAATCCCTGGGTTGGGAAGATCCCCTGGAGAAGGGAAAGGCTACCCTCTCCAGTATTCTGGCCTGCAGAATTCCATGGACTGGATAGTCCATGGGGTCGCAAAGAATCGGACAAGACTGAGCAACTTTCACTTTCTGAATCTTCTTATAACAAATTTTATATTTGTTAGGGTATTCAAGTCCTGTAACACAGACCTAAATTTACTCTGACTACTTTCATATGTGGTCTGGCCATAACTAGCTGGGGTGGGTAATGTGGGGAGGGCATTGTGCCAGGGACCCAGGTCATTCTACATTATTTCTTCAGCATCGCTAGGGAATTGCCTTTTATTACATAGTCCAGAGTGGCCCATTTCCTTGTCTGCACTCTAGCTAGTGAGATGGTGAAAATGTAAAGAGGAGAGTGTACTTAATTTCAATGTTGAGGCTCAAAAGTTCCACAAATCACCTAAACTCACATTCCATTGACCAGAAATTTGCCATGTGGCCACACCTGGATTCAAGGTTAGTTTGAGAAAATAAGTCTTTATTGTAAGCAATGATACACTCAGATTAAAGTGGGACTTTTTATTTTTTATGAAAAGGAGAAAATAAATATTGGAGGCAATCTAGCAGTCTCTTCCTTATTTCCTACCTGTTAGTATGAGAAATTATAGTGAGAATTATCAGTAGCTTAAAATTGATTATATTACAAGTAAAATTATATATTTTCATTGTACTATTTATCTCTAAAACTGATTTTCCTTTTTCCAAATTAACTTTATCTGGTCTCTTAGCCTATAGTATCAAGTCACTCAGTCGTGTCTGACTCTTTGCAACCCCATGGACTGCAGCCTGCCAGAGTCCTCTGTCTATGTGATTTCCCAGGCAAGATTACTGGAGTAGGTTGTCAGTTCCTTCTCCAGGGATCTTCTTGACTCAGGGATCAAACGGTCTCCTGAATTGAAGGCAGATTCTTTAACACTGAGCCACCAGGGAAACTCAATACATAATATCATGATACAAATTTCAGGGGTAATAGATATGACAAGTTATTGTCATTCTTGATTTCTCTCACTCTTTAAACTTGACTTTTATGTTCTTTTAAAATAATAGTTCCAAGAACAAAAAAGAATAGCAATTCAGTAACTACATACTTCTCTTTGACTTACTGGACATGTAAGAAGTAGATAAAGAGGGTAAAAACACTTCAGTCCCTGTTTTTAAATTTTTTGTTTTTAAACAAAACTAGTTCTCACAGAGTTGATTCTAATTCATTCATTGTTAATAAAACAAGTTTCGGATCCAGAAATGTCATTCCAACTAAAAATCTGAAGTAAGATTTAATCTATATGTGCTTTATATTCTAGCCACAGAAATTTTTTTCACTCAAGGTTCATGCTTTTTGACTGGTAATATCATTAACTTAAACCCTTTTCCTCTCCTTGCCCATTAGCTTATGAGATCTAATATCAAAAATAGAAAAACTGCATCATAGGTTTCTCACATTATGATTTCATTCTGTTTGACAATTTGTAATGGCCAATATTTTGTTTTGAGATTGGATGTCCTTAAGATATCTTATGGTTGCTTTTAGTAAACTGCTAACTTTACTTAAAAATCTAAATTTAATTTTCCAAAATTTTTTGTGGAAATAATTCAAATTAGGTGTCAGGTGATAGGATGATTATAGGTGTCAGGCCACTCTTTGAACACATTCTGATGATGAATCACACAAAAATTCATCTTGGTTTCATTTTATAATGGTTTTGGGAAACTGTGTATCCTACAAAACCCTACAGGGTATAAGGCTGCTCATCATAAGATTTATTAAAATGGAAACAAATTTTATTAACATATTCTGGCCTGGAATAAATGTATTTTTATATTAGAAGCTAGAATTTGTACCAAGATACAACTTCCCTATTCAAGGTCTGTTTGCAACAATTGGCTTGTAGATATATTTTGTTTGGTCAACGTAGTATTTTAAAAATAAAACTGAACTCATTGTTTGCATCTTTAAAATTAATTTTTAACATAGCAATTCTTATTTGCAGCTTTTCTTTTTAAAAATGCTAAGTTTTGGCCATGAGGAGTCCCTGTTGCCATATGAGCTAAGCAGTGGCTGTCCTCTCAGTGGGTGTGAGCTTTGTCCAGTTCAGTTCACTAATAGTCCTTTATTTTTTAAAATTTAATTTTTATTTTTTAATTTTTATTTTATATTGGAGATGAACAATTTTGTATTACTATAGAGTGTACAGCAAAATGGTTTAGATATACACATATATATATCTATTCCTTTTCAATTATTTTCCCATTTTGGTTTTTACAGAGCAGAGTTCTGAGCAGAGTTCCCTGTACTATATAGTAGGTCCTTGTTGGTTATCTATCTTAAATTCAATAGTGGGTATAGGTCTATCCAAACTTCAGTCTGTCTTTCCCCTTTGGTAACCATCAATTTGTTTTCTAAATCTGTGAGTCTGTTTTGTAAATAAGTTCATTCGTATTATTTTTTAGGTTCCACATATAAGTGATGTCATATGATATTTGTCTTTCTCTGTCTGAATTTCTCAGTGTGATAATCTCCAGGTCCATCTAGTTGCTGCAAATGGCGTCATTTCATTCTTTTTAACAGCTGAGTAATGTTCCACTGTATATATATGTATCACATCTCCTTTATTCTTTCTTCTGTTGATGGACATTTACATTTCTTCTATGCATTGGCTATTGCAAACAGTGCTGCAGTGAATTTTGGGATTTCCTGAATTCTTTCCAGTCATGGTTTTTCCCAGATACATGCCCAGGAGTGGGATTGCTGGATCATAAGGTGGCTCTATTTTTAGTTGTGTTTTTTTTAAGGAACCTCATACTGTTCTTCATAGTGGCTGTACTAGTTTACATTTTCACAAACAGTGTAGAAGTATTCCCTTTTCTCTGCACCTTCTCCAGCATATTTACTATTTGTAGACTTCTTGATGATGACCATTCTGACTTGTGTGGTAGTGTCTCATTTTAGTTTTGATTTGCATTTGTCTAATGATCAGCAGTGTTGAGCATCTTTTCACATAACTCTTGGCCATCTGTATGTCCTCTTTGGAGGAATGTCTGTTTGGAGATTCTGTCTATTTTTTGATTTTTTTCATATTGAGCTGCATGAACAGTTTGTAAATTTTGGCAGTTAATCCCTCGTCAGTGCATCATTTTCAGTTATTTCTTCCATTCTGTGAGTTGCCTTTTTGGTGTTTATTATTTCCTTTGCTGTGCAAAAGCTTTTAATTTTAATTAGGTCCCATTTGTTTTATTTCTGGTTAGATGTAAGACCATTTGAGGAATTTCAGTAGAATTGAAAGGAAAGAAGTGGAGGGAAGGCTTCATTAGCAGCTAAGACTATTCTTTACGATGTTTCAGAAATGCCCCATCTTGTCTTCCAGCTGAGTCTTCTCTGAAGCTCTTCCAGGAGCTTGCGCTCCCATCACCCTTTCACCCCAGTGTTTCTTAGAGATGCTGCTGCCACGGGGGCTACAGTACAGCTTCTGCTCTCTCGGTGCCTTTGGGGTCTTCTCCTTCTCAAATCACTTCCACGGATTGCTGTCTTCTTCCTTAATGACAGGCAGAAAATGAGATTTTCTTTTTATTTAGCAGTAGCAGCTTTGGGACCAAGATGGGATTAGTTCTACCATAGCTGTAGAGTGCCATAATAATAAATTGTAAGGAATTTTGGAATTACAGCAACTAGTGAAATCTTGGGGGAAGCCATTAAATCTGTCATTTCTAATCCTGTTGAAATGTTAATTTCAGTCACCAAGTGCAAGTGCAAAAATAATGTTCGTTATAGTTAAGAGTGTGGACATAGCATTTATGTTATAGAATTTGGGATGAATTTAAGTATCCAGGTACTTACAGGGATAAGACATCTGTATTGTTGAAGATAACCCTTGTTACTGCTTTACAGGACGAGCTACTGTCCTTTACAGATATGTAAGTGAGATTCATGTACTCTTGAAAATTTCAGAGGCTGGTAGGATAAAAGTGACTATACAAACCATATTCTAAATTTAAAAGAAAATTGATGTAGAGTCTCAGTCTTTTCCACTTATAAAACAAAGCTAATGGACTTTGTAATTTCTAATTGCCTTAGGTTGGAGAAGGCAATGGCACCCCACTCTAGTACTCTTGCCTGGAAAATCCCATGGATGGAGGAGCCTGGTGGGCTGCAGTCCATGGGGTCGCTAGGAGTTGGACACGACTGAGCAACTTCACTTTCACTTTTCACTTTCATGCATTGGAGAAGGAAATGGCAACCCACTCCAGTGTTCTTGCCTGGAGAATCCCAGGGACAGAGGAACCTCGGGGCTGCCATCTCTGGAGTCGCACAGAGTCGGACACGACTGAAGCGACTTAGCAGCAGCAGCAGCAATTGCCTTAGGTTGTAAAAACTTGTGGTTTTTATTTAAAAATAATTTACATATGAAAGGTGAGAGTAGGTAAAAACTAACATCTAGCAAAAATACAATAAGGGACTTGTGGAATATGCAACAGAGTTAGAGAACCATGACCTATTTATGCTGTGTCCAAGACTCAAGATCGATGTATCAAAGCTGCCTCTCTTGGGCAGTGATCCATTGCCCGAATTATTTAGTATAATGCTCCATTTTCGGGTAGTCGAAAACCTCAGGAGGATACAGATTCTGCTCATTATTGCTCTGTTTTGCTCGTTTTGCTATATTTGTCACTTATTATTTCATATTTATTTACTCATGCTGAGTTACATTAGTCAGTAAATTATTTCCCTGGACTCTGATTCTGTCAAAGTTATATGAATTCAGTTATATTCTCCTAACTTATTCTGTCTTCAGGATTTTCTTTCCCAGCATTTGCAAGCTTCAGCACTCTTACTCCTTGCTTCCTCTTCAGCCTTAGAAATAAAAAATGAGCCACCGTGGTTTCCATATTGATTCTCATGGTACCTCGCTTGTCACTGCACTCAGGGTTGAAACCCTTCCTTTCTCTGAGTCAGTTGTCTTTGAACTAGCTATTCTATATTGCAGACAGTGCTTGTTAACCTTGAGGATTAATGTTTGGTTGGTGATGTATTTTTAAAACCTCACTGAAATTCAGGTACTGTAATTTATGGCGGTGGTTTACTTCAGTCAGATCTGAGATATTATTCCTTTATAAAAATGCTGGCATTTATATGTTGCAAACTTGTCTGTTTAAACAGAATTATTTTCCTCTTAAGCATCTTTTGTTTCTCTAGGATAACTTCATTTGATTCACAGCTTCAAGGGCTTTCTCCACTGCCCCATCACTCATTATTTCTGGAGCAGTAAAAAGCACTTTGCTATACTTTTTTTTTTTGGTACCAACATCCTATTCAGTCGCAAAATTGTGTCTGACTCTTTGTGACCCCGTGGACTGCAACACTCTGGGCTCCTCTCTTTACCACTATTTCCCAGAGTTGGCTCAAATTAATATCTCAAGTTCATGTCCATTGAGTTGATGATGCTATCTAACCATCTCATCCTCTGCTGCCCCCTTCCCCTTCTTTTCTTTCCCAGTATTGGGGGAAATGAGTCGGCTCTTCACTTCAGTTGGCCAAAAGTATTGGAGCTTTAGCTTCAGCATCAATCCTTTCAATGAATAATCAGGGTTGATTTCTTTGAGGATTGACTGGTTTGATCTCCTAACAATTCAAGAGACTCTCAAAAGTCTTATCCAGCACCACAGTTTGAAAGCATCAGTTCTTTCGTGCTCAGCTGTCCTTATGGTCCAGCTTCACATTGGTTCATAACTACTGGAAAAACCATAGCTTTGACTATATGGACCTTTGTCGGCAAAGTGATATCTTTGCTTTTTAATACACTGTCTAGGTTTGTCATAGCTTTCCTTCCAAGGAGCACACATCTTTTAATTTCATGGCTGCAGTCACTGTCCATAGTGAAAGAAAATGAAGTCTGGGAACCAGAAAAATAATGTGTCAGTGCTTTCACTTTCCCCCCTTCTATTTGTCATGAAGTGATGGGACTAGATGCCATGATCTTAGATTTTTGAATGTTGAGTTTCAAGCCAGTCTTTTTCACTCTCCTCTTTCACCGTCATCAAGAGACTCTTCAGGTCTTCTTCACTTTCTGGCATTAAAGTGGTATCATCTGCATATCTGAGGTTGATATTTCTCCTGGCAGTCTTGATTCCAGCTTGTGATTTATCCAGCCTGTCATTTCTCATGATGTACTCTGAATATAAGTTAAATAAGCAGTGTGACAATATATAGCCTTGTCGTACTCCCTTACCAACTTTGAACCAGTCTATTGTTCCATGTCTGGTACTAACTTTTGCTTCTTGACCTGCATACGGGTTTCTCAGGAGACAGGTAAGGTGATCTGGTATTCCCATCCTTTGAGAATTTTCCACAGTTTATTGTGATCCACATAGTCAAAGGCTTTAGCGTAGTCAGTGAAGCAGAAGTAGATTGTTTTTTTTTTTTTTTTTTCCTGAAATTCCTTTGCTATCTCTATGATCCAAAGAATGTTGGAAATTTGACTTCTGGTTCCTCTGCCTTTTCTAAACCTAGCTTGCACATCCAGAATTTCTAAGCTCACATTCTGCTGAAGCCTAGGTTGAAGGATTTTGAGCATAACCTTGCATCAAGTGTTAGCTTGTACATCTGGAACGTCTCAGTTCACATTCTGGTGAAGCCTAGATTGAAGGATTTTGAGCATAACTGTGCATCATTATCCTAAATTATAATAAAAAGTCTTTAATTCTAGTTGTAGTTCAGCCATTGGTTACCCAGCATTGGACAGATCCCTTGCTGTTATCTGGGTCATTTTTTTCTCAGGGAAATGGGCATACTTTTAATTGGTCATCCCCCTGTACAATCTTTATAAAAGATTGTATACCAGGTAAACAGGAAAAGGAATTTTAAAATTAGAATACCATATATAAATAGGTCTATAGTACAGTGTCGTAGGTTAGCAGAGTAACTGGCATAGAGTATAGGCTTGAGATAAATATTAAAGGAGTCACATATCCAAGTTATTACAACTTGTCATAGATTCATAGGATCAAAGACAATCTTATATTGTCCTCTTACATGTAAGGCCTAGCAATTGTCCCTCTGCTTATTAATGGCAAATCTGCCATAGGATTTAAAAACCCTGACTCCTGTCTTGGCTCATATATAGCACCATTTTGGACCACTGCTTCTTATTGGAGTGTACATGCAGCAGATGTGTTTGACTTTATAAACCATTGCTGCCAGTTTGAATACTCTTCAGTGGGAGAAGAGAGATATTTTTGCCCCTAAATGTTGATTTGGGGAATGAAAAATGTGGAGAAAGTAAAATTATTTTACTAATGTACCTTTCAATGTAATCTGGAGGTTTTCTTGAAGGTAGTTTTAGTTTTAATCATCTCCCTTCTAGATTTCATTATACCTTCTTCAGTCCAGAGCTCTCGCCCAATTGCTTGCTGATTCTTTGGGTTGAGGTATGATTTTGTTCTGGCCTTTCTGCCTCCTGTGCTTTGGCTTCTCCATGTGGATCTTAGTTTCTGTACCATCTCAGCCTTGGACTAGAACTTATTTATAAAAATAAACCTCTGACACCAAGAATTCATCCAGTTAGGTTACTTGACTGCATATATTTTGGGGGAGACTGTTTATAGTAAGGGGTCAGTTGCATAGTTCACAGCTTTCTTCTGTTTTGCCAGCATCATTTTTTTTAAGGTTATGTTTCTTTTTGTTATCTCTATCTCAGATTATCTCAAGAATTTTAAATGCCTTCCTTTGTAGTTGACAAAGTCTTTTAGTTCTCCTGTGAGAAAACTTTACAAGAGCCAACACAAAGACACAGGTTAAGAGTGGGGGCTGAGAGATATGAACTACCAGTCTATAAATAAATAAGTCACAGGGATGTAATATGCAGCACAGGGAATATACACAATATTTTATAATAATTTTGTACTTTGTGCAATGTATAAAAATATCAAGATGCTATCTATGTTTTATACCTGAAACTAATATACTATTGTATGTAAGCTGTATTTCAATGAGTAAAAATGTGAAAGAAGGTCTCATGGAAATATAACAAAAAAGAATGTGGGGATTAGTTAATTTTATCATTATTTTTTAATTCAATGACTAAGAGAAATTCTGGTGCCTTACTTACATAATATTACTTACATAATTTGTAAGTAATATTCCTCTATTTTGATTTATAAGCCCTTATTTTCATATGATCATACTAATGTAAGTATCTGAAGCCTTATAAGTCAGATCATTCATTTTAGGTTTTGTCAGTGACATAATATCCAGCATAAACTATATTAAATGATAAAACTTCAAGGTTGATTTAACCTAGCAGTTGAACAAAGTCAAAAATAATAATTTTCATGTGTGGGTGGCCCCTCTCAAAGTGGTGGGTGCTAACATTTGCTAAATCTTTATTGGCTACACTCAGAGTATTGTTTCTCTCTCAACTTTAAAATTTTGGATTCAATGCTGACTAGATGATGTATGTTATATGCTTAAAATTTTGATTCAAATCACTGATTAAGTGGATCAGATAATGTTGATCAATTTAGACCAATAAATGTCCACCAGTGGATCTACGAACTCAGTTTGTCCATATGGTTCAGTATGGGTTGGGGGTTTTATTTCCCAACAGAAATCTTAGGATTGAGAGGGTGTTGGGTAAGAGACCAATAATTATCAACTATCCCATATGAAAAGCTTCTTTCCTCAAACTGGGTGAATCCTAAAATGAGAAAGCCTATTGTTTGAATGTAACTTAAATATATATATATATATAAGGTGAGGTGAAGGTGAAGTCGCTCAGTCATGTCCGACTCTTTGCTACCCCGTGGACTGTAGCCTACCAGGCTCCTCCGTCCATGGGATTCTCCAGGCAAGAATACTGGAGTGGGTTGCCATTTCCTTCTCCAGGAGATCTTCCCTACCCAGAGATTGAACCCAGATCTCCCGCATTGGAGGCAGACGCTTTAACCTCTGAGCCACCAGAGAAGCCCATATATACATATACATATATATATATATGTATGTATGTATGTATATATGTGAACTACAAATTGGCACTTGCCATGGGTGCTTGCCATCTTTCTCTAAAAGGATTAAGTCATGAGCTGCTGCAGCTGCTGACCTTGAACACCCTCTGAAGGGAATCAGGGTGGAGAACAGAAATAAGGCACCCTGTGCTTGGTGGGAAAACTGGCAGGACAGGTCTTCAGATAGTTAGGTATTTTCAAAAGCCAGTTTTGTGAGCCCAAATCATGTATCTCCCCATATCTAGAAAAGCACTAAAATCCTTCATGGTGACTGTTTCTCATGACTAATAAAGCTTCATGATACTAGTAGAAACCTTCTGGAAAAATATGTGCTTGATGGCATGTATTTCCCTTCACCAGAATCACAGGTATACTGACCTTGCCCCTCTGCCTCTTTGAGCAATCTCCCAGAGCTATCTGAGGTGCTGTTTCCTGGGCTGCAGCCCTCATTTTGCCCCAAATAAAACTTAATTTGCAACTTTGGCATGGTTCATTTTTTTTGAAGGCAGTGTATTGTTTGCCATCTTTCAGATGCAGGGACAGTCAGTGTTGAATATTGTCAATTGTAAACCAAATCCAATTTTCCCTGTTTCTAGACTATAGTAACAATTATTGCTGCTCACTGAATAGTGACTGCTCTAAATCTTCTGGGTTCAAAGTAGGCTTGACCTTTGTGGCTCCTGTAGTTGGATGAGACCCTGTGACTAGGTCTGGAATATATATATATATATATATATATACGTTTTTTTTTTTCAGTGAGTTTTTAATGGAAGTGACATGTATCACTGTTGGGCCAGGCCATATAAATGCCAGTGCTGAGCCAGACCTTATAAATGCCAGTGAAAGACTCTTAAGATTTTTTCCCTCTTATCACAGCATCTGGCATAGATCCAGGGAGAATCTCAGATTAAGGACAAAGAGAAGGCACTGAGCAGAGCTATCTGCTGAGCCCTGTAGGACATAGAAAATGGGTAAGAAATAAAACTTTATTGTTGAAGCACTGAGAGTTGAGAATTGACTGCTGAGTTGAGTCTGTCTTACTGTACATATATTAATCTAGTTTTGGCCTGGCATATTGTCACTGAGAGGGCCAGGGGCTGCATTTCCCAGTCATGGCCATGTGGGAGCTTTTTGTCACGACATGTGGCATCTGTAGTTGTGGCATGCAAACTCCTAGTTGCAGCATGTGGGGTCTAGTTTCCTGATCAGGGATTGAACCAAGGTCCCCTGCATTGGGAGCATGGAGTCTTAGCCACTGGATCACCAAGGAAGTCCCAGATTCTATATTCTTTAAATCCTTGCCTTTAAAGTATTTACTGAAGTAATCTGTTCTTCACCCTAACAAATATATCAGTTGGGTAGAATAATATTCAAGGTGAAGGAGAGGTATATTAATATTACAGTGCATGGTACTTCCTGGAACTTGCTTATTATTTAATAGTAAAGTTAAGAAATATGAAAATTAAGAATTTAGAGGAAGCTGAAGCAGAATAGGGTTGATGCATCATGTTATGGTGAGAGGATCCTGCACTTTGAAGGTAGTCAGGCACAAAGTGAGACTGAGTTTAGACTCCATTACCTGCTAATTATATGATGTTGGGTGGATGATTATAAAATATACAATGATGGTGATTATTATTAATATCATTCTGTAAGTTATCTAGAGAAGTTTATGACAAATAATGGACATTCAATTGATGTTTTATTGTTGATATTAATTCAAAGTAGTTTGCATAAGCAGTGAAATTTCAAAAGATACATTTGCAAGGGGCAACAAAAATAGAGAATGTTTTGTGTGGATAATGGGGAGGAAACTAAAATTTGAAAGCTATAAAGGTGTTTTTTCTTTCTGGCTTACTTCACTCTGTATAATTGGCTCCAGTTTCATCCACCACATTAGAACTGATTCAAATGTATTCTTTTTAATGGCTGAGTAATACTCCATTGTGTCTATGTACCACAGCTTTCTTATCCATTCGTCTACTGATGGACATCTAGGTTACTTCCATGTCCTGGCTATTATAAACAGTGCTGCAATGAACATTGGGGTATACGTGTTTCTTTCAATTCTGGTTTCCTCAGTGTGTATGCCCAGCAGTGGGATTGCTGGGTCATAGTTCAGTTCAATTCAGTTGCTCAGTCGTGTCGGACTCTTTGCGACCCCATGAATCGCAGCACGCCAGGCCTCCCTGTCCATCACCAACTCCCGGAGTTCACCCAGACCCACGCCCATGGAGTCAGTGATGCCATCCAGCCATCTCATCCTCGGTCATCCCCTTCTCCTCGTGCCCCCAATCCCTGCCAACATTAGAATCTTTTCCAGTGAGTCAACTCTTCGCATGAGGTGGCCAAAGTACTGGAGCTTCAGCTTCAGCATCATTCCTTCCAAAGAAATCCCAGGGCCGATCTCCTTCAGAATGGACTGGTTGGATCTCCTTGCAGTCCAAGGGACTCTCAAGAATCTTCTCCAACACCACAGTTCAAAAGCATTAATTCTTCGGTGCTCAGCCTTCTTCACAGTCCAACTCTCACATCCATACTTGACTACTGGAAAAACCATAGCCTTGACTAGACAGACCTTAGTCGGCAAAGTAGTATCTCTGCTTTTGAATATGCTATCTAGGTTGGTCATAACTTTTCTTCCAAGGAGTAAGCGTCTTTTAATTTCATGGCTGCAGTCACCATCTGTAGTGATTTTGGAGCCCCCCAGAAAAATAAAGTCTGACACTGTTTCTACTGTTTCCCCATCTATTTCCCATGAAGTAATGGGACCAGATGCCATGATCTTCGTTTTCTGAACGTTCAGCTTTAAGCCAACTTTTTCACTTCCTCTTTCACTTTCAAGAGGCTCTTTAGTTCCTCTTCACTTTCTGCCATAAGGGTGGTGTCATCTGCATATCTGAGGTTATTGATATTTCTCCCAGCAATCTTGATTCCAGCTTGTGTTTCTTCCAGTCCAGTGTTTCTCATGATGTACTCTGCATAGAAGTTAAATAAGCAGGGTGACAATATACAGCCTTGATGTACTCCTTTTCCTATCTGGAACCAGTCTGTTGTTCCATGTCCAGTTCTAACTGTTGCTTCCTGACCTGCATACAGATTTCTCAAGAGGCAGGTCAGGTGGTCTGGTATTCCCATCTCTCTCAGAATTTTCCACAGTTTATTATGATCCATACAGTCAAAGGCTTTGGCATAGTCAATAAAGCAGAAATAGATGTTTTTCTGGAACTCGCTTGCTTTTTCAGTGATCCAGCAGGTATTGGCAATTTGATCTCTGGTTCCTCTGCCTTTTCTAAAACCAGCTTGAACATCAGGGAGTTCACGGTTCACGTGTTGCTGAAGCCTGGCTTGGAGAATTTTGAGCATTACTTTACTAGCATGTGAGATGAGTGCAATTGTGCGGTAGTTTGAGCATTCTTTGACATTGCCTTTCTTTGGGATTGGAATAAAAACTGACCTTTTCCAGTCCTGTGGCCACTGCTGAGTTTTCCAAATTTGCTGGCATATTGAGTGCAGCACTTTTACAGCATCATCTTTCAGGATTTGGAATAGCTTAACTGGAATTCCATCACCTCCACTAGCTTTGTTTGTAGTGATGCTTTCTAAGGCCCACTTGACTTCACATTCCTTAAGGCAGTTCTATTTCCAGTTTTTTAAGGAATCTCCACACTGTTCTCCGTAACGGCTGTACTAGTTTGCATTCCCACCAACAGTGTAAGAGGGTTCCCTTTTCTCCACACCCCCTCCAGCATTTATTACTTGTAGACTTTTCAATACAAGATACAGGATGCTTGGGGCTGGTGCACTGGGATGACCCAGAGAGATGATATGGGGAAGGAGGTGAGAGGGCGTTCAGGATTGGGAACATATGTATACCCATGGCGGATTCATGTTGATGTATGGCAAAACCAATACAGTACTGTAATGTAAAATAATAATAATAAAAAAGCTATAAACGATTTTTCCTGGAGCGGTGGTGAGTGAGTTGAGGCAGAGTTTAATCAGGTGTGTAGGAGGCCAGGGTGAAATGTACATAGGATAAATGGGGCATGGAGGAGATGGGATAAAGTACAGCAGAAAAGATATATTAGAGAAGAGAGGATTGAGAAGTTAATTCTCTCACTGCTAGCATATAGCAGAGTCAAGGATAGATTCATTTGGGAAGACATGAAAGATATCATTTTGGGACCCTCTTTGTTGGGAAAAAGAATCTAAGATTACAAATACAAATTTAGGTACTGGAGCAGGTCTGTGGATCCATTCTCCTCCCTTTCTAGGAAAAGGGGATGCTCCTACGAGAGGAAGAAGGTGACGTCATCAAATTTCAGTGTAAACTTCTTAATAACAGACCTCTTAGCAAGTGAACCAGTAATATTTGCTATCATAAAATTTAATATCGTTGGAATATTTTAGTTTTTTCTAGGATTGCTTGTGGAAGATAGACTTTTGTGGGATGGCTCTGGGGAAAATGTCATGTTAACTATGTGTAGCTATTTAAGTGGGCTTCCCAGGTGGCACCCTGGGAAAGAAGCTGCCTGCCAGTGCAGGAGACGTAAGTAATGCGTGTTCAATCCCTGGGTCAGGAACATCCTCTGGAGAAGGGCATGGCAACCCACTCCAGTATCTTGCCTGGAGAATCCTATGAACCGAGAAGCCTGGTGGGCTCTGGTCCATAGGGTTGCAAAGAGTCAGACACAACTGAGGCGACTTGGCACAGCGACTAAGTATAAAATGAAGATGTTTTAATGACAGGAATGCCTCCTTCTGTGTAAAGGGTGTGGCTATACATATCATTTAGAGATTTCATTTATTAATTTCATAGTCACAGAACACATCTGGAGGCCTTCATTGGAGGCCCTGGATCTTTCCCTGTTTCCCTGAGCCTCGTGATTACTTGAATTCTTTAAATTGCTAGTAATGTTTGCAACTGGCTAAGATCGCTGATCTGTGTGAGTCTAATTTAACAATATGATTCTTCACGCATTATGTGCAGGGTTGTATTTCATACCTAAAAATCTCAATAGCTAAGGTGTTTATTGTTGTTTTTATTATTTTGGCAAAAAATATGATGGGGAAATACGATGAAGACTTGATGCCAAGTTAGTGGCCTGTCAGTCTTTGAAATGGTAAAAAAAAAACCCATTGCATATTACTGTAATAAGTCTTGATGGAATTTGTAGAAAAATCCCTCTATATATAGGGGAAATGGCTAAATGGATAGAGTGGTTGAAAGGGGGGCAGATTAATTAAAAATTCTATTCACTGGTTATTGTTATCCTTGATAAAAGCTAGACTTTTAAAGGAAGAGTAGATGGCAGTGGGGAAAGATAAAGTCAGTAAGGTAAGGTTATTCTGGAAAGCCTTTCATGTCTTTTTGATAATGGAGAGAGATGTTGCTTTCATTAGCAAAGTAACTCAGCGGTAACTGTTGGTTACTCAAAAGTTCATACTTGCAGCTGGAGACCCAGTTCAGGTAACTGTGGAATCCTGAGATTCTGTGTGTTCAAGTATTAGGATTCTTAAAACATTAGAAAGCATGGAGAAATATTATTGGTATAATCTCTTAGAAATAGCTATTGAGGAGGTGTACAGTTTGTTCTTGTTGAATGGAAGTGATTATTTGGGTTAATGGCTGATCCCCAGGTTGCTGAGAACTTTGATGAGCAAAGGCATTTGGATGGTCTGAAATGAACAAGCTGCAGTTGACAAGGCTGATAGAGTCTCAGCCTCGTGCTTACCTCTTAAAGGGCCATGCTGAATTCCCTCTTAACTGTCTGTTTTGAGAAAATTGACCACCTCAGCAAAATGCTAAGCCATAAAATCCAAAAAAGATAACCAAAAGACCAAGATCTGCTTGCTTCATCTCTGCCGGGGGGTTTAGACTGTACTCAGTATTAGTGGCCTAGGAAAGCAGGATGTTGTTAGGAATGTTAACTGTAGGCGCTCAGTGTGAAATAAATCCTGTGTGTAGGGAATGTGCTCAGAATGGCATGGAGGTAAACCCAGGAGGGGTAGAGGTACTTCTAAGTTGACCAGGGTAGGAGTGGAATTAGGATTTGGAAAGTGGGCCTACAAAGGATAATCCCCTCCTTTTTTCTTCATGAAATGCTTGGGATGGATATTATATGAAAATAGGGCATACTACCCTTTAGATATATGCTAAATCTATCACCCATGCAATTTTTTTAACTGGCTGTGATAAATGGGAACCTTAGGAACCATGTCTTTCTTCAGTTCAGTCGCTCAGTCGTGTCTGACTCTTTGCGACCCCATGAATCGCAGCACTACAGGCTTCCCTGTCCATCACCAACTCCCGGAGTTCACTCAGACTCACATCCATCAAATCAGTGATGCCATCCAGCCATCTCATCCTCTGTCGTCCCTTTTTCCTCCTGCCCCCAATCCCTCCCAGCATCAGAGTCTTTTCTGAGTCAACTCTTTCCATGAGGTGGCCAAAGTACTGGAGTTTCAGCTTTAGCACCATTCCTTCCAAAGAAATCCCGGGGCTGATCTCCTTCAGAATGGACTGGTTGGATCTCCTTGCAGTCCAAGGGACTCTCAAGAGTCTTCTCCAACACCACAGTTCAAAAGCATCAATTCTTCAGTTGCTCAGCTTTCTTCACAGTCCAACTCTCACATCCATACATGATCACTGGAAAAACCATAGCCTTGACTAGACAGACCTTAGTCGGCAAAGTAATGTCTCTGCTTTTCAATATGCTATCTAGGTTGGTCATAACTTTCCTTCCAAGGAGTAAGCATCTTTTAATTTTATGGCTGTAGTCACCATCTGCAGTGATTTTGGAGCCCAAAAAAGTAAAGTCTGACACTGTTTCCACTGTTTCCCCATCTATTTCCCATGAAGTGATGGGACCAGATGCCATGATCTTCGTTTTCTGAATGTTCAGCTTTAAGCAACTTTTTCACTCTCCTCTTTCACTTTCATCAAGAGGCTTTTTAGTTCCTCTTCACTTTCTGCCATAAGGGTGGTGTCATCTGCATATCTGAGGTTATTGATATTTCTCCCGGCAATCTTGATTCCAGCTTGTGTTTCTCCCAGTCCAGCATTTCTCGTGATGTACTCTGCATAGAAGTTAAATAAGCAGGGTGACAATATACAGCCTTGACGTACTCCTTTTCCTATTTGGGACCAGTCTGTTGTTCCATGTCCAGTTCTAACTGTTGCTTCCTGACGTGCATACAGATTTCTCAAGAGGCAGGTCAAGTGGTCTGGTATTCCCGTCTCTCTCAGAATTTTCCACAGTTTATTATGATCCATACAGTCAAAGGCTTTGGCATAGTCAATAAAGCAGAAATAGATGTTTTTCTGGAACTCTCTTGCCTTTTTGATGATGTCTTTCTTAGTAATAAACCTTAAGTTATAGAGAATTCAAAGAGGGAAATGAAATTACTACTGTCATTAAGAAATGGCTGGAGCAGGTATTTTTGACTTTCTGTGTCTCTTGTTAATAGTTCTGCCTGGACAGTACTTATGGAAGACAGTGTTTACAGGTTAATATCATACTGTGGCCAGAGTCACTTATTTGGTTGCTCCAACTGTGTTTGACACACTGGAGTCACACAGGAAGTGCAGAAGGCCAGTGGGGACTGGTATGATGTACCACTTTCTTCTCAGTAGCAAATTTGCGAGCCAGTCAGGTACAGTTTGCAGTCTTGAGGAACAGAAGTCAGTCTGCATTCATTGTTCTGAATCATAGGAATTTGAATTCTCAAGCACACGGCCACAATGTAATGAGGGAGGGCTTGAATATGGTAATGATTAGATAATGATTAGTATACTGCACTGATGACATGATTGTCACTGAGTCCTCAGAGGAAGAAGCCCTGGAGGACAAAACAAGGCTGGCTGACATGTCCAGCTAAAACTCAAGGCCTGGCTCAGTCCATGAAATTCCTGGGGATTATGTGGATTGGAAAATATAGGGCATTCCCCTGAGAAATAACATTCTCAGAAACCCTGCCAGGTGGAAAGACACTAGAAGCCTTCAGGATTGTTCGTGTGTTGGAGAAACTGCATTCCTCTTCTAGAACCTCTCATGGCCCCGGTTCACAAAGTCACTAGATAAGTTGGAATGTTAGTTCATGAGCAGAGAAATAATGATGAACAGAATTAGAGAAGCTGCCTGGTACAGACAGCCCCCCTTGAACACCGTGAACAATATTTGACTGTACATGGATCAAACAATTGGCAGAAATGAAATGAGGTGAAGACATCTTGGATTTGTAAACTATCTGAAGCAGGCCTCAATATAGATCATTATAGAGCATTTTTCAGTTTGTTACTAGGGAGTGGTGAAAATGACCCACAGCAGAGACATTTTAGGTGAGAAAAACCAATCTCATCTTGGGTGATACAAAAGCATTTTGAAAAGGGATGGGGAAACTAGCCAAATTTAGTCATAGAGTGGTAGTGCCCTGTTCAAAAGTGTCCTCAGGGTGGGATAGAGGGGGGTTTCACCACATACATGGGATTGACCTTACGGAACTTTTATAAATAAACCTAGAACCTACTAATTTATTGGAAGACATCACATGAACTGTATATCTATGTATAAAATGGAGATGTATCAGAATCCATGTGGCTCCCACTGTGGGGTGACTGCACACTCTGCATAGAGATGTCTTGGATTAACTTGGGCGGGAGTTGCACTTGAGGCCCTGGCTCTTTCCCACTTTGTCTCTGCCTCATCACTGCCTTATATCTATGAAGTTATTGGCGAAAAAAGCTACCCAACTGTAGGAGTCTGGTTTGACACGAGGATTGGACGTTATCTCAATTATGGAAGGAAATATTTACTTGGGTGAATAAAAGTAGTCACAACAAATCACAAATCTGCAAAATGAATGAATGTCCAGAAAGATGATATTTTTTATTACTTAGTACCAGACGCCTCTGCAAGACTCTTTTTTCTCGACATGATTTGGCTGCATCACTTCTCCTATGATAATCATCTTGAAGTATCATTTTGTATAGGAGGAGTAGAAAGATAGTTCTGTCTTTCATCTAACATGATACTTAGTTTTTCATTATTGATGAGTTAAACTAGGGGCCCAGGAGAAATAAATCACCTGCTTAGAGTTTTAAATGACTGAGGATGGAAAATCCTTCATACAGTGTTCTGCACATTTCAGACCTTGTTTGCCCTGCACTACACTCATATTTTGGAACATCTACATATCGCCTTGTCTTGTAGTTCTTGTCAGAACAGTGAGTGAGTTGGTACAGCGGGTGGCAGAAGTACTCCTGAAAATCATTCCTATCCAAGATGGCTGGGAATAAGTATGCACCGTAGTGACTGGGAACAGCACAAACGTGCCCCACCGAGCACAGATGGAATGTTCTGTCTGCTTCTTCAGCTGGATCCTCCACATCTCTGCTGTCATTTCAGTATCACTTGACATGAAGGCAGGTCTGACAATGGGAAGCATCAGGCGACAGTTCCGATTTTTTTTTAAGTTTAATTTTATTAATTTCACATATGATGCTGTGAACAGAGTGCTGCTGGAGCCTTCCCAGGGCCTTGGAAGAGACCCATCAAGTTGAGGAGTCTTGACTGTTAAGCCCATAGTGAATCTGCCTCTCAGTGGGACCAGATCATGGAAAGATTTGAAAATGGCGTAGGAAGCTGGGCTTAACGCAGTCTGCATCTCATGTATGCAAAGGACACTATTATGACCAGATAACTTAGAAATTCAGAGTGAGTTAAAGATATGTGAAATGGGTAAGTGGTCTTCATATGCTAAGATTATTGACAAAGTAGTCATCAAATTTATTATACCATCAAAGCTCTTCAGAGAAAAATGTTTTGCCTTTGCTAAAGGTTTTCTAATGGGTACTGGGGGATGGAAGAGTTGTATTAAAGAGGTAGGATCAGTTTCACCAGGGCTAAATGCATTAGCAATGCATTAACTCATCCTCTGGCTCCATCAGATGGTGATCAGTTTTCTGAATCATCACCAAGAGATTCCAGCTCAATCTTTTATTGAGGCTATCACACATTTCAGACTTTGAAATTCCACTGCCTTCATTCTGATTTATTTTTTTTTTATCCTGTCTAAACAAATCTTCTACTGTGAACATGCTTCTTCATTTGAAAAACAGGGCATGTTAACATTATTAAAATACTTGCCCTTTAGTTGACCTTATCAGAAAAATAAAGCTCCGAGGGTTGCCAAAACTGAAAGAATAATGCTGCACTGGCGGAAGAAGCCTTAGAGATTGCTTTGTTTGATGATTTCAGACAGATAAATTTTGCAGTGCTAAAGAAGTGGAAACATTTGAGAAGTCACTGGAATGCTGACCCCTCCAGCAGCAGCAGTAAGCCGCCCTCTTGAAGTGGAGATGTGGCCAGAAATGGCATCTTTATTACATCTGTTGCCACAGCAGCCTAGTGACATTACATGAAACGTGGGCCAGCACACAGTTGACTTGAATTGATGAACATTCCCTGTTCAGATTATAGACCTACATATTCAGTTGTCATATTTTTTCTTATAGATTACCACGGGCACTTCAAATTAGCATGTCTACCCCAAAACCCCACAAACCGCCCCCCAATTTATATTTCCTACATTAGTAACTGCTCCTCTCTCCATTTGAGAGCCCAGTTTTGTGAACACCATCCTCTCTGCCTCTACCTTATTCTGATTATTTATTATTATTCATGTTTACTGTGGTCATTTTCTTATATGCCTCTCTGCCTTCCATTTTTCTTTCTCAAGTCTACATTGCCAAATAAAATTCCCCAGTAATATTCTTAGGAAGCTAAACAAAATAAATCTAATGATGCCAATCATTAACTTAAAATTATACAATGGCTCTGTCTTGCCAGCAAAACTGCCATCCAGTTTTAACCATGGCATGCAAGGGTTTCTGTGTCTTATCTTTGCCATTTTTTCCAGCTTTACTGACTGCCCCAGTGAAGCTGTCCCAGCCCCATCCCAGCTATACCAAAAGCCTTGTAATTTGCTCTTCGGTCTCTTGCTTTTGCATATTCTACTGGAATATTTTCCCCCCACTTCTCTGCTAAGATTTACTTATACTATAACCTGCCTTGTCTTTATGCTTTAAATACCCTGTTTTCTGAGTATTTTTTCCCATCTGTAAGTTATTATTCTGTGTTAAAACTATACATTTCATTGTCCCAGAGGATAAGAACTTAAGTACCCATATTGTAGTACCCAGAGCAGTCTTGGAATATGTTAACCATTTAAAGAATAGATGTGTATTACTCCTTGGAAGAAAAGTTATGACCAACCTAGATAGTATATTCAAAAGCAGAGACATTACTTTGCCGACGAAGGTCCGTCTAGTCAAGGCTATGGTTTTTCCTGTGGTCATGTATGGATGTGAGTTGGACTGTGAAGAAGGCTGAGCGCCAAAGAATTGATGCTTTTGAACTGTGGTGTTGGAGAAGACTCTTGAGAGTCCCTTGGACTGCAAGGAGATCCAACCAGTCCATTCTGAAGGAGATCAGCCCCGGGATTTCTTTGGAAGGAATGGTGCTAAAGCTGAAACTCCAGTACTTTGGCCACCTCATGCGAAGAGTTGACTTATTTGAAAAGACCCTGATGCTGGGAGGGATTGGGGGCAGGAGGAGAAGGGGACGGCGGAGGATGAGATGGCTGGGTGGCATCACGGACTCAATGGATGTTAGTCTGTGTGCACTTCAGGAGTTGGTGATGGACAGGGAAGCCTGGCGTGCTGTGATTCATGGGGTCGCAAAGAGTTGGACACGACTGAGCGACTGAACTGAACTGAACTGATGGATGAATAAATGTAGGCCTTTAACTAGCACAGATCATTCATTCACCCACCAGGAGACATGTTAAAAACTCTATTAGATATTTGTAAAGCTGGTAAAACTTTCTGCAAAACATCCTCCATATCCAGAATAAAATATGATTGCTCCTAACCCACAGGACAGAAGATTATCATGCCAAATATTAAATATCCTTGTGTTTGATGTTTTATCTGACTATAGAGGTCTACTATGTTAGATTCGTGTGTCTGCCCTCTGATGCCCTCCCACAACACCTATCGTCTTACTTGGGTTTCTCTTACCTTGGATATGGGGTATCTCTTCACGGCTATTCCAGCAAAGCACAGCCACTGCTCCTGACCTTGAACGTGGAGTAGCTCCTCTTGGCCCTCCTGCGCCTGTGCAGCCACGGCTCCTTGGACGTGGGGTAGCTCCTCTCGGCTGCTGCCCCTGACCTCGAGTGTGACCATATTCATAGAAAACTAGTCAGTCTGATCACACAGACCACAGCCTCATCTAACTCAGTGAAACTAAGCCATGCTGTGTGGGGCCACCCAAGATGGACAGGTCATGGTGGAGAGGTCTGACAGAATGTGGTCCACAGGAGAAGGGAATGGCAAGCCACTTCAGTATTCTTGCCTTGAGAACCCCATGAACAGTATGAAAAGGCAAAATGATAGGATACTGAAAGAGGAACTCCCCAGGTCGGTAGGTGCCCAATATACTGCTGGAGATCAGTGGAGAAATAACTCCAGAAAGAATGAAGGGATGGAGCCAAAGGAAAAACAATACTGACCTGTGAATGTGACTGGTGATAGAAGCAAGGTCTGATGCTGTAAAGAGCAATATTGCATAGGAACCTGGAATGTCAGGTCCATGAATCAAGACAAATTGGAAGTGGTCAAACAGGAGACAGCAAGAGTGAACATCGACATTTTAGGAATCAGTGAACTAAAATGGATTGGAAAGGGTGAATTTAACTCAGATGACCATTATATTTACTACTGTGGGCAGGAATCCCTCAGAAGAAATGGAGTAGCCATCATGGTCAACAAAAGAGTCCGAAATGCAGTACTTGGATACAGTTTCAAAAATGACAAAATGATCTCTGTTTGTTTCCAAGGCAAACCATTCAATATCACAGTAATTCAAGCCTATGCCCCAACCAGTAATGCTGAAGAAACTGATTCAATGGACATGAGTTTGAGTGAACTCCAGGAGTTGGTGATGGAAAGGGAGGCCTGGCGTGCTGCAATTCATGGAGCGCAAAGAGTCGGACACGAATGAGTGAATGAACTGAACTGATATTAGATTCATTTAGGGATATTTGAGGCTGCCAGGTCAAATTGATGTTATGAGTTTGTTATGTGAGACAAGTAAAACTGTTATGAGACTAGTAGAATTCCTATGTGAAATACACAGAGGGTCTGTGTTAGAGGAGAGCCAGTAGGAATGGAACATGGGACCTGGATTTGAGAGACAATTGGAACTGGTCCTAAATGATCATGGAAAAGAGTAAATAAGTTCATTAACATGGCCGTGCCCCTAGGGAAGAAGATAATCCTAGGAGTCTCACTAGATGCACCCTTATTTGAGATTGTGTGATTCAGAATGGTTCATTTAGAGTGGATGCAGCTCCCTTAAAAAAAATTTTTTTTAAGTTTTATAATCCTCCCTTGGTGGTAATTGTACTTTAAGACTGAAAATAAATTCTGAAAATTCATTGTGCAGGAGAGCAGTAGTACTAACACATACATATAGCAAAGGTGGAAAGGATTGGAAAGAATGAAAACTAGCCTTTACTTGGAGATAGGTTGACTAATATACAGATGACAGCAATGCCTGTGAAGCAGAAGCCAGTAGTGGTCTGAGAGCATTAGCTCAGAGCCCTTGTGCTGCAGTCTCCTCACTGTGTGATCGTGGGTGCATCACTCAGCTTCTCCACTCCTTGGTATCATATTCTGCAGTAGAGCCATTCAGACTCTGAATGTGCAAAGTGCATAGCACGTGGCATGGCGTGTTTTAGGTGCTGAATAAATATATGCCACTTCTGTCAAACCCTATTTTGCATTTATAATTCAAGCCTTCAAAAAGTTTTTTTTTAATTTGATTTTTATTTTTTAGTTTGTTTTGCTTTACAATACTATGTTTGTTTTGCTATACGTCAACATGAATCAGCCACGAGTGTACATGAACTCCCAATCCCAACCCCCACCTCCCCGCTCCTGCCCCACACCTTCTCTCTGGATTATCCCCATGCATCAGTCCCAAGCATCCTGCATCCTGCATCAAACCTGGACTGGCGATTCGTTTCACTTATGATATCACACATGTTACACTGCCACTCTGCCAACCCATCCCACCCTCTCCCTCTCCCACAGAGTCCAAAAGGCCGTTCTATACATCTGTGTCTCTTTTGCTGTCTTGCGTACAGGTTTATCATTACCATCATTCTAAATTCCATATATATGTGTAAGTATACTGTATTGGTGTTTTTCTTTCTGGCTTACTTCACTCTGTATAATCGGCTCCAGCGTCATCCACCTCATTAGAACTGATTCAAATGTATTCTTTTTAATAGCTGAGTAATACTCCATTGTGTATATGTACCACAGCTTTCTTATCCATTCATCTGCTGATGGACATCTAGGTTGCTTCCATGTCCTGGCTATTATAAACAGTGCCGCAATGAACATTGGGGTACACGTGTCTCTTTCAATTCTGGTTTCCTTGGTGTGTATGCCCAGCAGTGGGATCGCTGGATCATAAGGCAGTTCTATTTGCAATTTTTTAAGGAATCTCCACACTGTTCTCCATAGTGGCTGTACTAATTTGCATTCCCACCAACAGTGTAAGAGGGTTCCCTTTTCTCCACACCCTCTCCAGCATTTATTGCTTGTTGACTTTTGGATCGCAGCCATTCTGACTGGTGTGAAATGGTACCTCATTGTGGTTTTGATTTGCATTTCTCTGATAATGAGTGATGTTGAGCATCTTTTCATGTGTTTGTTAGCCATTCGTATGTCTTCTTTGGAGAAATGTCTATTTAGTTCTTTGGCCCATTTTTTGATTGGGTCATTTATTTTTCTGGAGTTGAGCTGCATAAGCTGCTTGTATATTTTTGAGATTAGTTGTTTGTCAGTTGCTTCATTTGCTATTATTTTCTCCCATTCAGAAGGCTGTCTTTTCACCTTGCTTATAGTTTCCTTTGTTGTGCAGAAGCTTTTAATTTTAATTAGATCCCATTTGTTTATTTTTGCTTTTATTTCCAGTATTCTGGGAGGTGGATCATAGAGGATCCTGCTGTGATTTATGTCAGAGAGTGTTTTGCCTATGTTCTCCTCTAAGAGTTTTATAGTTTCTTGTCTTACGTTTAGATCTTTAATCCATTTTGAGTTTATTTTTGTGTATGGTGTTAGAAAGTGATCTAATTTCATTCTTTTACAAGTGGTTGACCAGTTTTCCCAGCACCACTTGTTAAAAAGATTGTCTTTAATCCACTGTATATTCTTGCCTCCTTTGTCGAAGATAAGCTGTCCATAGGTGTGTGGATTTATCTCTGGGCTTTCTATTTTGTTCCATTGATCTATATTTCTGTCTTTGTGCCAGTACCATACTGTCTTGATGACTGTGGCTTTGTAGTAAAGCCTGAAGTCAGGCAGGTTGATTCCTCCAGTTCCATTCTTCTTTCTCAAGATGGCTTTGGCTATTCGAGGTTTTTTGTGTTTCCATACAAATTGTGAAATTATTTGTTCTAGCTCTGTGAAAAACACCGCTGGTATCTTGATAGGAATTGCATTGAATCTGTAGATTGCTTTGGGTAGTATACTCATTTTCACTATATTGATTCTTCCGATCCATGAACATGGTATGTTTCTCCATCTATTAGTGTCCTCTTTGATTTCTTTCATCAGTGTTTTATAATTTTCTATATATAGGTCTTTAGTTTCTTTAGGTAGGTATATTCCTAAGTATTTTATTCTTTTCATTGCAATGGTGAATGGAATTGATTCCTTAATTTCTTTTTCTACTTTCTCATTATTAGTGTATAGGAATGCAAGGGATTTCTGTGTATTGATTTTATATCCTGCAACTTTACTATATTCATTGATTAGCTCTAGTAATTTTCTGGTGGAGTCTTTCGGGTTTTCTATGTAGAGTATTCAAAAAGTTTTTAAAAGACTTTTTTTCAGATAATCAATTTATTAAAACCTACTGAAAAACATCAATTTCCACTTTATTGACTATGCCATAGCCTTTGACTATGTGGATCACAATAAACTGTGGAAAATTCTGAGGGAGATGGGAATACCAGACCACCTGACCTGCCTCTTGAGAAACCTATATGCAGGTCAGGAAGCAACAGTTAGAACTGGACATGGAACAACAGACTCCAAATAGGAAAAGGAGTATGTCAAGGCTGTATATTGTCACCCTGCTTATTTAACTTCTATGCAGAGTACATCATGAGAAACGCTGGGCTGGAAGAAGCAAAAAGCTGGAATCAAGATTGCCAGGAGAAATATCAATAATCTTAGATATGCAGATGACACCACCCATATGGCAGAAAGTGAAGAGGAGCTAAAAAGCCTCTTGATGAAAGTGAAAGAGGAGAGTGAAAAAGTTTCCTTAAAGCTGAACATTCAGAAAACAAAGATCTGGCATCTGGTCCTATCACTTCATGGGAAATAGATGGGGAAACAGTGGAAACAGTGTCAGACTTTATTTTTTTGGGCTCCAAAATCACTGTGGATGGTGACTGCAGCCATAAAATTAAAAGATGCTTACTCCTTGGAAGAAAAGTTATGACCAAGCTAGATAGCATATTGAAGAGCAGAGACATTACTTTGCCAACAAAGGTCCAACTAGTCAAGGCTATGGTTTTTCCAGTGGTCAAGTATGGATGTGAGAGTTGGACTGTGAAGAAAGCTGAGCACTGAAGAATTGATGCTTTTGAACTGTGCTGTTGGAGAAGACGCTTGAGAGTTCCTTGGACTGCAAGGAGATCCAACCAGTCCATTCTGAAGGAGATCAGGCCTGGGATTTCTTTGGAAGGAATGATGCTAAAGCTGAAACTCCAATACTGTGGCCACCTCATGTGAAGAGTTGACTCATTAGAAAAGATTTTGATGCTGAGAGGGATTGGTGGCAGGAGGAGAAGGGGATTGCAGAGGATGAGATGGCTTGATGGCATCACCAACTTGATGGACACGAGTGTGGATAGACTCCAGGAATTGGTGATGGACAGGGAGGCCTGGCGTGCTGTGATTCATAGGGTCACAAAGAGTTGGACGTGACTGAGCGACTGAACTGAACTGACTCAGTATTTAAAATGTCTAATATATTATTAATTTTATGTTACCATAAATAATTGAAAAAATTGGGTAAGGTACAAATGAGTCAGGTTGAGGACAGTGCTTGGTACTCGCATGGATTCATAGGTTCCTTCTAAGGTCCGAAGGGGTCCTTGTATCACAGATCAGAAAGCTGTTTCCTTCTCACAAATAATTATTGTGGAAATCCTTGAAAAGAGTGATACTAGTCCAATTCTTGGGGAGAAGGCAATGGCAACCCACTCCAGTGTTCTTGCCTGGAGAATCCCAGGGACAGGGAGCCTGGTTGGCTGCCGTCTATGGGGTCGTGCAGCGTCGGGCATGACTGAAGCGACTTAGCAGCAGCAGCAGCAGTCCAATTCTGTAGCATATTGTTTCTTCAGCAGCATTATAATTTGATATGTAAATATATAGTTTAATATGTTTTGAAACAAATTAAAAATAGGTTGTAATATTTAGCAATTAATCTGCCTCCTCCAAACCTTAGAGATTTACTGTGTTAAACATTCTGTAAACTTTAAAGGAAGAATGTAAAATAGGCCTTATGTAAAGAAAACGCTAATATGGGTGGATCATTGACCTATTAAAGATCTAAAATGATTTTCATTTTATCATCTTTGAGTAAATACATCTATAGGTCTTGTCTGTGTGTCCAGATTTATTTGTATAAGACTACTAGAGGACCAGAAGTATATCTGAATTTTATAGTCACTTATGCAGTGTTTCTGCTTCTGCATCAAGTTGCAGCCAAGAGCTGAGGGTGAGACTTTCTTAGTTAATCACATATTGATGGTTGCAGATCTAAATGTACTAGTAGACTAATTATCCTAATTTAATTACACATATTTCATAAAGCGAAAACTATTAGCTAGTAATTTTGATTTTTCTGCATTTTAAATCATATAAATTTAGATTGGTGCAGAAAAGGAAGCAAAATTTAGTCTTAAATTGGTTGTGTTTGTGAAAGCTTTGCCTCAGGTATTTTCATAAACCTGAGTCTGCATAATTTTTAATTGAGAGAATATAACCTAGGAGAATATTTAAGAGCGCTGCTGTTAGAGTGACAGTAATCTACAGTGTCTCCTTAATACTATTTTTTTGAAACCCAGATACCTGTATCTAATAATTTCTTTCCATAAACCATCTAATATTTTTAGTATCATCTCTTTATTTTCAATGAATCTTCCTATTCAACCAGAACAGTGGTTCTTACCTGAACATTCATTTTTGCAGTTTCAATTTAAAGTTCTGTTCTAATTTAAAGGTTTTATATATACTAAGTAAAAAAAAAAAACAGATTTCTTTTTTTGTGAAAGCCTCATTCTCCTACACTTGGCTCCATAGTTTAGAATTTAGCTCCTAGAACTGCCCCTCCTTTCACTTTGATTTCTGCATCATTAATTTTCCCCCTTTTTTGGGATCTAAAAAACAAATCCCTGAATTTTCAAAAAAAATTTAAGTAACTAATTGCAAGGAATAAAATTCAAGAATACTTAGAAAGATACAAAATAGCTACCATCCAACAAGTTAAAGTTAAAAATATTTTTTGTCATCCAATTTAAAAAAAAATGACCAGGTACACTCACAGACAGGAAAATGCAAACCATAAAGAGGAGGGAAAAAATCAACTAAAACTGAGTCCAGTAATAGATGAATATTGAGCTGGATGAAGACACAGCTATGGAAGCTATCTCAAATGAAACGAATAATTAGATAAATGACGAGAGCAGCATAATACATGCATGATTTGAGTCCACCAGAGAAGTGGAAAGGTGTACAGAAAGTACATTTAAAGAAGTAATGACCAAAATGTTTCTGAATTTCTTGGAAAGTATACACCCATGATACATGAGGCTCCTTGAAATCCAAAGCACAAGAACCACAAGGAAGATGACACCAATCTATGCAATAATCAGATTGCTCAAAACCTGTGATCAAGAGAAGTCTTAGAAGCAAACAGCAGAAAATAACACATTAGGTATAGAGGGACAGAACTGCGAATGCGGCTCTGTTTTCATCAGGAGCGATGCAAGTGAGAACAAAGCTGAGTAATATCATAGGATACTAAAATTAAAAACAAAACCTTATCACCACAGAATTCTGTCTTTAGCTAAATACCTTACAGAATGAAAGTGAAATAAAGATGTTTTTCAGATATCCAGAAGCTGAAATGATTCATCATCAGGAGACCCACACTGATAAATGTTAAAGGAAATCCTTCTAGTAGAAGGAAAATTATACCACGTTGAAATTTAGATCTACGTTAAAGTAGGATGGTCACAGGAAATGGCAGTTAGTGAGTAAATGCACATGTTGTTTTGGTAGGTCTGCCACAGTCACGTACCACAAACTGAGGCTTAAAATAACACAGACTTATTGTTTCATTGTTCTGGAGGCTAAATGTTCAAAATTGAGGTGAATCAACATTGCAGTGTCTCTGAAACCAGCAGAGAAAGTACTTCCCTGTCTCTTCCTGCCTTTGGTGATTCCTGGCAGTCCTTGGCCTTCCTTGGTTTAGGGATAGATCACTCCACTCTGTTGCTGTTTTTGCATGGTCTTTTCCCTAACATGTCTGAGTCCTTGCATCTCTGTATCTGTTTATGTTTTCTCATCTCTAATAAGAACACTAGTCATGCTGGATTAGGGGCTCAGTCTACTGCAGTATGACCTCATCCTAGCAAATTATATCTGCAGTGGCTGTATTTCTAAATAAGGTCATATTCTATAGTTCAAGAAGTCAACATACCATTTCAGGGACACAGTTCAACCCATAATAATATGTATGGTTATTTTCTTATTATTTCAGTTCAGTTCAGTTGCTCAGTCATGTCTGACTCTCTGAGACCCCATGAACTGCAGCATGCCAGGCCTCCCTGTCTATCACCAATTCCCAGAGTCTACCCAAACTCATGTTCATCGAGTCGGTGATGCCATCCAATCGTCTCATCCTCTGTCGTCCCCTTCTCCTCCTGCCCTAAATCTTTCCCAGTATCAAGGTCTTTTCAAATGAGTCTGCTCTTTGCATCAGGTGGCCAAAGTATTGGAGTTTCAGCTTCAACATCAGTCCTTCCAGTGAACACCCAGGACTGATCTCCTTAAGGATGGACTGGTTGGATCTCCTTGCAGTCCAAGGGACTCTCAAGAGTCTTCTCCAACACCACAGTTCAAAAGCATCAATTCTTTGGCGCTCAGCTTTCTTCACAGTCCAACTCTCACATCCATACATGACCACTGGAAAAACCATAGCCTTGACTAGATGGACCTTTGTTGGCAAAGTTATATCTCTGCTTTTCAATATGCTATCTAGGTTGGTCATTACTTTCCTTCCAAGAGTAAGCATCTTTTAATTTCATGGCTACAGTCACCATCTGCAGTGTTTTGGAGCCCCCCAAAATAAAGTCTGACACTGTTTCCCCATCTATTTGCCATGAAGTGATGGGATCGGATGCCATGATCTTATTTTTCTGAATGTTGAGTTTTAAGCCAACTTTTTCACTCTCCTCTTTCACTTCCATCAAGAGGCTTTGTAGTTCCTCTTCACTTTCTGCCATAAGGGTGGTGTCATCTGCATATCTGAGGTTATTGATATTTCTCCTGGCAATCTTGATTCCAGCTTGTGCTTCCTCCAGCTCAGCATTTCTCGTGATGTACTTTGCATGTAAGTTAAATAAGCAGAGTGACAGTATACAGCCTTGATGTACTCCTTTTCCTATTTAAATTTGTTTAAAAAATAACCATTGAAGAATAAGAAATGTGGTATGAATTTAGTGTGCTTGAAATGCCAGGCATCAGTTAGGTGAAAATAATTGTTTCTAAGTTTAAGTTAACTTTGATAGAAAAAGAAAATATTGATGGGTGCTGTTCTCTTTGTGTCAGTTAGTTTGAATTGAGAAATGGAGACTATCTCCTAGCAAGTACATGGGTCATCTGTGTGGATCCCTGCTTATTTTACACAGATACATTATTGATACTATATTTTAAATTTTCTTGAAAAGTAAGTTGATAACTCAAAGATATGTGGCTAAACAGTAGGTAGTAACAGATAAAATTGAGAACCTCTGAAGCGTAATAGATTCCATTGACAATAAAGTATTTCTGGCTCAATGATATGCTTCAGCTTACAGAGGAGAAGCTTTGTAATATATTTACAAGTAGAGATTGAGCCATCTTAAAGACTCACAGGAAAAAATTATAAAATCAGAATCCTTAAATAACAATATCAAGACAGAACATTTTTTTTCCCTTAGTGATAGCTACCCCAACTGCTATGTATCTCAAAGTGACTACATTTCATTAATCGGAACAGGAGACAGAAGAGTGAAGTGGCTGTTTTTCGATTTTATCATTTCAGAATCATCTGCCTTCTAGTAATGCGGCTGCATGCTGTGTTTGCTGTGCTTGTTGCCTTCTGCTCTAGGCACTGCCACCCTTGAGTTGGCTCTCGAATCCCTAGGTGGACAAACCATGTGACTCCACTTTCTTAGTCTCACCATCCATCATGGGTAATTGTGATTTCAAGGGTCAAGTGCAGTTTAAAGCATTCGCGATCACTGTAGATACAGCCTGTGTGCTTGCCTCTTTAAGAGGTCTCCTTGGTCTGGGTCAGAATGTGCTTCTTTCACGCTCTGTGCTCATCTGTAGAAAGAAGATATTTATAAACGTATTTCCTAACACCTTGAAATGTTATAAGATAGTCTGTGATGAACTAGAGACCATTTTAGCTTACTATATTTTCTTGGACTCCAAAATCACTGCAGATGGTGACTGCAACCATGAAATTAAAAGATGCTTGCTTCTGGGAAGAAAAGCTATGACACACCTAGACAGCATATTAAAAACCAGAAACATTACTTTGTCAACAAAGGTCCATATAGTCAAATCTATGTTTTTTCCAGTACTCATGTATGAATATGAGAGTTGGCTGAGCACTGAAGAATTGATGCTTTTTTTAAAAAAAATTTATTTTTACTTTATTTTACTTTATATTACTGTATTGGTTTTGCCATACATTGACATGAGTCCATCTCGGGTGTACATGAGTTCCCAATCCTGAACCCCCCTCCCAATTAATGCTTTTGAACTGTGGTGTTGGAGAAGACTCTTGAGAGTCCCTTGGATTGCAAGGAGATTGAATCAGTCAGTTCTAAAGGAAATCAATCCTGAATATTCATTGGAAGGACTGATGCTGAAGCTCTAATACTTTGGCCACCTGATGCAAAGAGCCAACTCTTTAGAAAGGACCCTGATGCTTGGAAAGATTGAGGGCAGGAGGAGGAGGGGATGACAGGATGAGATGGTTGCATGGCATCACCGACTCGATGGATGTGAGTTTGAGCAAGTTCTGGGAGTTTGTGAAGGACAGGGAAGCCTGCTGTGCTGCAGTCCATGGGGTTACAAAGACCAGGATAAGACTGACTGAAAATGACAACAATAATCTTCACAAAGGAGATCTGGAGAGAGAGGTCCCACTCTCCAGTGACCTGATCATAGGACCAGTTAGGCTAAAGCTGCTTAGGAGATGCCATGTAAAATGAAAGTGCCCTGAAAGGGCTGATTCAACTAAAATTATTAATAATAAGCAAAGTAAGAATGAAAGACAGTTTACCACAAAGCAAGGATAAAGCATGATTATGATCAAAATAATTTGGCTTTGGTGATGCTTTTGAAAGTATTTTTGAAGCAGTAGCATCTTTGGAATATGTTCACCATTTAGGACTCAAGAATAGTTATCCCTCTACATACATCATTTGGCAGAAAAAACCCATTAACTGAAGTTAATACAGTAACTGACCCTACATTGCATGGATTTCCATGATAAGAAAAATAAAGTAATAACTAAATTTGTAGCCTTATTAGCCAAATATTTGAGGCCACAGAAAGGTTGTGAGGACAGACCCAGAAGGAAGGAAAGAAGCCAGGGTCCAGTAAGACTAGATGCAGATTTCACTAAAAGCTTAATGCTGAGACCCTAATACTGAGGAAGGTCACCGGGAACAGCACTCGTATTGACCTTGTATTCAGAATTACCTACCAGCTCAGACTCTGAATGTCCCTGTGGACTCCTCCTTTCAATTCTTGATTAGCACATCCTGGAGAACTGCAGTTTCATCTCTGCTCTTAACAGTGTTGATACAGCAGTCTAGTTTGCACTCTCAGAAATCAAAGATTCCCTAGCCTTTCCTTGTTTCCTAGGGTGTTTTTTAAAGCTCAAATTTACTTTTCATTGTGGTAACGCTGGTTATAATATTATATAAGTTTTCTGTGATAACATTATATTTCTGCTTCTGTATACCCTACAGAGTGCTCACCACTAAAAATTAAGTTTCCATCTGTCACCATACAGTTGGTAGCAGTAGAAATTTAAGAAATAGAAATGTACTGTTGTAAACATGAAACTTATATAATGTTACAAACTAATGTAATGCCATATACACTTTGTTCTCAGTTTCCAAGTGTTTTTGGGTCTTGTTTAGATCAACAGGCCATTACTAAATAATCCCTTCCCTTATTACTCTCTATCCATTACAAAAGTGTTCAAGTCATTTTTAAAACTTTGAGTGCCATTTAGTAGTTGTGAGATGGAAACAAGTATTGAACAAAAGCTCTCAATGTTTGCTGCCTTAACGGAGTAATTACCAACAGTTTGTTGCCCCAGTGACTCTTATTCTCGTATCTCCTATTAGTTTGTTTCATTGTGCTTATATGGTTGGACTATAAGGCTGATCATTCAGTGACCATCAGACTAAATGGGACAGGTTCATTTAGAAAGTTACCTCAGTGTCCTTTGTGGCGAGACAAACAAGAAAACATTGAACTAGTAAATCCATTTTTTTCTTGTAAAAAAGACATAGTTCTGGTTAAGAGCCATTGCAATACTCCTATCAGCAATTAGCACGTTTCTCTTTGTACAGCATCTCTGGACACCAAATGCAGTAGCATTGTCTTCATTTCCGTTTGTCCCTGATCTGGCCATTATATTTTTTATGTATTCCACATGCTGCTGTTTCACAGTCGTAGATTTATGCTCTACCTTTTATTCTGTCCCATCTCATCCTGCTGGCAAATTTTTGTTTTATTTTTTCATATCAAAAGCTTCCAAGATACTTGCATTACAAAGCCAGATGGAAGGTCCTTTATTCTGTCAAATCCTCACAGAGATGTGGATGATACCGTGTTTCCTAGCTGTTCCGTTCTGTATATTATTTTTCCATTAGCTGTCTTTCAAAAGAGGCTTATCAACAGGCCTTTATTTCACCTTTTTTTCCTCTATCCCAAAATGATCATAAAGATGCTAAAGTAAAGCTTCACTTAAAAAAAACTCATGAGTTTGCTTCTTATGGCAAAAAACTACTTTTGTCTTCCAAAGTAACATTACAAGCCAATTTGCCAGTTCAAAAATGCACACCATTTGAGGCATGGGTAGCTATTGTCATTGACAGATCTTCAGACATACATCATTTGTTAGCTTCCTTTACCTGAATTAAGACTGCACTCCAGAGCAAATATCATGTTCCTAAAAAAAAAAAAAAAAAAAAAACAACAACCTATCTTTTTTTTTGTTTCCTTGAAAGATCAGGCCTCATGCTCAGAGTTTCTAGAGACTGAAAAGAACCTCTTTCCATCAGATCACTCTGATATGATCCCCTGAAGACTGTGTGAGGTCACTTAAGGATATACTGCTTTTCCTTTGTTCTGAAAGCCATCAGATGGCATACAAGAGCAAAGAAGAGATGGTGGAAATAGAGAAATGTAATTGGATGCTTCCAATTTTCCAACCTGGCTTAATATAATTTAATTCAGCCCAATTTACCAAGCCCATAATGCAGGTGGTTTTGTAAAGAAAAGAAAAGCAAATCAACTTCTACTGTAGTTGCTCATTGTAATTCTATAACTTGATTTCATCCAGAGGAGGAAAGGCTGTTCTTATGTATCTGTTTTCATAGCTACATGAATATTTTCAAAAGGAACAGTGTTTATCCAGGAGCAAAAGCTAACATGGTCATTGTTTAAAATGTTTAGCTCCCCAGTTAAATTCAATCATTTTAAAGGTCAGCTTCTGAAAGAAGTGCATGACTCCTTAGCACATGACATGTTGCCTACATGCATCACTCAGAATTAGCTTTAACAGTGGGACAAGAAGTTACGATTTTGAAAAATAGACCATTGTGACTTGCATTTTCAAGAATGGCTACATAGGTTATTCAGACCCAACATCCTCCTGAAAATAACTGAACTCTTTGGTTAAAATAAAATTTAAATGTCCTTTTGGAAGAAGCAAGACCCAACAAGGTTGAATTGAATTATATGAGATATGGTAAACAAAGAAGCTACTTTTCCCAAAGGGCATTTGCTGATTCAGGCAAGTTCAGACTTTGGTTTTCATGATTGACATATCTCTGTTACTTCTGATTCATTTCTCACCACTTTCCCGTTGTTTTTCCTCTGTTCTAGATACACTGGTCTTGAAAATGTTGTGGTTGTACTGGAATCACTATGTTAGGAAATGATTTATTGACCATTTCCCATCATTTTGGAGAAGGCAATGGCAATCCATTCCAGCACTCTTGCCTGGAAAATCCCATGGGTGGAGGAGCCTGGTAGGCTGCAGTCCATGGGGTCGCCTTCTAGCATAAAGATAGGATGATCATGTTAGGAATCAGCTCTGTCAAAAAAAAAATCTATCAAATAATAAAACTGATGTCTTCAGTCTATGGAAAAAAGTGACCAGCATTAGTGGCTGAACTCCCTGGCATAAGCATTTGGTTTAGACTATAGCATGCAGAAGCATGTTAATCACATATCTCTCATTGCCCCTTTGCTTTTGTGTGCCATCCAGTGGCTACCACAGGAAAGCAAGCATTTGACAACATAAACTGATTAAGATTGATCCTAGGGAATGAGTCCTAATATCCAGTTTCTATTAATATATTTTGTTTGAAAAAATGTTTCTCTCATTTTCATATTGGTATGTCAGGTAGATGTGAGACATTTATTGCCCTTGTTCCTATCATTGCTGTTCAGTTGCTAAGTCAGATGTGACTCTGTTACCCCTATGGACTGCAGCATGCAGGATACTTTGACCTTCACTATCTTTCAGACTTTGTTCAGATTTGTGTCCATTAAGTCAGTGATGCTATCTAACCATCTCATCCTCTGCTGCCCCTTTCTCCTCCTGCCCTCGATCTTTCCCAGAATCAGGGTCTTTTCCACTGAACTGGCTCTTTGCATCAGCTGGCCAAAGTATTGGAGCTTCAGCTTCCGCATCAGTCCTTTCAGTGAATATGAGGGTTGATTTCCTTGAGGATTGACTGGTTTGGTCTCCTTGCAGTCCAGGAGATTCTACAGAGTCTTGTATAGCACTGCAGTTCAAAAGCATCAATTATTTGGTGCTCAGTCTTCTTTATGGTCCAACTCTCACATCTGTGTGTGACTACTGGAAAAAACATAGCTTTGACTCTACAGACCTTTGTTGACAAAGAGATGTCTCTGGTTTTTAATACTCTGTCTAGTGTGTCATAGCTTTTCTTCCAAGGAGCAAGCATCTTTTAATTTCATGGTAAGGTGATCTAGTATTCCCATCTCTTTTGTAAGAATTTTCCACTATGTGTTGTGATCTACACAGTCAAAGGCTTTAGTGTAGTCAATGAAACTGAAGTAGATTTTTTCCTCAATTCCCTTGCATTTTCTGTGATCCAATTAATGTTGGCAGTTTGGTCTCCTCAGTTCTTTCTAAATTCAGCTTGTACATTTGGAAGTTCTCGGTTGATGACTGTTAAAGCCTAGCTTGAAGAATTTTGAGCATTACCTTGCTAGCATGAGAAATGAGTGCAATTGTGCAGTAGTTTGAGTGTTCTTTGGCATTGCCCTTCTTTGGGACTGGAGTGAAAACTGACCTTTTCCAGTCCTATGGCCACTGCTGAGTTTACTAAATTTGCTGGTATATTGAAAGTAACATTTCAACAGCATCATCTTTTAGGATTTGAAATAGCTCATCTGGAATTGTATCACATCCGCCAGCTTTGTTTGTAGTAATACTCCCTCAGGCCCACTTGATTTCATACTGCAGGATGTCTGGCTCTAGCTGAGTTGCTCCCTATCATGGTTATCTGTTTCATTAAGTCTTTTTTTGTACAGTTCTTCTGTGTATTCTTCCCCTGTTCTTAATCTCTTCTGCTTCTGTTAGGTCCTTAACAGGTGCTGTCCTTTATTGTGCCCATCTTTTCATGAAGTGTTCCCTTGGTATCTCCAAGTTTCTTGAAGAGGTCTCTAATCTTTCCCACTAGACCAGTCAGATATGACCTGAATCAAGTACCATATGAATATACATTAGATGAGATGAATAGATTCAAAAGATTAGGTCTGGTAGACAGAATGCCTGAAGAATTATGGATGGAGGTTTGTAACGTTGTACAGGAGGTGGTGACCAAAACCATCCTGAAGAAAAAGAAATTCAAAAAGCTAAAATGGTTGTCTGAGGAGGCCTTGCAAATAGCTGAGAAAAGAAGAGAAGCAAAAGGTAAAAGAGAAAGGAAATATATACCCAGATGACTGTAGAGTTCCCATAAATGGGAAGGAAAGATAAGAAAGCCTTCTTAAGTGAATAATGCAAAAAAAAAAAAAAAGAGGCAAACAATAGAATGGTAAAGACTAGAGATCTCTTCAAGAAAATTGGAGATACCAGGGGAACATTTCATGCAAAGATAAGCTGAATGAGCTGCTTATATATTTTGAAGGTTAATCATTTGTCACTTGCTTCATTTGCTGTTATTTTCTTGCATTCTAAGAGTTTTTTCACTATATTTATTGTTTCCTTCACTATGCAAAAGTTCAGTTTAATTAGATCCCATTTAAAAAATTTTTGCTTTTATTTCCATTACTCTAGGAGGTGGGTTCTAGAAGATCTTTCTATAATTTATCTAAAAGAGTGTTCCACCTATGTTTTCTGCTAAGAGTTTTATAGTTTTTGGTCTTGCATTTAGGTCTTTAACCCATTTTTAGTTTATGTTTGGTGTTAGGAATCATTCTGATTTCTTTCTTTTACATGTAACTGTCCATTTTTCTCAGCACCATTTGTTGAAGAGATTGTTTTTGTTTTTTCTATTGTATATTCTTGCCTTTGTCAAAGATAAGGTTACCATAGGGGTGTGGCTTTATCTCTGGGCTTTCTGTCTGTTCCATTGGTCTATATTTCTGTTTTTGTGCCAGTACCATATTGTCTTAAAGACTGTAGCTTTGTAGTATAGTCTGAAACCAAAAAGGGTGATTTCTCCAACTCCATTCTTCTTTCTCAAGGTTGCTTTGGCTATTCGGAGTCATTTGTGGTTCCATACAAATTATGAAATTATTTGTTCTTGTTCTGTGAAAAATGCCATTGTATTTTGATAGGGATTGCATTGCATCTGTAGATTGCTTTGGGTAGTATAGTCATTTTCACAATATTGATTTCTCCAGTCCAGGAACATGGCATATCTCTTCATCTGTTTATGTTGTCTTTCATTTCCTTCATTAGTGTTTTATAGTTTTCTGCATACAAGTCTTTTGTCTCTGTAGGTGGTTTATTCTTAGGTATTTTATTCTTTTTATTACAATGGTCAGTGGAGTTGTTTCCTTAATTTCACTTTCTCATTTTTCATTGTTAGTATATTAGGGATTTCTGTGTACAAATTTTATATCCTAGGACTTTGCTATATTCATTGGTTGGCTCTAGTAATTTTCTGGTAATTGGCATCCTTGGGGTTTTCTGTGTAGAGAATCATGTCATCTGCAAACAGTGAGAGTTTTACTTCTTCCTTTCCAATCTGGATTCTGGTTTTTTTTTTTTTTTTTTTTTTTTAATGTTCTCTGATTGCTCTAGCTAGGGCTTACAAAACTACATTGAGTAATAGTGATGAGAGTGGGTGTCCTTGTCTTGTTCCTGATCTGGAGAAAATGCTTGCAGTTTTTAACTGTTGAGAATAATGATTGTTGTGAGCTTGTCATATGTGGCCTTTATTATGTTGAGGTATGTTCTTTCTGTGCCTACTTTCTGAAGAGATTTTTATCTATCATAAATAGGTGTTGAATTTTGTCAAAACCTCTCTCTGAATCTGTTGAGATGATCATATGATTTTTATCTTTCAGTTAATATGGTGTATCACATTAATTTGTGTATATTGAGGAATCCTTGCATCCCTGGAATAAAGCCCAGTTGATCTTGATGTATGATCCTTCTAATACATTGTTGGATTCTGTTTGCTAGAATTTTGTTGAGGAATTTTTCATTTATTTTCATCAGTTATATTGTCCTATAAATTTCCTTTTTTTGGTGGCATCTTTGTCTGGTTTTGGTATCAGGGTCATGGTGGCCTCATAGAATGAGTTTAGGGGTTTGCCTTCCTTTGCAATTTTCTGGAAGAGTTTGAGCAGGATAGATGTTAACTCTAAACTTTTGGTAGGATTTCCCTGTGAAGACATCTCACCCCGGGCTTTTGCTTGTTGGATGATTTCTGATTACATGTTTGCTTTCTGGACCTGCTGTGGAGGCAGCTCAGACTCCGATCTGACCCTTCTCCTGTGTGTGCTCTAGGAGTTCTCCGGTGTATGTCCTTGGTTGCCAGAGCTAGTACTCTCTTCTTGCATGTGAACACTCATTGTCCTTTTACATATTCCGTGAACCCAGAGTATAACTAGTGGACCATGAGGATTTCATCTGAAGCTGTACATCTGGTAGAAAGGTTTTGATCCTTTTCCTTAGCCGCTCTGCCCCTGGAGTTCAGTTCTGGTTTTACCCACAATTGTGCATGTGGATCGCTCGCAGGAGTTTGCTCCTGAGGCTGCCCTGGAGGACGTGGGTCTGCTGCAGTGAGGACCGGGTGTGGTGTTGGCACAGCTGCTTCATCCACTGGGACCCTGGCAGCACAAGTGCTCAGGGGAGTGGGAACCCACAGGCATAGGAGGTTTGGTGCTGTTTGAGTTCTTTCCTAGCCTCTGGCAGCTCTGCCCTAGGGAGGATCAAGTGCGGAATTGATGAGCCTGCTTGGATCGCAAGGAACCAGCAGTGCTAGGTATGCAGGGAAGATGGTGGCCATGGGTGTGGAAGGTAAGGTGCTATCATTAGAACCTTTTTCTCGCCTCTGGCAGCTGGAATTCCTAGGGCTTCCTTGGCTGGCCCTTCTTTGTTGCATGGTGCAGCAGGTGCTCAAAGGGTCCCCCTGGCCAAAGTCCTTCTCTACGGCTCTGCACATCAGGCACGCCTAGGGCCACCCTCTCTGGAGTCTTTCTGTATTGATCAGCTGCTGGTGCTGACGTGTGGGAAAGAGAGAGGCTGCAGTGATGGCTCTGTTTCTTGTGTGTGACTCTGCAGTATCACCCTGCGTCCATGGCGCCTGCTTTTCCTCCCAGGGCATTCCCTGCAGTGATCTCCTCCTTCGCTCCCCTTCAGGCTGTCTCCCTGCAATCAACAGCAGTCCTCACCTTGGTATTCCTCTCCAAGACCCATGTTCCTCTCCGGGGTATGTAGGGCCATGGTACGAACTGTCTGTGTGATTGACATTCCATTCAGACCATTATAGATCAACTGCTTCACTCTCCAACAACCTGAAATGCTTCCCCTCTGTCCAGACTATTGGTCTGATGTGGGGCTCTCGCCCCAGCTTCAGTTCCTCTGCCCTCGAGGCTGCAGGTCCAGTCCCACTCACCCTCCTTTTCCCCTTCTTTCCTCCATCCTAGCGAGTTTTGCATGAACCTGTATATTCCTTTCCAATGGTCATGGACTCCTGCCATCTCTCAGCTGGTGCTCTGTGAAATCCTCTGCATCTGAAGATGTATTCCTGATGCATCTGTGGAGGGAGAAGTACTCTACGTCCACATACTCCTCTGCCATCTTGTCCCATCTCTGCTTTTTAATCCACAGTCTAGGTTTGTCATAACTTTCCTTCCAAGGAGAAAATGGCTTTTGATTTCATGGTTGCAGTCACTGTCCACAGTGATTTTAGAGCCCAGGAAAAGAAAATCTGTCACTGCTTCCACTTTTCCCCCTTCTATTTGCCATGAAAATGGTGGGATCAGATGCTGTCTTAGTTTATTGAATGCTGAGTTTCAAGCCAGCTTTTCACTCTCCCTTACCCTCATCAAGAGGCTCTTTAATTCCTCTTCACTTTCTACCATTAAGAGTGATATCATCTGCATATCTGAGGTTGTTGATATTTCTCCCAGCAGTCTTGATTCCAGCTTATGATTCATTGCCCTAGGGGAGTCTAAAGGCTGGAAGATACCTTCTGCCATTAGGAATTTCCCTTAGCCAAAGAACACTGCCTTTAACAAAGTTCATGCCCTTTCCCCAGGTACAAAAAAACTTGCCATAATCTTACAAGGGCCACACCAGAGCCAAATTTCCCCATGGCATCTGTTGTAACTACAATGTCCTTCACAGTCTCCCCTTGACCACCTGCTGTCATTGCTTTCATATATATATGGCTCTCTTCTTATAGACAGATTCCATAATAGAATCTCTTTTCAGGAAAAAAAAAAACTGCTTTGATATAAGATAGTTGGTATTAGAAGTTATCATAAGAAGCAGGGATAAAGTGCGATTTGGGAAAATGCATCCATCACTGGTTAGATGGCAATAAAGGTCTGACTGTGGTCTTTGGCCTGCTTTACTGTGCAGTTGGTAAAATTTTCATTGGTGTTAACTAACTGGATGGACTGTACTTACTCTTATTTGAGAAGTCTGAGGGAAGAAACAATTCTAAGGACTAAGGAACAAGATGGTTGCTGCTGGATAAAATCAAAGCACTGGACAAAATCCAGGAAAAGAATGAGTAATCACCAATTTAAGGCAGAGTGTGAAAGTGAGGGCCTTTTGGCTATATATAAAGAAAATCTGACCTTTTCCAGGCAAACAGCAGAAAACAACTGAGGATAAGGCTCAGGGCTTGATTTTAAAGCTAACTGATCTCTAGAACAGAATTAATTCTCAGCCCCACGAAGGCTGTTATACCAGGGTCATTGCCTTAATTTGGGTGGAGTAGGAAACTAAGCTTTGGATTGGGATATCTAGGTCAGTGCACTTGAAACAGAACACTGGGCCTGCAGAAGTGGCACTTTCTTCATATGAAAAACTAATACCATATTGCTTGAAAGCAGTGTAGAAGCCTCTGCCTCTTAAACCATCATGTGCTCACACCAGGATCCCACCCCTAACTTTTCTCCTGGTTACTATAATGATAATTAGAGTCAAGTCAAAGCTTAACCTGGCTGAGGAAATACTGTTGGCTGGAGGGAGGAGCTCGCCAGTGTGTATCAGCAGGAATGGGAGACTGTGTAAGATAACGGAATGGGGGATTGCCAGTCAAGTGGAATTCCGTATATAGTTGGGTAAGAAAGAGTTTATTGAAAATAAGATGATTCCTTTCTGCTGATGGGCATCTAGGTTGCTTCCGTGTCCTGGCCATTGTAAATAGTGCTGCAGTGAACATTGGAGTGTATGTGTCTTTTTGAATTATGGTTTTATCTGGGTATATGACCAAGAGTGGAATTGTTTTACACTGCTGTGTCAGCGTCTGCTGTATAGCAAAGTGAGTCAGTTACACATATACATATATCCCGTCTCCTTAAGATTCTCTTCCTATAGAGGCCAGTATGGAGTAGTGAATAGAGTCTCTGTGCTGTGCAGTAGGTTCTCGCTAGCTGTCTTCTTTATACACAGTACTGCATATATGTCGATCCCAGTTTCCCAGTTCATTCCACCCCTTCTGGCTTTACTCTTTGGTATCCATATGTTTGCTGTCATACTCCTTTTTTTTTTTTTAATAAAGATTTTTTTTTTTTTAAATAAACTAGAACATTTAATACTTTGGGAAGGGCATTTAGACAAAGTGATAGATAACATGTTGGCAAGCCTAGACAGTATATTAAAAAGCAGAGACATCACTGACAAAAGTCCCTGTAGTCACAGCTATGGTTTTTCCAGTAGTCAATTATGGATGTGATAGTTGGGCCATAAAGAAGGCTACACACCAAACAATTGATGCTTTTGAAATGTGGTGCTGGAGAAGACTCTTGAGAGTCCCTTGGACAACAATGAGATCAAACCAGTCAATCCTAAAGGAAATGACTCCTAAAGGAATATTCATGGGAAGGACTGGTACTTTGGCCACCTGATGTGAAAAGCCAACTCGTTGGAAAAGACCCTGATGTTGAGAAAGATTGAGGGCAAGAGGAGAACCGAGTGACAGAGGATAAGATGGTTGGATGGCTTTGCTGACTCAACGGATGTGAATTTGAGCAAACTCCAGGAGATGGTGCAGGACAGGGAAACCTGATGAGCTGCATTTTATGCAGTCACAAGAGTTGAGCATGACTTAGTGAATGAACAACAGCAATGACATGTATGGAGGCTCTTGGTGCTAGTGGTAAAGAACCCTCCTGCAAGTGCAGGAGATGTAAGAGATGTGGATTTGTCTCCTGGGTTGGGAAGATCCCCTGGGTGAGGGCATGGAAACCCAGTCCAGTATTCTTGCCTGGAAAATCCCGTGGACAGAGAAGCCTGTCAGGCTGTGGTGCATGGGGTCACAAAGAGTTGGACAAGACTGAAGCGACTTAGCACACACAGGAGGCTCTTTGAAGCATAGGAAAAAACAGTGGCACGTACTTAATGAAGTAGAAATGTGAGGCTTACCAGGTAGATGGTAGATCATGACATTGATATCTCTGAGAAATAGGCAGACTAGTAAATCAGTCAGTCAGTTAAATTCCATATAAAAGAAGGCCCTGAAAAGCCTACCAAAGAATGTCCTTTGGGCCTTAAAACCAAAGGTTTAAGGTACATGCTGGTGAGAGTGGTACCAAGATTGTTAAAGCAGCTCAGTGGTGACTTTCCTTTTTAGACTAGAGTTGATGAGAGGAGATGTTATTATAGAACCGTGGATGATGCAGTCTCAAAATAATAACGTCTCGGCAGTGATACTTCACCATAGAGACTGAGACAGACACAAATGTCAAATGACTGTGAAAGTCACAGCCCAGGAAGCTTAACCTGCAGGTAGGTTTCAGATCATGGTGTTCCTAGGAGGAAGAGAGAGGGGTGGAAATGTGAGAGTTGCTGAAACGACACAATCAAAGCTAAATGTAGGACACAGAATAAATCGTCAGGGACCTTAGGGCCACTGCTCCCCTAGGAAGTCAGCAGCCATTGCTTAGTTTCTGGACCTAAACCAGTTGTCAGACCCTGAACCATCGCTGAGGAGAGACCCGGTGACCCCACAGCAAATGCATGCTGCAGTGATTTCTCCCAGTACCTCCATGAGGGAATACAGCACCAACTGGGGTGGCTTTATGCTGGGAAAGGGGAATTGCCAAACATTTTAAAGACTTCTGGACACAGGGTCTGAGATGTTATCTGCAGGAATCACAGCATTAACATAGCCTCCTCGTTGATGAGGGAAATTATGGGGACCAGACAGTAAATAAAAACCTGATAAAGTCTGGTTCACAGGGCGTCTGTTCAGTCCATACACCCATGAACTGGGCATTTCTTTGGTCCAGATGAATGACTGGAACAGATATACACTTGGTGGAGCATCACAAGTCTCACATGCATCGCATGATTTTCTTTGTCCTGTGAAATAAGAGCTATTACAGTTGCGTAGTAAGTCTGACCTAGTAAACTGGTAAACCAGTATTGCATCCTGGACAGAAAGGCATACTGCTCTTGTTAAGGATCTAATGATACAGGATGACGGTGTTCATTATATGCCCATTTAATTCACGACTCTGACCCCTGGATGCTGCGTGACAACAGTAGATGGGTGCAAACTCAGCCAGGTGAGGAGCCCCGTTTGTAGCTATGCTGACAGACATGATATCTGCTTGATTGGATAACAAGGCTGTGAATATATGGTCTGCAGTCAAGACTCTGACAGAGTTTATTCCATTCCCATCAGAAGGGAGGATTTAGAGTTTTTGTTCTATGATGACATTATGCAGCTAGGGCATCACTCAGAACTGTGCTGATTTTCTTACTCTCTTTCATAGTAACAGTCTGGAAGGATCTGGCGCAATGAGATATGCTGTGCAACTGTGTATCAGTGCAGTTTGTCAGTGGTGTGCTGTTAATCCTGGGTCAGCGAGAAGTGGAAAGTGTGTTGGAGGCCTTGTGACAGTACAGGCATTCCACAGGTTGGAAAATAAGCCCTATGAAAATTTGGGTGCCTGCCACTTCAGTGTATGTCTTGCTGGGTCACAAAAAGAGCTTGACTTCACCCTCTCTTCAGTCTTTTTTCCTTACTGCCTGATAGTTATTCCTGAGGCACTCTTCAGTGAAGTTGCTGTAGGAAATCTCTGTTTCTGCAAGAGAGAGTCTAGACACTTAAATGTTTGCAAATGGTGCTGTTCTCATATACTTCATAGTTCTAAATTTGATACTTCTGGGATCCCAGAATTTTCCCTTAGTTGCTCATAGCAAAATGGAACCCAACCAGTGTGGCAACACTGTATTTGGTCAGTTTGTGTCTGTAACTTTCCAAGTTTGTAAACTGATCCAATTAGTAATTTCTGAAATTAGATATTTGGCAAGTGCTTTGGAGCCAGTTAAGATTAGCACAATCTGTACTTTATTAGAAATTGCAAGGTAGATTTACGCAACAGAACAGTAGTTTTACACAACTAATGGAGTCTTTATTTTACTCTGATCAGGAAAAAAACAGATGTGAGGTCTCACTGGAAAAAATGCTTCATGTGCACTGGAGAAAAAAAAATACTACCGTATGTTCCAGATAATTTTAAATTTGGCTGATTGATTTCCTTACTCCTTGGAAGAGAAGTTATGACCAACCTAGACAGCATATTAAAAAAGCAGAGACATTACTTTGCCAACAAAGGTCCATCTAGTCAAGGCTATGGTTTTTCCAATAGTCATGTATGGATGTGAGAGTTGGACTATAAAGAAAGCTGAGTGCCAAAGAATTGATGCTTTTGAACTGTGGTGTTGGAGAAGACTCTTGAGAGTCCCTTGGACAGCAAGGAGATCCAACCAGTCCATCCCAAAGGAGATCAGTCCTGAGTGTTCATTGAAAGGACTGATGTTGAAGCTGAAACTCCAGTACTTTGGTCACCTGATGCAAAGAGCTGACTCATTTGAAAAGACCCTGATGCTGGGAAAGATTTAGAGCAGGAGAAGAAGAGGATGACAGAGGATAAAATGGTTGGATGACATCACCAACTCAGTGGACATGAGTTTGGGTAAACTCCAGGAGTTGGTGATGGACGGGGAGGCCTGGTGTGCTGCTGTCCATGGGGTCACAAAGGGTTGGACACGACTGAGCAACTGAACTGATGATTGATTTTGCTTAACATTCCATCGTGTAGAACTCTTTGTGACACCATGTAATACAGCCTACCAGGCTCTTCTCTCCGTGGGATTTTCCAGGCAAGAATGCTGTAGTGGGTTGCCATTTCCTTCTCTAGAGGATTCCCAACCCAGGGATTGAAGCCCCATCTCCTGCGTCTCTTGCATTAGCAGGCAGATTCTTTACCACTGTGCCACCTGCAAAGCCTGTGGTTTGATTAGTCATTAGAAATAAGAATCCTAGCATGCATATGATCATGTTGGCCGTATAGTTCGAGCAGGGACACACTAGCATACAAATTGCTGCAAAGATGGTAAGATGCTGCTTAAGCTACATTGTCATTAATAATAAAGTGCAAAGAGGCTTATCTCACTAAGAGTCTGGACAAGTACCACATAACTATAAAGAGTTGAAAAGAGGGTCAAAGTAGAAAGAAATTATTTACTCCCCACAGATTTAATTCTGAAGAAGGGTGATATTGAAAAATCATCCAGGGAGGGTTGTGAAATAAGAGTTTGCCTTCCTTTTGTTAGGACAAGAGTAAAATAAAATTAAATACCGCATTTCCCCTAAAATCTCCTCAACTGTGATTAACACAAAGAGTAGACAAAAGCCTTGCATTAAAAAAAAAAAAATGAAGAAGAAATTTTCTGGAGACCTAACTACTGTACAACTGGTATACTCTGAAAGGTGTCACTAAGATCTATGAAGAAATCTATAGTTAAAGGAGTTTGCTTAATCAATTTGAAATAAGTTCCCAACTAAGATTGAATTTAAAATCTTAGTAATACATTATTACACAATTTGAGATTGTCATGAGGAAAAAAAATGGAAGATGCATTTGATTTAGGAAGGCTGTCCCAAGTGTCTACAGTTTAATCTGTTCCCCCCCCTCCTCCCGCCACCTTTGGCTTTCTAAAGTATACTTGCATAATAAAAATTGAGCAGTTTTGCATATATAATGGATATAACATGTTCATTTATACAAATTGGTATCTACATACGAAGCAAAACAATGGACTGAGAAACTGCCATGAGCCTTATCTATACAACTGATGTTCTGTATAGCCTCTGACAGAGCTAAGCTTCTCCTCCTGAGAGGCAATGCCTAAGGAAAATTTTGTTTTCTTCATCATTTTCCTTTACATTATGGTTTTCCTCAAATGGATATTCCCTTAAATAAAACATCATGTATTTTATTTGAGTTTGCTTTATAGAAAAGGTGTTATACTCTATTCTTCTGCAGTTGTTTTTCATTCATCACCTGACATTATGTTCTAAGACTCAACAGTGTTTCCCTGTGGGGCAATAATTCAGTTCAGTTCAGTCACTTAGTCGAGTCTGACTCTTTGCAACTCCAGGAACTTCAGCACAGGAGGCTTCCCTGTCCATCACAGACTCCTGGAGTTTACTCAGACTCATTCCACTGAGTGGATGGTGCCATCCAACCATCTCATCCTCTGTTGTCCCCTTCTCCTCCCACCTATAATCTTTCCCAGCATCGGGGTCTTTTCCAGTAAGTCAGTTCTTCCCATCAAGTGGCCAAAATATTGGAGTTTCAGTTTCAGCATCAGTCATTCCAATCAGTATTCAGGACTGATTTCCTTTAGGATGGACTGGTTAGATCTCCTTGCTGTCCAAGGGACTCTCAAGAGTCTTCTCCGACACCACAGTTCAAAAGCATCAGTTCTTCATTGCTCAACTCTTTTTATAGTCCAACTCTCACATCCATACATGACTACTGGAAAAATCATAGCTTTGACTAGATGGACCATTGTTGGCAAAGTAATGTCTCTGCTTTCAATATGCTATCTAGATTGGTCATAACTTTTTTTCCAAGGAAGAAGCATCTTTAAATTTCATGGTTGCAGTCACCATCTGCAGTGATTTTGGAGCCCAAGAAAAGAAAATCTGTTACTGTTTCTACTTTTCCCCCTTTATTTGCCATGAAGTGGTAGGTAGGGCATGATGCCATGATCTTGGCTTTTTTTTTAATGGTTGTTAAGTTTTAAGCCAGATTTTTCACTCTCCTCTTTCACTTTCATCTAGAGGCTCATTAGTTCTTTTTTGCTTTCTGCCATAGGGGTGTTGTCATCTGCATATCTGAAGTTATTGATATTTCTCCCGGCAATCTTGATTCCATCTCATGCTTTGTCCAGTCCAGCGTTTCTCATGATGTACTTATCAGTTAAATAAGCAGGGTGACAATATATAGCCTTGACGTACTCCTTTCCCAATTTGAAACCAGTCTCTTGTTCTCTGTCCTTTCTAACTGTTGCTTCTTGACCTGCATACAGATTTCTCAGGAGCCAGTCAGGTGGTCTAGTATTCCCATCTTTTTCAGAATTTTCCGCAGTTTATTGTGATCCACATAGTCAAAGGCTTTGGCATAGCCAGTAAAGCAGAAGTAGATGTTTTTCTGGAACTTTCTTGCTTTTTCTATGTCCAACAGATGTTGGCAATTTGAACTCTGGTTCATATGCCTTTTTAAACTCCAGCTTGAACATCTGGAAGTTCACGGTTCATGTATTGCTGAGACCTGGCTTGGAGAATTTTGAGCATTACTTTGCTAGTGTGTGAAATGAGTGTAATTGTGCAGTAGTTTGAGCATTCTTTGGCATTGCATTTCTTTGGTATTGGAGTGAAAACTGACTTTTTCCAGTCCTGTGGCCACTGCTGAGTTTTCCAAATTTGCTGGCATATTGAGTGCAGCACTTTCACAGCATCATCTTTTAGGATTTGAAATAGCTCAGCTGGAATTCCATCACCTACTTTGTTTGTAGTGACGTTTTCTAAGGCCCACTTGGCTTTGCATTCCAGAATGTCTGGCTCTAGGTGAGTGAACACACCATTGTGGTTATCTGGGTCATGAAGATCTTTTTTGTATAGTTCTTCCATGTGTTCTTGCCACCTCTTCTTAATATCTTCTGCTTCTGTTAGGTCCATACTATTTCTGTCCTTTATTGAGCCCATCTTTGCATGAAATGTTCCCTTGGTATCTCTAATTTTCTTGAAGAGATCTTTAGTCTTCCCCATTTTATTGTTTTCCTCTATTTCTTTGCATTGATCACTGAGGAAGACTTTCTTATCTCTCCTTGCTATTCTTTGGAACTCTGCATTCAAATGAGTATATCTTTCCTTTTCTCCTTTGCCTTTCACTTCTCTTCTCTTCACAGCTATTTGTAAGGCCTCCTCAGACAACCAGTTTGCCTTTTTGCATTTCAAATCCCTTACGGTTATACAGTGGAAGTGACAAATAGATTCAAGGGATTAGATCTGATAGAGTGGCTATAATTAAATCATTTTAATTATTCCCTAATATTTAATCATACGGACCCTTAAAAATAGTCTGTTTTTGAGAGCAGTTTTTGATCCACAGCAAAGCTGAGAGCAAGGCAGAGAGATTCCCATGGATCGCTGCGTCCACACCCGCGTGGTTTCCCTCACCAGTGTCCCCCACAGAGTGAGTAATTGTTAATGCTGATGCATCGTTACCACCCGAGTCTGAAGCTTATATTGCCGTTCGCTTCTGGTGTGTTTTCTAAGGACTTGGACAAACCTATGAGCCATGTGTCCACCATTACAGTAGTTCTGCCGCCCGAAAAGTTTTGTCTGTGCTCTGTCACTTCATCCGGCGTCCCTCTGCCCCCACGTCCTGACAGCCACTGACCTTTTAGTGTCCCAGCAATTTTGCTTTTTACAGAATGTCATATAGTTGGTTCATGTAGCAGGTAGCCTTCTCAGATTGACTTCTTTCACAGCAGTGTATAAGTGTGGAATGAGTGCAATTGTGTGGTAGTTGGAACATGCTTTGGCATTGCTCTTCTTTGGGATCGGAATGAAAACTGAATAGAGCTGCTGTAAAATATGTTTGTGTGACATAAGTGTTCAGTTGCCTTGGATAAATATCAAGGAGTGCAGTTGCTGGATCCTAAGGTAAGAGTATGTTTAGTTTTGTAAGAAGCAGTCTTCCAGAGTGGCTGGACTGTATGTACTGCATTCCTGCCAGCAATGAATGAGAGTTTCTCTTGCTCCACATTCCTGCCAGCATAAGGCATTGTTAATGTTATGGATTTTCTCTATTATAATAGGTGTGTAGTAGTGTGGTTAATTTGATACAACAGTGCCATGTATTTTATATTGAAAAATATACAAAATGTTTATTCTCTAGTTTTCAACAAGAAAGAAGGTGTGCGTAGAAGTAGATTTGTAGGAATGACTTCAGAGAGATGGTGGAATAGGAAGCCCTGGACCTCATTCCACTACAAAGACATTAATTCAACAGTACTATACAGTGCAGAAAACCTTCCTCAGAATGCCAAGAATTAGTTTGACAGGCAAATCCAAAGCCAAGGGCAACTGCACTGAAATAAGATTTAAACAAACAAACAAACAAAAACCAAGGCAAAACTCTCTTAACATAAAACTATACTAGTTGGGTACAAACATAAAAAGGTGTATGTGACATTGATAGCTTAAGTTAGGAGGAAAAGTAAAGGTGTAGAGTTTTTGTTTGTGGTTGAAGTTACCAGTTTAAAATCCTTTTGGGAAGGTTTATCCAATAAGGAGTTTAAAGTCACTAGAAGTGATGTTATGTCTAAAAGGAGTTCATTTCCAAGGGCCAGTGTAGTTTAGTAAGAGAGGAGGAGGAATGGCTGAAAAAAAAAAAAGGTGCAGAATTTAAGGGAAAAAATCCACTTGAAATAGCCTGAAGGAATGTTTAAATATCACTCAAGGCAAGAAATGAAAGGGCACTTCTGAGAAAAGATGGAGGTTGGAGTAAAGTTTGCTAATCAGAGAGATGTTTCTAGAGACAAGTATTGGGAACAGAATTAGAGGCAGCATATGGCATTGAGAGTCCAGGGGTTGTAGATGCCCAAAGAAGGCGGGATTTCCAGTGGTGCCGGAGGGAAAGAGTTCTGGGAAACAGGATAAGCCATCTCTGTTAGGGTGATAAAGTAGACTTATGGATACATATATATGTACATACACATATATAAAGTCCTGCCCATTCCACTTCCAAAATATCTCTGAAGGAAGGTGAAGTCGCTCAGTCGTGTCCGACTCTTTGCGACCCCATGGACTGTAATGTACTAGGCTTCTCTGTCCATGGGATTCTCCAGGCAAGAATACTGGAGTGGATTGCCATTTCCTTCTCTAATATCCATTTAATTATCAGTTGCTAGCAGCCTAATTTAATCTACCATATCAAACTCAATTAAGCTTTTGCTCTGTACAAATCTATTATGACTGACATTTTAGCCATTGTGACATTTAAAAAATTAAAATTTGACCATTTTGTTCTCCTGATTAAAACCACACCATAGCTTCCCATTCCTAGTGCTCTTAGGATAAAATCCAAACTCTTAAGGTGGCTTAGAAAGCAGTTTTTGAGATCATTCTACAAAGTCACTGTCTAAACCTCCTCTTCCCTTCCCAATCTCTGTTCCAGCTTCTCTGGCCTCGTGTTTTCTCAGAATTGCCATCTGTATTGCACTCAGTATATTCAGCATGTTCTTTCCTGTTCTTGGAAGATACTTCCTTATTTTTTCAGTGATATTGCTAGATTTAGGAAAAATATATAGGATGTCCAGTTAAATTTGTGTTTCAAATAAACAGCAAATAACATTTTAGTCCAAGTATGTCCCTTGCAGTATTTGGGTGGCTTGTTTTACCTGGCCACCCTATTCCTTAGTTCCCCTGATTCCTTACCTTTCAGATTTCATCTTAAATGTTGCCGCCTCTCTGATTTTCTCAGACTAATTTAGATTTCACTTCTTATACATTCTCATGACATGCAGTATTAATGCTGTGTCTTCCTCGTTACATCATAGGCTCTGTGATTTTAAAGTAGTGAATGGCATGTATCTAGCACAACATTGAAACATAATAGGAGCTCAGTAAATACTTCTGAATGAACATTTAGCAAATAGTAATGAAACCCAGGTGAGTGTGGATTATCATACATACAACATAAAATACAGCAAACCTCCACTTAAATTCCAGGACTAATATATACCAACCAAGTTATCTTGAATAAATTTATGTTTGTTCAACAAAAATTTGGGGTAATGGTACTCAAAATTACAAGACTGTTGTCAGAATTACATGTGAAGGTACGTAATACATGTTCAAAAAGCACGTTGCATTTTTCCTTCCTTCCTTCTTGAGTTTGGTAAAGAACCATGAGGCAGCCTCATCTTCTGTGAATCATTCAAAAGTTCCCTCTGATGCAGATTTTTCCTTGTTGCATCTGTTCACATCAGTTTGCAAGGTACATACTCTCCCTCTCTCTTTAATTCTGTTAATTTACAGCTTGGGGCTCTCCTAACTCATGGATGTCTTCTAGGCCACAGATTTGCTATGATAAGCATCTGTGTGGAAAAGAAGATTTGAGATTCTTTGGGGTCTTCATGCACAAAATTGCTTTAAAAAAAACAAACAAACAAACAAACAAACTGTTTTGCTTTATTTTAGTCACTCTCCCTGCCCAGTTTTAGTTGAGCTGCAGCTTTCCAAGAACTTTGCTCTAGACATGGAATGAAATTGAACCTACTTTTAAATCTGTAAATTCCCTCCTCTGCAGAGGTTAGATTGTAATGGGCATTGTAGTACAGTTTTATTGACTGGAAAAAAACATGCTCAACCTAAAAGTTGAGAGTTAAACATTTTATTTGGTGGACATTCTTATAACTTCTAGCCTGGGAGAGAGTATGTCAGATGACACTGAGAGGCTGCTTCCAATAGAAAGGAGGAGAGCCAGGATATGTGGGAGTTTCTGCAACAAAACCAGGTGGTTAGAGTGTTACAGAAGTACTCTTGTTTAAAGAAAACCAGACATCATCGCAAGTTAAGGAATTTAGCGGCTTTCTGTTTATATGTAAGGAAAGAGTCTGCTGCTGCTGCAGCTGCTAAGTCACTTCAGTTATGTCCAACTCTGTGTGATCTCATAGATGGAAGCCCACTAGGCTCCCCCGTCCCTGGGATTCTCCAGGCAAGAACACTGGAGTGGGTTGCCATTTCCTTCTCCAATGCATGAAAGTGAAAAGTGAAAGTGAAGTTGCTCAGTTGTGTCTGACTCTTGGTGACCCCATGAGCTGCAGCTTACCAGGCGCTTCTGTCCATGGGAAGAGTCTGGGCTCACTGAAATCATTCCTTTCATGTGGACCTCAGCTCTCTGGGGCTAATATCACGTGTTTTCCCATAGTGAGGTTCCAAGGTACTCTGTCAGCGGTGGCTGCAGCATCTGGCTGCTGGAGGATCTTGGTAGTGGGAAGCTCCTTGGTCTCCATCCTGAGTTTCTACAGGGCTCCCGTTGGTGGCTGTAGTGTGCTGGCTTGACGGCTGCAACACCCTTTGTTTACAGATATGGCAGGCAATATTTTAGTTTTCAGCTGCTTACTCGTGGATTTTTTTTTTGTTTGCTCTCCTCCACCCAAGATCTTCTATTAGTCCTGGTTGCAGTGTGAGGGACAGAAGGAGAATGGAATCCATTGTGCCATTCTTCCTTGTACATATTCTGTGTCTTATGGAATGACAGGAGTGGGTGGTCACGAGGAAGAGAACACAATACTTGAATTATTTAACAAAAATTAATTCTTCCCAAATTTCCTGCCAATATTCTCTCTTCAGCCTCCATTCTGTATTTTCCCTTCTTCCTTCCCTGCTTTTTAAATTTATTTCCTCTATTGTGTCTTTCAATATGCTATCTATGTTGATAATAACTTTTATTCCAAGGAGTAAGCATCTTTTACTTTCATGGCTGCAGTCACCATCTGCAGTGATTTTGGAGCCCCAAAAAAATAAAGTCTGACACTGTTTCCACTGTTTCCCCATCTATTTCCCATGAAGTGATGGGACCAGATGCCATCATCTTCATTTTGTGAATGTTGAGCTTTAAGCCAACTTTTTCACTCTCCACTTTCACCTTCATCAAGAGGCTTCTTAGTTCCTCTTCACTTTCTGCCATAAGGGTGGTGTCATCTGCATATCTGAGGTCACTGATATTTCTCCCAGCAGTCTTCATTCCAGCTTATGCTTCTTCCAGTCCAGCGTTTCTCATGATGTATTCTGCATATAAGTTAAATAGGCAGGATGACAATATACAGCCTTGATGTACTCCTTTTCGTATTTGGAACCAGTCTGTTGTTCCATGTCCAGTTCATTACTTAGCCAACAAAGGTCCGTCTAGTCAAGGCTATGGTTTTTCCTGTGGTCATGTATGGATGTGAGAGTTGGACTGTGGAGAAAGCTGAGCACCGAAGAATTGATGCTTTTGAACTGTGGTGTTGGAGAAGACTCTTGAGAGTCCCTTGGACTGCAAGGAGATCCAACCAGTCCATTCTGAAGGAGATCAGCCCTGAGATTTCTTTGGAAGGAATGATGCTAAAGCTGAGGCTCCAGTACTTTGGCCATCTCATGGGAAGAGTTGACTCATTGGAAAAGACTCTGATGCTGGGAGGGATTGGGGGCAGGGGAAGAAGGGGACAACAGAGGATGAGATGGCTGGATGGCATCACCGACTTGATGGATGTGAGTCTGAGTGAACTCCGGGAGTTGGTGATGGACAGGGAGGCTGGCGTGCTGCGATTCATGGGGTCGCAAAGAGTTGGACACGACTGAGCAACTGAACTGAACCGATTGTGTCTTTCTTTTCTTTCTCCTTATCTTCCCATCCTTTTCTGCATTTCATCTTTTCTCCCTCTCTTCCTATATCTTTCCTCTTTTTCCCTTTCTTCTTTATCATAAGCAAATCTGTGTCTTTCTCTGAGGTCTGAAGTTGTCTTTCTATAAAATAGCAAATACAAAAATCGGTTTATTTCTAAATCTGTCAGATGGCGTGAGAGTTTCTCAGCCTGAAACTGGGCTGCACCCAGTCCTGACAGTCACAGAGGAACCTGTAGTCCTTTCCCTTCCACTGGATCCCTGCTTCCTACTCTTGCCTGTGCTTATGCAACCTGTGAGCTGTTATCCTAACATTTCTGCACTTGAAGCCATGCCAAGAAATGTAACTGCCTAAAGACTAGGTTAATTCAGTCTAAAATGTGAGATTGAAAAGCAGCACCAAAAATCCTAGAAATCTTAATAAGTAATTACTAGTCTTTTTCTCCAAAATACTATTTTAAAAAAATCAGCATACTGTCAAATGTGTGATAAGTTCATTTTTCACCTATCCTATCTTAAAGGATGTACTGTGTGTGTGTCCCAATGATTATTGTACTGCCTCTGGCTTCACACAGCTCCTGTAGTTCCTCACTGTGGCAAGTAGAGACTGGTGCTTTGTTAATTTCCTTCTCAAGCCTTGCATGGCTGGGGAGAACATATGCATTTGCTCCAACTGAAAAAGCAGTTCAGTTCAGTCGCTCAGTCGTGTCCGACTCTTTGCGACCCCATGAATCGCAGCATGCCAGGCCTCCCTGTCCATCACCAACTCCCGGAGTTCACTCAGACTCACGTCCATTGAGTCCGTGATGCCATCCAGCCATCTCATCCTTGGTCATCCCTTTCTCCTCCTGCCCCCAATCCCTCCCAGCATCAGGGTCTTTTCCAATGAGTCAACTCTTCCCATGAGGTGGTCAAAGTACTGGAGCTTCAGCTTAGCATCATTCCTTCCAAAGAAATCCCAGGGCTGATCTCCTTCAGAATGGACTGGTTGGATCTCCTTGCAGTCCAAGGGACTCTCAAGAGTCTTCTCCATTACCACCCTTCAAAAGCATCAATTCTTCTGCGCTCAGCCTTCTTCACAGTCCAACTCTCACATCCATACATGACCACAGGAAAAACCATAGCCTTGAGTAGACGGACCTTAGTTGGCAAAGTAATGTCTCTGCTTTTGAATATACTATCTAGGGTAGTCATAACTTTTCTTCCAAGGAGTAAGCCTTTTTTAATTTCATGGCTGCAGTCACCATCTGCTGTGATTTTGGAGCCCCCCCCAAAAAATAAATTCTAACAGATACACCAGTGAGGGTGGTCGTTTTCTGATGCTGTGATACCATCACCGAATGCCCACTTGCACTGCATGGAGCAGCCTGCATGTGAAATAGGCAACCACCTCTATACAGAATGGAATGATACCAGTGATAAGCAGACAGATTAATAAATCGCTTTTACAACAGAAACACAGAAGCACAGGAAGGGAGGTCACCACTTCGATACCCTCAAGATACGCTGAAAATGAGAAAAACAGCAAGCAATTTTGTAGGCCCTTATCATGGAAATCAGATTTGGCCAAGGAATGGTTCATGTCCCAGATGGCGCTCACCTGATTTCTTCTTCCTTTATTGGACTCTTTATTTTTTTTAACCCTGTTATTTATTTTTTTAAATGTGTTATGGTTGTACAAAAATATCTTTTAAAATTGTTTGGAGGATTCTCAGGGTTGATGTTTGGTTTGGAATATGCAAACACAAGTATTATAAGTGTTATATTCAGACAAGAAGAATGGACACACTGCCCTCAACATCACAGACTAGGGATCGTCTCACAACTTTACAAGCTTTGTCATCAGAATTGATTTCTTTTTTCCTCAGAAACTTAAAAAAAAATTGGAATTTCATTCCTGAAATTATTCCTACTATTTAAGCTATTCTGGTTTCTTTAGTAAGTCAGGGTTCAGTGAAGGAAAAGCAAACATGCTAAGAATTTTAAATAAGAAGGGATAAGGAAAATAATAAAGAGAATTGAGTGTTTACAGAATAGCAGAAGAGACTGAAGGGAAGGGTTCTAAGCAGGACCTGTGGCAGTGACTCCTAGAATAGTACAGGAGTGACTCATGAGGAGAGCCCCACTTCTGAGGGTGTTACCGGAACCACATCAGAATCATGAACCCACTCCCATGGTCTCTGAACATCCCCACAGCTAGAGAACCAATAGCCAGAGCTGCCGACCAGGGACTGGGTGGATGAGTAGAGAAGCCCCATAACTGACTCGCCCCATAACTTTCTTTCCATGCACTTCTTCCTAGCTGGAACAGTGCTGTGTCACAGACACACACTGAGAGGTTCATTTGTAATTTCAAATTTCCCAGTAGCCTCATTTTTAAGCAGTAAAATGAAACAGGCAAATATTTATTTATTTAGCCAAAATAGAAAATAGAAGCACTTCAAAGAGTAGTAATCCATATAAAAATTGATGGAATACTTTTTTTTTATTGGGTGGAACAGAGACTTCAAACGTACTATTTTATACTTACTAAACATCTCCACTTGCACAAGATACGCTGCAGGTGCTCAGTGACCACACAGGGAGAGACTGTATGTCAGGTGGTACAGGGACAGGAAAGGGTGCTTCTTCACTGCTGCTGAGAAATCTTTGTTTCCCTCACGTGTTTTTGATCTGAAACAGACAAAACGTGATGGGAAGATAGCTTCTGCCTTAGTGTTGGCTTCCAAATTTCATGCATGTGATTGGAGGATCTAATTTGCCTTCCCGAACCCTTGATTCAAAGGAATTGGGAACTTACGTTCTCTTTGTTTTGCTTTGATTTCTTAACTCCTCAGTTATAAGGAAGGCATAATTCAGATAAACTAATTTAGTATCCAGTAGTTCTTTTAAAAAAAGGGGAGGCAGTTGCTCTAGGAATCTATCCATTGCATTTCTGTCATCCTACACACCTGTTCATATATGCTATCTTCTATTTTGAGCACTTGTAGTTAACCAAGACTCTGTTTTATAAAATTTATCATCTTTTGTCAGCATGATGGTGTATCTCTAAAATAGTTTTCTGTTACGTATTGGGTCTTAAAGCTGTCTCCAATATACATTTTCTGAAGATTTCATCACACCTCAGGATAAGGGCTTTCCTCAGTTGTTTCTAAGGATTCCTACCCAAAAGGACATCAGTGTGAAAAGTAAATTTCTTGAAAATTCCATGGTTCTGACCAGGTAATCCAGCCTGACTCTGTAGAGCGTTGCTCTGTAAACTCAATGAGCATGAATCCTTACAGTGCACAGCAGCAGGGGAGAAATGAGGAAGTAAGATGCAAGCTTCTGGTCAAGATTCATATCGTGAAAGGAGAGGAGCTTTTAGAGATTATTTATAACAAAAGCAATGAAATGTTAGTGAGGTTCAGGGCACATTTTCTGAGAGAAGTATAGTACTGTAGTAAGAAATCTACCAGTTCCCTCTTTCTGAAATCTGCTCAGTGAGATGTTGGACCCTGCGTCTCCACTCCACGCTCAGTGCCTATATTTATCAGCTTGGTTCATGACAAGAATGAGCTAGCAGCTCCAAGACCTGGCTCATTTATTCTGTTTAGACACCTAGAATTTAATAAAAACCTAGACCTGTCTGCAAAGAATAAACAGTAGCATGATATCTTCCAGCACTATCTTGTCCATTGTAGATGTGCTCAGTACACATATTGTTGTAAATGCTCAGATTCACGTGCAGTTGGTTAGAGTGACCACATACTAGATTTTAAAAATTCAGCTGATGCCAAATGAATATCCTAAGATCACGTGAAAAGAGCACTTGCGAGGCTGGTGCTTTCAGAGAGGGATTCATTAGAACTTCTCCTTTATAGAGTTGACACCCCCAAGATTTCTTCATCATGGTGATTTGTTGTTTCCTGCTGAGTGTGAACTTTGCTATGACTGTCGTTGCAATTAGCACTTCTAAGCAGATGGACTTTAAAAATCTGTCTTCCAACTTTACTTTTCTTGAAAACTCTCTCTTCCAGATCCATATTTTCAACTGATTGGTGATGATCTCCAGAGCATTTTCTGGTAGGCAGGTATGTTAAGTCCAGAATTATCCTTTTCCTAATATTCAATGAAACCATGTCTCTCAGTTCACTATTTTTTTTTTTAACATCACCAGAAATACTTATCCTTCTGCTTAGGTTTAAAACTCTGAATAATCTTGATTTCTTTCTTTCTCCCTTTTCCTTTCTGCTACTGCTAAATGCTTCAGTCTTGTCTGACTCTGTGTGACACCATAGATGGCAGCCCACCAGGCTCCCCCGTCCCTAGGATTCTCCAGGCAAGAACACTGGAGTGAGTTGCTGTTTCCTTCTCCAATGCATGAAAGTGAAAAGTGAAAGTGAAGTCGCTCAGTCATGTCTGACTCTTCGCGACCCCATGGACTGCAGCCTACCAGGCTCCGCTGTCCCTGGGATTTTCCAGGCAAGAGTACTGGAGTGGGTTGCCATTGCTTTCTCCTTTAGACAAAACTATGAGCTTACTTCAGTAAATAATTTTTAAATACTGTATTCACATCCGTTTTTCTTTCCTTTATGGAAATTGGTGTCTTAATTCACAGTTTTTACATGCAATTTTCCAAGACTGAGTAATGAAGTTACAGAAAATCTGAACAGACCAGTTTCTAGCTAGGAGCTTGAATCATTGATCAAAAATCTCAAAAAACAAAAGTTCAGGACCAGACAGCTTCACTGGTGAATTCTACCAAACATTTGAAAAAGAACCAATAGCAATCCTTCTCAGCCTCTTCCAAAATATATGAGGAGGGAACACATTCCAACTCATTATGCAAGGTCAGTGTTACCCTGACTCCAAAACCAGAAGGAAAAAAAAAATCTGCTTCTGAATAAGGACAAGAGAAGTAAAAATTACCTATACAGGCAAGAAAAGGTCAGACCATTCAGAACTTCTTTTTGATCATGTTATAGAGTTTAAATAATAACCTAAATGACATGGACCACCAGTGAAGCATATTAAGCAAGAGCAATTATTTAAAAAAGATAACTATGTCTTTTGGGTGAAGAATTTATTGTAGGTGGCAAGAATGTAAGGAGAGAGACTAGTATGAAATGGCAGTAGATCAGAGCTGATGATGATTTAGTATTGGGAAGGTGACAATGTCTATACTCAGATTTCTTACATAATGAATCATATTGATAGAGATACTTTTTATTTTAGTGGAAAAGTAAGGAGGAAGAGCATATATGGATGGCTATAGGGACATGGCTGTGGGAGAGAGATCAAGAATTTAGTTTCTAATTTCTCAGAATACAATATAGTATGTGTTTAAAATAATATAATAAATACTAAAAGATTCACTTAACAAAAAAAATAAATAAAAAGCATCTTGTGGACTTTTTTTTTCCTCTTTAATGTATGGTTCTACAAAATTTGACACATGTATTGATTTATGTAAAAACCATCATAATGAGAATTCAGAACAGTCCCATCACCCCCCTGCCAGATCCTGTATGTGATCCCTTTGTAGTCATACGCTTCTCCCATTTCTCCCTGAGCAGCTGATAGTCTGTCTAAAGTTGTGTCTTCTTTAGAATGTCCTGTAAAGGAATCCGACAGTATGCAGTGGTGCAGACTGGCTTCTTCCACTTGTCATAATGTCTAACATTCATCCAAGTTGTGGTTGTTGCTCTTCAGTTACTCAGTTGTGTCTGACTCTTTGTGACCCCATGGACTGCAGCATGCCAGGCTTCCAAGTCCTTCACTATCCCCCAGAGTTTGCTCAAACTCATGTCCATTGAGTCAACAATGCCATCCGACCATCTCATCCTTTGTCACTCCGTTCTCCTCCTGTCCTCAATCTTTCCCAACATCAGGGTCTTTTCCAATGAGTCGGCTCTTTGCATTAGGTGGCCAAAGTATTGGCTTCAGCATCAGCCCTTCCAGTGAATTTCCAGGACTGATTTTCTTTAGGATTGACTGGTGTGATCTGCTTGCAGTCCAGGGAACTTTGAAGAGTCTACTCTAGCACCACGATTCAAAAGTATAATTCTTTGGTGCTCAGCCTTCTTTATGGTCCAACTCTCACATCCATACATGACTACTGGAAAAACTATAGCTTTGACTCTATCGACCTCTGTTGGCAAAGTGATGTCTGTGCTTTCTAATACACTGTCTAGATTTGTCATAGCTTTCCTTCCAAGGAGCAAGTGTCTTTTAATTTTATAGCTGCTGTTAGCGTCAACAGTGTTTTCAGAGCTCAAGAAGAGAAAATCTGTCACTGTTTCCATTTTCCCCCCATCTATTCGCCATGAAGTGATGGGACAGGATGCTATGATTTTAGTTTTTTGAATGTTGAGTTTCAAGCCAGCCTTTTCACTCTTCTCTTTCACCTTTATCAAGAGACTCTTCAGTTCCTCTTCACTTTCTGCCATTAGAGTGGTATCATCTGCATATCTGAGGTTGTTGATATTTCTCTCTTGGCAGTCTTGATTCCAGCTTGTGATTGATCTGGCCTGTCATTTCTCATGATGTACTCTGAATATAAGTTAAATAAGCTGAGTGACGACATACAGCCTTGTCCTACTCCCTTCCCAGTTTTGAATCACTCTGTTTTTCCATGTCTAGCACTAACCGTTGCTTCTTGACCTTCATACAGGTTTCTCAGGCGACACATAAGGTGGTCGGGTATTCCTGTCTCTGAGAATTTTCCACAGTTTGCTGTGATCCACACAGTCAAAGGCTTTAACGTAGTCAGTGAAGTGGAAATAGACTTTTTTTTCTGGAATTCCCTTGCATTTCGTATGATCCAAAGACTCTTGAGAATCCCTTGGACTGCAAGGAGATCCAACCAGTCCATTCTGAAGGAGATCAGCCCTGGGATTTCTTTGGAAGGAATGATGCTAAAACTGAAGCTCCAGTAGTTTGGCCACCTCATGCGAAGAGTTGACTCATTGGAAAAGACCCTGATGCTGGGAGGGATTGGGGGCAAGAGGAGAAGGGGATGACCGAGGATGAGATGGCTGGATGGCATCACGGACTCAATGGACGTGAGTCTGAGTGAACTCCGGAGTTGGTGATGGACAGGGAGGCCTGGCGTGCTGCGATTCATGGGGTCGCAAAGGGTCGGACACGACTGAGCGACTGAACTAACTAAGGGACATTGACAATATGATCCCTGGTTCCTCTTCCTTTTCTAAATCTAGCTTGTACATCTGGAAGTTCCCGGTTAGTGTACCATTGAAGACATCAGTAATTTACTTTTCATGCTGAACAGTGTTTCATGGAATGGTTGTACCACCATTTGGTTTATTATTTTCCAAAACGTCAAATTTTCTTACTCTGCTGTTCAGGGACCCTTATGATATGTCTTCCACTTCAAGCCTGGTTCCCTTGTTTTTTCCTTCTACAATTTCATTGAGGGAGGTTGTGCTCTGTTACATCATTAAAGTCAAAACTTTTTGTTTATAGTTTGTTTCAGTTTAAAATAACTTGTCCTTAAATCTCCTTTCTGTTAAATTCTTACCCATTCTTCAAGACCATTTTATAGGAAAATCTTCTTTTGAAACTTCTGAATAGAGTTTGCCTCTCTGAAAACTTTAGGTAGTACTTTTGATTTTATGAGACTAATCTTATGTTGATTTATAGCCATGCTTATCTTAGAGATTAGATATAGATGTAAGAGATGAATCATAAATGTTAGAGTGGTATCTGAGTTTAAATATTGGAAATCAAGATATAGTGGATCATCAGGAATACACAAAAATATACAAAATCCTTTTAACTAGAATTTCTTAAAAAAATTTTTTTAAACAAAGTGGGATGAATGTAGCTACAGAGTATGTGCTTTACTTTCAGCAAACATCAACATTTTTTTCTTTTAAGAATTCTACTTGAAGGCCAGTTCAGACACTTCCTGACAAGATAAGTTCTCTGCCTTTGCAATGAGATGGGTCCCACTTTCGGTTTGAGGGCCAAGTATATTCTCACTAGAAAAATGTCTCAATCTAGATCACTTTCTAACACCATACACAAAAATAAACTCAAAATGGATTAAAGATCTAAATGTAAGACCAGAAAGTATAAAACTCCTAGAGGAGAACATAGGCAAAACACTCTCCGACATAAATCACAGCAGGATCCTCTATGATCCACCTCCCAGAATACTGGAAATAAAAGCAAAAATGAACAAATGGGATCTGATTAAAATTAAAAGCTTCTGCACAACAAAGGAAACTATAAGCAAGGTGAAAAGACAGCCTTCTGAATGGGAGAAAATAATAGCAAATGAAGCAACTGACAAACAACTAATCTCAAAAATATACAAGCAGCTTATGCAGCTCAACTCCAGAAAAATAAATGACCCAATCAAAAAATGGGCCAAAGAACTAAATAGACATTTCTCCAAAGAAGACATACGAATGGCTAACAAACACATGAAAAGATGCTCAACATCACTCATTATCAGAGAAATGCAAATCAAAACCACAATGAGGTACCATTTCACACCAGTCAGAATGGCTGCGATCCAAAAGTCAACAAGCAATAAATGCTGGAGAGGGTGTGGAGAAAAGGGAACCCTCTTACACTGTTGGTGGGAATGCAAACTAGTACAGCCACTATGGAGAACAGTGTGGAGATTCCTTAAAAAATTGCAAATAGAACTGCCTTATGACCCAGCAATCCCACTGCTGGGCATACACACCGAGGAAACCAGAATTGAAAGAGACACGTGTACCCCAGTGTTCATTGCAGCACTGTTTATAATAGCCAGGCCATGGAAGCAACCTAGATGTCCATCAGCAGATGAATGGATAAGAAAGCTGTGGTACATATATACACAGTGGAGTATTACTCAGCCATTAAAAAGAATACATTTGAATCAGTTCTAATGAGGTGGATGAAGCTGGAGCTGATTATACAGAGTGAAGTAAGCCAGAAAGAAAAACACCAATACAGTATCAGTTCAGTCGCTCAGTCGTGTCCGACTCTTTGCGACCCCATGAATCACAGCACGCCAGGCCTCCCTGTCCATCACCAACTACTAACACATATATATGGAATTTAGAGAGATGGTAATGATAACCCTGTATGTGAGACAGTGAAAGAGACACAGATGTATGGAACAGTCTTTTGGACTCTGTGGGAGAGGGAGAGGGTGGGATGATTTGGGAGAATGGCATTGAAACATGTATACTATCATGTAAGAAACGAATCGCCAGTCTATGATCGATGCAGGATACAGGATGCTTAGGGCTGGTGCACGGGGAAGATCCAGAGAGATGATATGGGGTGGGAGGTGGGAGGGGGGTTCAGGATTGGGAAGTCATGTACACTTGTGGCGGATTCATGTCAATGTACAGCAAAACCAATACAATATTGTAAAGCAAAATAAAGTAAAAATAAAAATTAAAAAAAGAAAAATGTCTCAAACTCTTAGAACTTGAGTTCACTAAAATTTTGATTTATATATCTAATTACATTTTCCTTTGTGTGTTAGTTTGCTAGGGCTGCTATAAGAAAATACCACAGATAGGTGGCTTAAACTACAGAGATTTATTTTCTTACACTTCTTGAGGCCAGAAGTCCAAGACCAGGGTGGTAGCGGGTTTGGTGACTTCTGAACTTCTCCTCTTGGCCTCCAGATGGTAGCTTCTTGCTGTGTCTTTATATATATTCTTTCCTTTGTGTGTCTCAGGGTGTCCATCCCTCTTCATATCAGGACCCAGTAACACTGGATTAGTACCCACCATAAAGTGTCATTTTATCTGGATTACGTCTTTAAAGGCCCAGTACAGCCAAGTTCACAGGTGCTGGAAGTTAGGATTTCAGCGCATGAATTGGAGAAAGGTGACACAATTTAGCCCATAACTTGCTTAAAAGCCACTGCTTGAAAACTTTTCTTCCTGTATGACTTATTTATCAATAAATTGGTCAGGCTTACTCAATTAGACTGTCTTGGCAGAGAGATTTCTCATGACAAATTAATAAATTGACCTTCTGGAAAGTCTCATGTGAGTTTAAGTTACATAAATCGGCATTTACTTGCCAATCAACTCAGGAACATCAATAAAATAAGAATTTTGAATTCTTATGGCAGATGCCCGGGCAGAACTGTGGTGGATCTGAGAGATGAATGCCCCATCTGGGCATCTGTTTTGGAAGGCAGCCCACCTTCTCCAGCTATGGTCCTTTGTACTGTATGGCCCTGCATCACCTTCCCTTCGTGATTCTGCAGTCAGTCATCCTTGATAGTTAACCTTGAGCAAGCTGCTTTATTTCACTGATGATAAGATGAACATTTCCCACATTTTACCACATTATTAATTTGGATGCATGAGATAAATAGATGATATTTCATGGTTTACTGACATTTTATTTATTGATGTAGATTAACATTTCTATTTAAAATTTATAGAAATTCAACGTAAAACTTAAGTTGAAATAGGATACCCCTCCTTGCCTCTGCTTGCTGCTTTTCCAGAATTAATAAAAGTACATGCCCTGTAATGTGCTGAGGATTAAATAGGTAAACTATTGCTTGACATGGGTCTTGGCACATTATATACACTCAGGAAATATTGCTGTTATCATTATTTAATGTAAATTTTTTTTTGCTTGTACAAAGCCTCATATATAGGAAGTAAATAATAAATATTTTTGTGATGAGGAATTTGGATTTGGAGGGAGGAATTATTGCATGTGACTTGTTACTTCAATGATGGCAACCTATAACCACAGAGAAAAAGTTTGTTTATGAAAGTCCATTTCCTCAGATCCAGAGTTTGTCAGCCAGAGAGATGAGACAAGATAATGAAAGTATTATGTCATAAGCCCAGATTTGGTCTGGACCTGAAAAACACATGAGTATAGTGGATTTGCAAAACATTATAAAATAACATTTATGTTATTAAAAACTTTGTTATCATTCTCAGTACTGTTAGGGTTCTCCTAAGATGGTGTTTAAAATTCTGTGACATTTACTGCAGCATTCCTCTGTTTCAGCCACATCCTTCTTCTGGTGTCCTGGCCTTCCAGGGAGAAGGACAACCTAAGTGATTCTTAGGTTCTTGGCCAGTTCTACTACGAAGTTTTACTTTTCTCTTGTGCCCTAGTCTGTATCATTGTCCCTTTGGTGTTATTGTCAGCAGACTCCACTTTAGAGTGGTGATAAGCAATAGGAAAATGTGTAGTCCTTTGTCAAAAAAAAAAAAAAAACAAACTATCTCAAGAATAATATAAGAATGTTATCCTTCTCTTAGCAATGTTAGTTTTATCCAGTTTTCCTAATCGTGGGATGAATGGTGTTCACTTTTCAAAATAAAATATTACTTTCTTCTAGTTAGGAATCTTAACTAGAGAAAAGTCCTTGGGATTAAGGACATGTCCTCAGAATCGCTTGGAGATTCTCCTGAGTTGCATTCTTTGTGACCCAGAAAGAAACTCCCTATGTCCGTCCGCACCCCATGGGGCACAGATGGCTTCCCGATGTCTATGTCTTGTATTTACTGAAGGTGATTTTCAGGCTGGCCCAGAGTTTCCAGTTTATAGTTGTGTAGCACCCTGTTCTTGAACTTATGAAAATTGTACTCAAATTATTATTTATGTCCTACATTTGATGATCTCCATGAAGCAGGTTTGTCTTCAGAGGGTAATAAAGATTATTTGGCATATAATGTACATTTCGTAGATATTTGTTAGAAAAAGGAATTAAATGACCGAGTAAAGAAATGAATGAAGAAATGTACATAAGTGGTCATCCCTCCCAGAAAAACTTTGACTTAAAGTATAAAAAGTTCAGAAATGCAGAAAATAGTTTGACTTAATTCTGTTTAATGTCAAGGGCTTTGTTTTCTAATCTTTCCTTGCAAGGGATATACAAAATCCAACCCAGGCAGTTTCTTTATTCATTTGGGTCTCCAAGTAAATGTCACCTGTGAGTCTTTCCAGTTAAGAGACATGGCTTCCCTGTGTCTCTTCTGTTTCTTTACAACCAGAGCTGTTTGGCCACCTCGGTTCTGCCCATTTACACACTGTGTCTGCCTCCCCTCATGAACAGGTCGTGCCCCTAAATCGCATCCTCTTCCTTCCCTATCACTCAGCCGGGAGTCGCTCATAGATGAGAAGGAAGCTCTTCTTTTTTTTTTTTTTTTTTTTTTTAGCTCTTCTATTCTGACACAATTTGCCAACTAGTGATTTATGTTTATTTAATCATAATCACAATATGGCCCCAGCCAATAGCTACTTAGAGGTTTTCTTTCCAATTTAATTTATAATTATCATCTTCAAAGTTTTATTCTGTGGGTCTTATGAAAGAAACACTATTTTTCTTGAAATTTTATTAATATTAAGCAATAAGGCATTGAGCTTCTAAACAAGTCATTTATTTGGACATTGTAAAGGATAAATAATATTTACTTTCCCATCTGAATTTAATTTTGTAATTGACAGATTTTTTTCATATATTCTTATGGTTTTATTAGCATTTTATAGCATGTTTTACATTTGAGAGAACTGTTTTACACTCATTTTAATTAGTTATTTCTCATATATATATATCAATTAGTTTCAGTAATGGAAAGAGTAAAGTCAAAAAGATTTTGAAAAGCGAGATGTCACATATGCATACAAATTAAACTTTAATGACTTCCATCGGGGATTATTACTGTGAATCACAAGTGTTTTTAGAGAAAAATGGTATGAATGACAGATGGGCCTTGCTAGTTTTCTCATCTCCTCCAGAAGAGGGTGAAATGACTCAGTCTTTAAACATCTTTTAAATTGCTTAAGAACATGGGTACACTGGAGAACTGTAGTATTTAGGTGGGAAGAAGAAATGACTTGAAGCAGGATAAAATACACATACATGATCAGTAGCCAGTGTGATAATACAACCATTTAATGGTCAAGGATCCAGGCTTATGGAGACTCTCATCTAGGTTTCATCTAGCTTCACCACTTACTGGTACGTGACAAGTAAGTTAGTTAGTATCTTTTAGCCATGCTTTCCCACACACACAGTGGATCTATCAGTACCAATTTAGGTTTAAACAAACTTCTACAAAGTTCTGAACTCAGTACCTGACACTTGATGATCCTTAAATGATGTTCACTAGGATTATTTGTATGAGCCATTTCAGTATTTTTTCCTTGTACTACGATATCATATCCATCTCCATCCTGACCTTCAACTTTGATTTTGGACAAAGTTTTATGAAACTACACTGTTTTTAAATGACAGATCATACTGTGACTTGATCATCATGGGTTAAAATCTAGACTCACTCAATCTGTGACTGATAAGAGTGATGTATATCTTATCTGGAAGGAAACTTTGGCCATTATCCTAGGCTTTCTTTGTGTCTCAGATGACTGTGAAACCAAACTGTCCTCATTGAGGAGTATAAATATATTTAGAAACATATCAAAATAGATATAGATAGGTCTGTGGAAAAGCTCCAAAACTTTCCTTCCTCCTAAAGTGAGCAGATGCTTCCTCTTATATCAGGAAGTGCTATATGGGGCTTTTGAGGGCCATCACCATTTAATGTGTGGTTGATGACATTCTGGTGCCACATTAAGCCAGGTTTCTGTGGATGTAAGATAATCAGTTCTTAGTACCTCAAAGTTCTTCTAATTTCAGGTTTCTTATGTTTTGAAATTCAACCAATAATTAAAGCCTGCATCAAATTGAGATCAGTAATAACATTGTTGGTCTCAAATATATTCTGGGCTAGACAGCATCAGATCACTGTTGATTTCAGTTTTATTTTTGAACATTTATGCACATTTCCCAGTCCCTGTGAAAGAGCTGAGAGAGCCAATTCCTATTATATTTTGCCTAGAGAAGTCAGATGTTTGTATCAGATTCCTTGGTATATTGTAAAAGATTGTCATTTTTCTTTCATTCTATGTCAACAGTCATCAGAGTAATACATAGAGATGAGCCAAACTAGATAAGCAGATATGTTCTTTAAAATGTAATGTTAGTTACAGCTATGTGTTTAATCCACATGATTTTTTACTTTCAACTAGCCTTTGTATTTGAGACAAAGCACAGAGATAATGCATTAAAGTTTTTTTATGTGAATTGTTATTACAATATAAATCACAGACATTATTGAAAATAATGTGTAAACATGGCATATAGTGAGAAGTCAGATATTAACATTAGTACATTGATAGCTAATGTTTATTTAATGCACAAGCATTGTGCAGAGTTCAGTGGACTCTAAAGAAGCATACATGACTGCTGAAGAGCGTGTGTTTAAAGGTGATGGAAATGTGGACGTGAAGCCTTCCAGTGTTCTCCGTGATGACTGGGGGCCATTAGCGTGAGTTGGTGTCCGTCACTTACAGGCCTGCTCTAGGTCCTGCGTTAGCATTTTGTGGTTCTGGCTGGTGCTGATGTCCAGTTCGTCCGTGGACTTTCAGTATCCTGCTTGCAGAATTGGAGTCTGGCATCTGCCTTTCTGTTATTCTTGTATCTGCTGTCACACGCCCAGCTCTACACTGCCTCTGGAGTTGATTTTCCTGCCTTGCCTAGTCTCTTTTGATGTCCAACCCCTTGCTGGCTGGACATACATGTGCATACACAGCTTTGGCTCTATTTGACATAAATGGGCACATGTATTACATAGCAGTGGATATATGCTCGTAGTTAAATAAAATAATACTTGTTTAGCCACATTTATTCCCGCTTCTTTTACTCTAAAAAGGTACATTTTCACATATGCTTCTGGAAAATGAGGTTATTGAAATTTATTTTACATTTCTCATTTCTTTAATTTTTGTCTTTGTCAGTGACATTAATAGTTTATCCTACTCTACCTCCCTCCCCCAGGAGAATGAGAAATGCTTGAGTGTGCTGAAGAGAGGTCTGTAAAACGTAAGCATGTGGTAGAATTGTTTAAGTATGATGTCCTTAGGATATTTCAGTGAGAACTTGATAAAGAACCCTTAAAGGATATTATGACGTATTTTGGTAAAGAAGTGAATTTCCTTTTAAGTCTGGTGTCTTAATTTGAGCTGCAGTAACAGAATACTGTAGGCTGAGTGGCTTGAACAACATTGTTTTCTCACAGTTCCAAAGACTGGAATTCTGAGATCATGGTACCAGCTTGGCTGGGTTCTTGAAAGGGCTTCTTTCTGGTTTATGTTCAGCCATCTATCTATTCCTTGTATCCTTACATGGTGGGGAGCAGAGAGAGATCCCCTGTCTTCTCATCTCTCTTAAGGGCACTAATCTCATCCTGAGGGTCGTTCATGACCTTATCTAACCCTAATTATCTCTCAAAAAACCAGGCTTCAAATACCATTGCAGTGGAAGTACAGATGTTGCATTTAGTCCCTAACACCTGGGGTGGTGGTTGTTCAGTTGCTCAGTCATGTCTGACTCTGTGACCTCATGGACTGCAGCATGCCAGGCTTCCCTGTCCTTTACTATCTCCCAGAGTTTGCTCAGACTCATGTCCACTGAGACAATGATGCCATCCACCCATCTCATCCTCTGTCACCCACTTCTCCTTCTGTCCTCAATCTTCCCCAGCATCAGGGTCTTTTCCAGTGAGTCAGTTCTTCGCATCAGATGGCCGAAGTATGGGCGCTTTAGCATCAGTCCTTGCAGTGAATATTCAGGACTGATTTCCTTTAGGTTTGACTGGTTGGATCTCCTTGCAGTCCAAGGGATTCTCAAGAGTCTTCTCTAGTACCATAGTTCAAAGCATCAGTTATTTGCTGGTCAGCCATTTTTGTGGTCCCAACTCTCAAATCCATAGAGTGACTACTGGAAAAACCTTAGCTTTAACTAGATGGACCTTTGTGTTTTTCCAGTAGTCATGTATGGATTTGAGAGTTGGGGCCATAAAAAAGGCTGAGCACCAAATAATTGATGCTTTTGAACTGTGGTGTTGGAGAAGACTCTTGAGAATCCCTTGGACTGCAAGGAGATCCAACCAGTCAGTCCTAAAGGAAATCAGTCCTGAATATTCAACGCAAGGACTGATGCTGAAGCTGAAGCTATAATACTTTGGCCACCTGGTACGAAGAACTGACTCACTGGAAGAGACCCTGATGCTGGGAAAGATTCAGGACAGGAGGAGAAGTGGGTGACAGAGGATGAGATGGTTGGATGGCATCACCAACTCCATGGACATGAGTTTGAGCAAGCTCCAGGAGTTGGTGATAGACAGGGAAGCCTGGCGTGCTGCAGTCCATGGGGTTGCTAAGAGTCGAACACGAGTGAGTAACTGAACTGAATCTTTGTCAGCAAAGTGATATCTCTGCTTTTTAATACAGCGTCTAGGTTTGTCATAGCTTTTCTTCCAAGGAGAACAAGTATCTTTTACTTTTATTTAATACCTGAGAAAAGGTAACCAAATCTATGAGAAACAGAGATCTGATCAAGAGAAAAGCTACAGGGAACAATTTAACTTGTCCTGTTTTGAAGAATGGGAGAGTTTTCTTATTCAGGCTTTTGTATGTAAGCTCTCTTTGGCATAATTCTTCCAGAGACAATCTCAGGAACTTGAAAATATAGGGATTTATCATTCAGCAATTCCTTGGATGAAATTGCTAGAAACTTGGAAACAGAAGTCTCTACCCTTTGTTCATAAAACGATCAGACTCATAGTACTAAGTCACTTCAGTTGTGTCTGACTCTTTGTGACGCGTTGGCCCACCAGGCTCCTCTGTCCATGAAATTTTCCAGGCAAGGATACTGGAGTGGGTTGCCATTTCCTCGGTTGACAGATAAGTTATCGAATGCTCATTTATACTCAAATTCAGGTAAACGGTGAACACATTTTTTCATATAATTGAGTCCCATGCAGTATTTTTATCTGCTAAATTTGGAACTCCTACAAGTAAGTAAGTAATACATTTTTAGACCATTATATTCCAGAGGCAAACCATTATGAACAGGCTGGATTTCCCTGAAAGAAAGATAAAGATTTGCAAATTAAAAACTGATCCCATAAAGTGAACATTTTCATGGGACTCCTTTGATACAGTTGGCCAAAATAGTCAACTGAGAAATATGGAACAAGGATACTGTGGATGTGTAGTTATAAAGAAATTCACAAACAGTAATAACCAGTTTATAACTGACTAGAAAAATTATATGTGGATGTGGTTCCATAATTGTTAATAATTAATAAATGCATTTCTTCCCAATGAATAAAGTTTGTCTAAGTAAGACATAGTTTAAGATGATACGAGCACTTACATTTTGGTCTGAGCTCAAAGTAGGATATTCTGCAAAATATTTATAGAGAAGAAAACCTTCTGTCATTGGCCACTGGGTTTGTGACCTACAGAAGCTATGCTGAGACTGTTGAATTAGTAATGCATATATATTAATGGTGAATATTAGAAAATTATTACTAGATTTCTACAAGGTAGTGATTTTATTAGCTTACTCATCATCATTAATCAGGTTGAAAATATGGAAAAAGTTAAAAACACAGAGACCAATAAAGAATTTTATGACTTATTAACTCAAGTGTATGCTTGAAAGCCTTCATCATGGCTATTGGTTTTGCACATGAATATTTTGGTACTCAGTGAATAAGCAAGAAAAGTTTATTCTTTCTTATCAACTTGGAGAATATTTAGCACATGGGCTAGTTAATGTCTAATTATATTTTTAAACAAAGTTTTAGGTGCAGTTGTATTACATGTCTGAGATAAAAAGAATTAGCTTATTAAAAAAGTAAGAGAAGGATTAAATTAGGGTCAGAGCAGTTATAAGTGGAGAAGAAGCATTGTTAAACTATGGTAACTTCTGTTGAATAATTTTAGACTATATTTTTGAACTGCGATAATTTAATGAGAAGAATCCTAACTATTTCATTATATGTTAAATAATTAGAATGTAAACTCTTTTAAAAGTACTGTGTGTATGGGATTAGTGTGTGGTGCTGTGTGTTCACACTCAGGCTTTTGATTGTTAAAACTATTCCAGTTCCAAAGGTCACTTTTTTCCCTTAACTGTTGAACATGGCCACGTGCTACACAGTATTACTTTAAGAAGAATAGCACATGGCTCAGATGGTAAAGAATCCGCCTGCAGTGCAGGAGACCTGGGTACGATCTCTGGGTTGGGAAGATGCCCTGAAGAAGGGAATGGCAACCCACTCCAGTATTCTGGCCTGGAGAATCCCATGGACAGAGGAGCCTGGTGGGCTGCAGTCCATGGGGTTGCATAGAGTCCGACACGACTGAAAGACTAACACTGGTCTTTCACACTTCATTGCACTTGAACAGCGTGCATATTGGCTTCTGGTCTTCCTTTTGGTGTCAGTAGCTTCTGTGGTTCCCTTAAGAAGTGGAGAAGAATTAAGGTTCAGTGAGACTGAGTGCTGATGAATGACACCTGGACAGAACTGAGTTATAAGGTAGTATCATACTGGGGCTCTGGGTTTACCCCTCCTTTGCCCTGCTTGTTACATTTCAACTTTAATTCTTACTCCTATTTACACGACTTTCAGACCCTGTCGTCTAAGTCACTGTTTTACCCTCCCTTTTCCCACTCTGACTTGTTTATTGGACTCACATTTTACGGTCGTCCTATGATGGCCATTGGTCTTTATCCTTGCATTTAACCTTGGTAAAGGTTACTCTATCACTTTGATATTTTTCCATAGCAGCTGTTAGAAGCCACTACAAGAAGATCTATGCATTTCCTCCTCAGCCTGCCATATCTATTCTCTGTGAGTTTAGTTCCAAACTAACTGTTCATCTTGGAGGGTGCCTTATGGGGACTAAGTAAGTAAGTAAGTAAAGTCCTCAGTCGTGTCCGACTCTTTGTGACCCCATGGACTGCAGCCCACCAGGCTCCTCAGTCCATGAGATTCTCCAACCAAGAATACTAGATACGGGATATATAGACTGTGCCATGCAATTTGGAAGATGGTCTTTAAAGATAATTATAAACCAAAAAAATAACTATAAGCCAAGTTTTAGCTTCAGTGTTTTGTCCTTTGTTGGCACCATCTCAGCCTCAGTCTCTCAAGGTCAGAACTGACTGCAGCCTCCCAGAAGCCTAGGACATAGTCGTTTCCAGGAGCCTCTGTGACCGAAAAGTTTTATACTTCTTTCCAGATTTGCATTTTTGGTAATATCTGTTAAAGATCTAATCAGATTAATTAATTGATCTTAATGTGAGGTCAGTGAGTGTAGTTTACTTGATGTTTTATCCTAATTGAAAGATGCATCTTTCCCCCCAAATATCACAGGGATAGCCTCAGTTGGTAGGAAATACAGGGTGAATTTCAGCTCCTTTAGTGAGATATTTTTAGGCAGGCAGCTCTTCCTCTGCTTGTCACATTGTACCTTGGAATCTAATATGTCCACAACAATTGTGTAAGCCAGGCTGGTGAGACTCAGATGTGGACTAGTTAGGAAGAGGTAAAAAACCATCCAGAAGTGAGTGACAGATGCCCCAGTCCTATCACGCTCCTGTACACTGTCAGCCAGAGAACTTCTCCTGCCGTGAAGAGTATATAGAAGACTCCAGAGGGCAATTACCCTAATTATTTTTACCACCAAATATGCAAGTTGACCACTGTGCATACATACATATTTGGCTTTCTTCTTTGGTTATGATGCTTTTCTAAGATCAGGTCCTCTTCTCCCTGCTGAACTTTCAACTTATTCCCCTGCATGCTCTGCTTCTCCTTTGAATATTCTAAAGGTGGTTCAGCTTGAAAGCAGCCCTTTTCTAATGTCACACTCCCTTCCATTCTGTTCTTTTTCACTCTTCTACTTTGGAGGCAAACTTCTTGAATAAATTGCATTTACTGGCCAGTTCATTCTTCAGTCTACTAAAATCTGACATTTTCCCTGCAGTCCATTTGTGCTGTCCAGTATGTAGCCACTTGTCACTTGTGACTATTTATACTAATTAAATTTCAAAAAATTAACTATACAGTCCCTCAGCTTCACTGCCCACATTTAAGTGCTCAGTAGACCCATGTGGCTATTGGATGGTGGAGATACAAAAACATTTAATCTCAAAACATTGTATTGGGCGGTATTACTTCATAGAAAATATTCTGGTTATAGTCATCATAATTACTTCATGCTGGTAACCAATTTTCCACTTACCCAACTTGATCTGTTAACAGAGTTCAACATATTGACTATTCGTGGCTTTTAAAATACATCCCTTCCTTAGCTTTCTTGTCTCCAGTCTTATGAAAAATTTAAAATATCTCTTAGTAACTTCTTAGTCGCCTTTGGTATTTTTCCTTCTCTATACTCACTCCCTTGGATTCTATTCCTTTGGATTAAATTTCCACTTACATGCTGAGATGTCTTAAATTCATTTTTTTGACTAGATTTTCATGGTTCAAACAAACATTTCTAAAGCTGAACATGGATGCTTTTCCTCTCCACTCCCCAAACATACGGTCTTCTTACCTAGTCTCCCACAAGTCAGTCAGTCACCACCATCATCCATTCGGTTTTACAACAAAAAATTGGTGTTTACCCTGTCATTATGCTCAAGTCAATCTTGAAATTATTGCAGTAACCCATAATTAATTTTCAGCTTCTCTGATCTCTTCCAATCTATCTTCACACTGATCCAAAGCTATTTTTCCAAAAAATCAAACTGATAATATTATTCGTTTCACTGGAGAGATTTCAATGGATTGTCATTTCTCTTAAATAAAAAACAAAACCTCAGCAGTGGGTGGAGGAAAGTCCATACTTAAACTCATCTCATCTTCTTTGGCTCCTCTCAAGTACCATACACTTTCCCAACTCAGGATCTTCAGACATGCTGTAACCCTACCTGAAATATTATCAGCTCTCTGCCATCCATTTTTTTCCACTCATCTTTCTGGTCTCGACTTACATGATACTTTCTTAAAGAGACCTTTTCTAGCCATATCCCTGGTTAGTTGAGATCTTCCTGTTCAGTGCTCGCCTATATTTTCTATTCGTCTTTCTTATAACTTACAGTTGGCTCAACATTTGTCTGTGGTGGTAAATATCAAGTGTATTTTGGTGAATGAAAGGTGAAGTCACTCAGTCGTGTCCAACTCTTTGCGACCCCATGGACTATAGCCCACCAGGCTCCTCAGTCCATGGAATTTTCCAGGCAAGAGTACTGGAGTGGGTTGCCATTTCCTTCCCCAGAGGATCTTCCCAACCCAGGGATTGAACCTGGGTCTCCCGCACTGCAGGCAGATGCTTTAACCTCTGAGCCACCAGGGAAGCCCTTGGTGAATGAAAACGTAAATGAAATGGACCTTACTTTTATTTCACAGATTAGTCAACTGATTTCCCTGTGGTCATATGCTGTTACATGACAGAGCCATGCCTTTCCCTCTGCTCCGGAGGAGGGATTTGAAGTCTTGGAGTCCTGTGTTTTCTGAATGGACATGATGAAAGAAACATAAAGATGCTAGGACTTACTATTCCACTGCCAGAATTTCTAGTCCTTTGGATTCACTTACCCATGAATCCTTATATTAAATTAAACGGTTTTGTCATGTTACCACGCCCGCCTCACTTTTATTTGTTGGCATATTGTATTCAGTTTGGGTCCATTTCCAGGGTTACTACACTTAACAAAAATTGGGAGTATTTGTTTGAAAGGAGAGGAAACATTCCAAATTTAATCTTTAGTATAACATAGTGCACGAATGGCAAATAGTTTTCAAAACAACCCTGGGTCATTATTAAAATGCTGATCATAACAAAATACTGAATGTGAAACACTTCTAATCTTTGTGAAGATGGAGAAGTTATCTGCTGTGCCTTTGTTGAGTTTCCATGTGGACTAGGATATGTGGAAACTGTAGACTCTGGAAACTGGGTTATGTGAGTATGCCAAGGATTCACTTGATTAGGGTTTGTGTGACCCCATCACTAGTAACTATGGAAATCTTAGCACCTAAGACAGAGGGCCAAAGCAATATTTTCTCTTTTACTTTCTAAGTCTCTCTAGCCAGAGACTCCAGTACTGCAGCACACTTACTTGTATTTTTATAATTACTAAGGGGAGACAATTTGCATTTGTTTTCAAAATGCCTTCTCTTCTGAGTCCTTGCTGTAGCTTCCCCTGTGTTCTCCTTCTCTGTGCTGTATGTTGATGTTGAAAACAATCACACAACAAAAACCTTTTTTTTTTTTAAATTAAAGACAAGGTCTTACTTCAAACTGAGAAAATAATTAGAAAACTGACAGGAATTCCTTTGAGTACAATCGTGTTTGTAATGAGAAAATTGTACATCATTGAAGTCAAAGGGTTTGGCCTTGGGAACTGAAAAATGCTCAGTTTTTGTCTCAAGGGCTAAACCCAGATGCCTGTCACATCTCTACTGAAAGCTGGTTGTTTCTTTCCTGCCCAAATATGCCAGTCAGCACCTTTCTGATGCCTGGCTGCTGTGTGTATCAGGTAAATCCTGAAGTAGTTACCCATTTCATTATGTCTGGAAAAAATCCAGATACAGGTGCATGAATTAAATCACTTACTTGTGCTTCACTTCAAGCATGAAGTTCAAACTCATTGGAAGCCACAAATTATATGCATGAGAGACTCCTGCAATTTCAGAAAGGACTGCATTTGACTGCTGGAAGGAAGAAAGGACACACAAGTGCTCAGTTCACCTGTCTGCTGGCATCTTGCTGATAGTTCAGTTAGCATCCTACAGATAGTTCCAAAGGTCAGAAGAAAAAGCAGGGGAAATAGTGCTGTGACTCATCCCCACACCCTTGTGTAAGTAAAAGTGGAAATAAATTGGAAGAAGAAATACAGAGGTTTTTCTACTAGTAATAATAAGTAATAATAAAATACTTTAGTAGTCCTGTAACACTCCTGTTACTGGAATGTCGCAGACTGTACTAATAAATAGAAAGTTGCTTTAAAGGATCAGGACTGAATTTCATCAGTGATAATAAATATTTAAGTTACCAACTGCAGCACTGCTTTTCACCAATATCCAGTATCTTCTGACTGATGGAAATGTGAATCCTTGAAATACTAAGGTATTCTAGTCATATATTTGCTGTCATCATAGAGGCAAAACAAAAATAAGCTTGTAAATGTTGTAATTTAATATAATTGAATGACCATGAGAATTTTAAATGTTACAGTAGCAGTTCAGTTTCTCTCTCCTAGACCATTTGTTAAGGGGGAAAAGAAACCTTGTTGTTGAGTAGACACAAATGACCTCTATCAGCACAGGACCTGCTGGTTTTCACACAGAACTTGTTAAGAACTGTTGTATTTTTATAATAGTATTATTTTTTTTCTTCTATAATAGGAAAAAGAATACTATTATAAAAAAAATGTGCTTCTGGATCTTTGTGTACCTTTTGATTCTAAAGGAAATTTTTGGCTGCTGAGTGATGGTTAAGTTTGCCGCCAGAAAAGACAGATGACATCACTACCAAATCCTTATAACACGTTTCTTATTTGGAGTAGCCTAATTCCCATTATGAAATCAGTCACATGGGAGCATTTCTCTTTGAAGCTTAGGCAGTAACATCAATGCTTTGGCCAAAACTGCAAGTGGCTGTTTCCTGATGTTGTTATCATTTTCTTTCATCTTTGGGGCATGCTGGGAGAATCTGCCAGATTGGTTAGATTTACTTAAGAGTATTCCCTGTATTTACTTATTTCTCTTCTCCCCTCCTGCATATCTTCTTATAGACCAGTCCTTACCAATTTTTTATTTGTTAACAAATAATCCCCAAGCATCTAATCTGTGGTGGTCCTTGTTCTAAGACCTTGGGGGTGCGTCTGTATAAAACAGACACAAATCCTTTTCTTTATGAAGTTTACGTTCCAGCACGTTTACAAAAGGGCATTGTTGTGGTGATGATGCCAGAAAGGAGTGAGGCTGCTTGCTGCTTCAGGGAACGCGTCAGAGTTTTTTCCTGCTGGCTTCCCTGGGAGCTATGAGATTAATATGTAAGCACGCCAGTATCCCCTTTTAAAATATATTAATGTGCTGTGGAAAGCTCTGATCTAGACCATACTGTGGTGACTGTGTGTGTGTCCACGAATGCATGCATATGCATATTTGAACTAAGACAGAACTAACTTTAATATTGTGAATTGGGAACTGAATACAAATGGAGACCCACAAGTCTGTGTGCCTACATCTAAATCTTCTAAGTTATATACAGAGTTAATAATAAGCTGCTAAGTAAACTATGTGCTATCTTCATTTCTTGACAGAAAACACTTCTTTGATCCCTAGATGACCAGGATTAAATTAGGTTTCCCAGAGCCCTTGGATTTCAGGACAGAAATTTGGCTGCATGGGCAGGAGGGAGATGGGGAGTCTCCAGTATGAGACATAAGAAGAATCTGGCTTGGAAATCCTGGGAGGCTGTTGCACTAGCTTATGACCTTGTGTATTTTGTTTCAGTGACCAAGAGTCCTATCCAAGACACCCTCCTCTGCATACCTGTTAGGCAATGTGTTCCTTTTCTTCTCTGTATTTAGTTGCATGTATAATGCTTCCCCTATTATTTCTTAAGTGATGCTCTAGCAACAGTGAGGATCAACGTAGAAGGGAGAGAACAGGAGAAGGACAGGTGGACTTTTCAGGTTTCCTGGCCATCTGTCATAGGCTGATGGAGCAGAAACAACTGTGGTGAGCTTTGGAAGGGAGGGGACAGTGAGCACTGCATTTCAGTTCAGTCACTCATTCATGTCGAACTCTTTATGACCCCATGGACTGCAGCACGCCAGGCCTCCCTGTCCCTCACCAACTCTCAGAGCTTACTCAAACTTATGTCCATCGAGTCGGTGATGCCATCCAGCCATCTCATCCTCTGTCATCCCCTTTCCTCTGCCTTCAGTCTTTCCCAGCATCAGGGTCTTTCCCACTGAGTCAATTCTTCACACCAGGTAGCTAAAGTATTGGAATTTCGCCTTCAGCATCAGTCCTTCCATCAATATTCAGGACTGATTTCCTTTAGGATGGACTGGTTTGGTCTCCTTGCGGTCCATGGGACTCTCAAGGGTGTTCTCCAACTTCACAGTTCAAAAGCATCAATTCTTTGGCACTCAGCTTTCTTTTTAGCCCAACTCTCACATCCATACATGACTACTGGAAAAGACCATAGCTTTGACTAGAAGGACCATTCTTGGCAAAATAATGTCTCTGCTTTTTAATATGCTGTCTAGGATGGTCATAGCTTTTCTTCCAAGGAGCAAGCATCTTTTAATTTCCTGGCTTCAGTCACCATCTGCAGTGATTTTGGAGCCCCCCGAAGTAAAGTCTCTCACTGTTTTCATTGTTTCCCCATCTATTTCCCATGAAGTGATGGGACCAGATGCCATGGTCTTAGTTTTCTGAATGCTGAGTTTTAAGCCAACTTTTTCACTCTCCTCTTTCAGTTTCATCAAGAGGCTCTTTAGTTCTTTTTCACTTTCTGCCATAAGGGTGTTGTCATCTGATATCTGAGGTCATTGATATTTCTCCTGGCAGTCTTGATTCTAGTTTGTTCTTCATCCAGTCTGGCATTTCACATGATCTACTCTGCATATAAGTTAATAAGCAGGGTGACAATATACAGCCTTTACGTACACATTTTCCTATTTGGAACCAGTCTGTTGTTCCACCTCTCAGTTCTAGCTGTTGCTTCTTTACTTGCATACAGATTTCTCAAGAGGCAGGTCAGGTGGTCTGGTATTACTATCTCTTGTAGAAGTTTCTGCAGTTTGTTGTGATACACACAGTCAAAGACTTTGGTGTAGTCAATAATGCAGACATAGATATTTTTTCTGGAACACTCTAGCTTTTTCAGTGATCCAGTGGATGTTGGCAATTTGATCTCTGGTTCCTCTGCCTTTTCTAAAACCAGCTTGAACAGGTGGAAGTTCATGGTTCACATACTGTTGAAGCCTGACTTGGAGAATTTTGAGCTTTACTGTGCTAGCATGTGAGATGAATGCAATTGTGCAGTAGTTGAATATTCTTTGGCATTGCCTTTCTTTGGGATTAAAATGAAAACTGACTTTTTCCGGTCCTGTGGCCACTGCTGGGTTTTCCAAATTTGCTGGCATATTGAATGCAGCACTTTCACAGCATCATCTTTTAGGATTTGAAATAGCTCAACTGGAATTCCATCACCTCCATTAGCTTTGTTCATAGTGATGCTTCCTAAGGCCCACTTGACTTTGCATTCCAAGATGTCTGGCTCTAGGTGAGTGATGATACCATGGTTATCTGAGTCATGAAGATCTTTTTTTGTATAGTTCTTCTGTGTATTCTTGCCAGCTTTTGTTAATATCTTCTGCTTCTGTTGCTGCTGCTAAGTCACTTCAGTCGTGTCCGACTCTGTGCGACCCCATAGACGACAGCCTACCAGGCTCCCCTGTCCCTGGGATTCTCCAGGTAAGAACACTGGAGTGGGTTGCCATTTCCTTCTCCAGTGCATGAAAATGAAAAGTGAAAGTGAAGTTGCTCAGTCGTGTATGACCCTCAGTGACCCCATGGACTGCAGCCTTCCAGGCTCCTCCATCAATGGGATCTGATTCTGTTAGGTCTATACAATTTCTGTCCTTTATTGTGCCCATCTTTGGCATGAAAATTTCCCTTGGTATCTTAATTTTCTTGAAGCGATCTATAGCCACACATTTGGTTAAACACAAATTAAAATCTAACCAAATGCCATGACTCCATATGAGAAGTATAAAACTATTTTCCCCTGATCCACAACGGGAAAGGTGGGGATAGCTTACAGAATGGAAAAGGCATGGAATGGAAAGATAGGGTGTTTTTCCAAAACATAACCACATTTTATTTAATTTTCAAAGAAATGCACTGTAATCCAAATAGCCTTCTCTGAAAAAGCTATTTGCCTAATGGTCTCAATGGTTCTAAGTAAGTTTCTTAGATTTTAAGGGATAATTGCTTAATTTTTTTTTGTGTGTGTGTATATATATGTTTTAAATTTTAAATAAACATTTATCCAACTGCAGTGATTGAAACCTCCTTTTCACCTCAATTTTTCAGAGAGTCCTGCTTTCTAGATATGAATATTAAATTTAACTTGTAGTGAATAAATGTGATGGTGTGAGCTCTAGGTCAGCCCCCTGTCTCCTTCCCTTCTTTCTTTCCTTCCTTCCACCACTAGAAAGGCCTATATTATAATTTTCCTGAGTAAAGAACGCAGTTTTAACTTCTGCTGAGAATTTTAATGTAGAAGGTTGCACCACAGTGATATGAGGAGTGAGGAGAATTCTAGGTAATTTTAGATATCTGGATTTGCTCTAGTTACTTTTGACTGGAGGCAAGTTTAGGATACGTGCATTCTTCACTACAGTGGATAACCATAACCTGAATGTACATACTCCTAATAATTTTATTACCTATTTTTTCAAGGGCCTATCTGGCCTAGGTTTCAGTGATGTAGAAATTTAAAACTGTTGTTGGAAAATCCTTAAAGTTCTTCTGTTATTGTAGTAAAACCTAAAATATATCGGTAGACTTTGATTGCAGTTGCTGGCTTCCCATAACTTGCGATGGTTTCTAGCTCTCATGTCTGCTTTATACAAGTGAGAATTCTCAATTATAGACACCAGCATAGTCTCAAAAGTGGTTAAAAAATGAAAATAGAATATGCTACCCAGAGGAAAATATGTCTTAATTTTCAAGTGCATGTGTTTTTATTGAACAATGCCAATAGTGTGGCAGAAGTAAAATTTGTCACAAGCTGAACTGATATATTTGAAAACACTTAAGTACACACTGATGAAATTTAGTTAAAGGATCCAAGAGAAAACTGTTTGAAATTTATTGAATGGAATGTCTGAAGCATTGGGGTGAATGTAGTATTTATTTGGCTCATCCTTGATGTTTGAACAAAAATGTTTTGTTTACCTAGCACTTGTGTAAGGAAGCTAAATGTAGAGCTGTGGGAGCCAAAATCTTGAAACAGCTTTGTGCCCACAAATGCAAATTATTGATGAGTAGGAGCAAGAGAAGATCAGCAATGTTATATAAACCAATCTAGGAGGGCTAGTTCAGAAGTATGATTAATTTAGTATCCAGGAATAGAATGAAATGCAACTACCATACGATATACCAAAATCTCAGGTTACTTCCATTTTTCTTAAGTTATAAAATACAGTCTCTCAATAACACAAACAACATTCACATACTCACAGGACTAACAAATAAAACTAGAAAAAATAATATCTTGAGACTTTCAGCAGGGGCAATGATGAAATGTCACATCATTTATCAGAGAGTCATACATCCATCTGTGGATATTTTTATTTCTTTGAGAGTGCTTGAAATGGTCAGTGTGCAACAACTTACTGGTAATTATTAAATAGTATCATTTTCTTTGAAATTCTTAAACAATATTGGCACATTTCCTATAACTTTTCTGTTCCTTCTTCTTGATGGGATGAACTGTTATAGAAATTCTTTTAACTCTTTCATGGAAAGGATCTATTTAAAAGACCAGATAGGTGGGTAAATGTTCTGATTGCCTTTCCATAAGAGATGTTTTTCATTTATAAGATATGTAGTCCCATTGATGTTAAGGTTTTACTTTGATTAAAATATGGAAATTACTCACCTTTAAATTTCTTCTCTCTGAAGATATTTAGTGATAATTTTGTGTATTGAAGCATAGAATAATTTTCTAGTCAGAGTTCAGCTCAGTGGCTCAGTCATGTCCAACTCTTTGCAACCCCATGGACTGTAGCACACCAGGCTTTGCTGTCCATCACCAACTCCCAGAGTTTGCTCAGACTGAAGTCCATGGCATCGGTGATCCTGTCCAACCATTCTCATCCTCTGTCATCTCCTTTTCCATCTGCCTTCAATCTTTCCCAGTATCAGGGTCTTTTCCAACGAGTCGGTTCTTCACACCAAGGGGCCAAAGTATTGGAGCTTTCAGCATCAGTCCTTCTAATGAATATTCAGGGTTTATTTCCTTTAGGATTGATGAGTTTGATCTCTTTTCAGTCCAAGGGACTCTCAAGAGTCTTCTCCAGCACCACAATTCAGAAGCATCAATTTTGACGCTCAGCTTTCTTTATGGTCTAACTCTCACATCCATACATGACTACTGGGAGAAACCATAGCTTTGACTAGATGAACCTTTGTTGGTAAAGTAATGTCTCTGCTTTTTAACATGCTGTCTAGGTTGGTCACAGCTTTTCTTCCAAGGAGCAAGCATCTTTAAAATTTTCTGGCTGCAGTCACCATCTGCAGTGATTTTGGAGCCCCCCCAAAATAAAGTCTGTCTCTCTTTCCATTGTTTCCCCATCTATTTGCTGTGAAGTGATGGAACCGGATGCCATGATCTTAGTTTTTTAAATGTCGAGATTTTAGCCAGCTTTTTTACTCTCCTATTTCACTTCTATCAAGAGGCTTTTTAGTTCCTCTCTACTTTCTGACATAGGGGTGGTGCCATCTACATATCTGAGGTTATTGTTATTTCTCCCGGCAATCTTGATTCCAGCTTGTGCTTCATCCAGCCTGGCAGTTTGCATGATGTACTCTGCATATAAGTTTAATAATCAGGGTGACAGTATACAGCCTTGATGTACTCCTTTCCAATTTTGAAGCAGTGTGTTGTTCCATGTCCAGTTCTAACTGTTGCTTCTTGACCTGCATACAGATTTCTCAGGAGGCAGGTCAGGTGGTCTGGTGTTCCCATCTCTTTAAGAATTTTCCACAGTTATTGTGATCCATACAGTCAAAGGCTTTGGCATAGTCAATAAGGCAGAAGTAGATGTTTTTCTGGAACTCTTTTCTTATTTCCAAGTCAGATTTATAAAAATATAATTTTCAGGTATAATTATGTATATCATATGTGATATATATATATTAGTATGTTACACTCAAATATGCATACATTAACCCTTTTTGGTGTACAGGTCTGTGACTTTTAACAAGTAGATAATCATATAGCAGCCTCCATAATCAAGTTATAGGATACTTAAATCACCACAAAATGTCCCCCTGGGCCTCTTTGTAATAAATACCCACTCCCTGAATCTGTAGGCCTTGGCTAACACTGATTTGTTTTCTATCCTATAGTTTTACCCTTTTCAAAATGCCATAAAGATAAAATCATAATATACATACCCTTTTGAATCTGGATTTTTTTTTTCATTTCATGCATCTGAAATTTATTGACACTATTTCTTGTGTCAGTAGTTGTTCATGCCTTTATACACACAGATATATACATAGTATGTATATAATTTACATATAAATATTGTCAACAGAAAAAAATGAATCAGTAGTCAGCCTAAGAAAGAAATGGAAAATTATATTTGAGCCAACTCGAGGATTATGACCCAGGAGACAGTCTCAGAACTTTGAGAATGGTTTTGAAGAGCTGAAGGGGAAGGCCAATATGTATGTGATTTAGATGAAGGCATGTGTGTCATTCAGGCGTGCATTTGGTAGAAGCTACCTCTGTTCTGAGGAACAAGTGCCTTAGTTAATGATTTTAGTGCTTTTATGAGTATGGGAAGATGCAAGAATCCAGGTTCATCAAATGTTTCACCTGGAAGTACCTTCTGTGGGTCACTCTTGCCAGTTTTCTTAGAGCACAGAGCGGTTCATCCATATCTCACCACAGATTCCTTGTCTGGTGTATTGTAGGTCAGTGGCTGCAGTGGGTAATGACTTGATTCTTGGGGGACTGGATGTTGGGCAACATTTTTATTTTTCAATTCCTTCTCTTTTGGTCCTAATTTTAACCAGGGTTTGGGAGTCTTCACAAGACCAGTACGTCCAGCGGCGCACTAGGAATGCTCTTTTTCAGTTTTGGCATCTTCACTAATAAGCCACTGTGTTGTTACTGTTAACAGGAGCCCAAAGCATCTGGACACCCTGTTTCACTGGTCTGTTATGGTCCAGGAAATGGTTCTCTTTTGTTACTTCTTCCCATATCTAGAGTTACACAGTTATGATCATTGATCTTGTAGAACTACATATTTGGTCAGTCCTTTCAAGTAGCCTAATCATTACTTTGTAAATCAGAAGCTCAGTCACACATTTGGTAAGACAGAATACAAGTAATCTAGATAGTAAGATTACTATCTTAGGAAGTATCTAAGCTAGGCTGACTCATTGGAAAACACTTTGATGCTGGGAAAGATTGAAGGCAAAAGGGGAGGGCAACAGGGGATGAGATGGTTGGATGGCATCAACGATTGAATGGACATGAACTTGGGCAAACACTGGGAGGTGAGGGACAGGAAAGACTGGTGTGCTGCAGTCCATGGGGTTGTGAAGAGTTGAACACGACTTGGCTACTAAAGGATGAAAAGATCTAAGAACTCTCACCAGCTGTGGCCCAGCATCTCCCCAGGTCATGTGACCATCCTGTTCTGCAGCGGTTGCTGTGTTTAAGGGAAATGAGATCTCGGAATTGTACTTAAGTTCACCGAAGTTGTCTGTACCTGTAACTTGATGAGTGGTGGGTCATTGTGACCCCTTAAAGAGTGAGAAAGGATTTTATCTTCTAAGGAGTTATATGACTGGTGCCAGAAGAAGAAAAATTGTCAGTAATTTTTTCCTGGAAATTACTCTTTAGAAGTACAACTTAATTTGTTGTTGTTTTTATGTTAACATTTTAAAATTAGCTACAAACGTACTTCTAATCATGTTGTTACATGCAAATCCAAAATTCATTTTATAAACCCTTAAGCCTGAAAATCACCAAAGTAGCTTAATTTAGATTTGATAAAATACTGTAAACTAAAATCAGAACATGCATCTTGGTGCAGTAATATGCGAAAGCCTTTCAATTTGAATAGTTTTTTCCATGAGATAAAGACTACATACTCTACTTTTGTTTCTAATATTTTTATTTAAAAATTCTGGTCACTTTTATGTATTTATATATGCCAAATTAAGAGTTAAAAATGAAATGTTAAAGTGAACTAATTGAAGTTATACAAACACCTTTTGGTTGCCTTTTGCTAGCTATTTGGGGAGTGGTTTTTCTTATTTGTATTATGTGATGAATCTAAAATTAAATCTTTATGTAAAATGAACTAATAACTACTTAATAAAACATGTAACTCCAATAGAAATATTGAGTACAATTTAACTAGTAATTAAATTACTACAAAAATTATATATTATCTGTTACCTGATATATAAGATTCATTGTATAGTATTACAGATAACTTGCCCTATTTTCCACAAGCTTGTATCAATCTTGATTATTAAATATAAGGTTCTGGTTTACATTTCTGTATAATTTGCTGAATTTTAAAACTACATATTTAAATGAAGTACTACTGTATTTAGGAAAAGAATTTTATCATAATGCATTCCTTGTGTTTAGTGTACTTCTGGTATCACCTTGGATAAGGTTTCTATCATCTTTTTATTTATTTAATGCGGTAAGCTCCTAATGCATCTGTATTTTTCCTGTCTTCTCTCTAACCAGATAAAGTAATAAGTTACGTGTACATATTCATGTCTAAATGTGTGCATATATATGTGTATGTACATAAACACATATAAGCAAAATATACAGAATACATTAGTTCATAGCTCTAAAATACTTGTGAATGTATAAACTGATTCTGACACTTAATTTGTACAGTTGGAGAGTTGGGGATCCTAATCTTGTTTCTATAGATGCAAAACAGACACATGGAAAAATAGAGTGAAAATAACCTAAACTGAAGCACAGATCTCTGAGGTTAAGGAGGTTTTATTCACTCTGTAGATTTGTTGTTGTTGCTTAGTGGCTCAGTCGTGTCCAACTCTTTGTGCCCCAAGAACTGCAGCATATGATGTTTCCCCATTTGCTCAAACTCATGTCCATTGAATCAGTGATGCCATCCAACCGTCTCATCCTCTGTTGCCACCTTCTCCTCCTTCCTTCAGTCTTTGCCAGCATCAGGGTCTTTTCCAATGAGTCAGTTCTTCGCATCAGGTGGCCAAAGTATTGGAGTTTCAGCTTCAGCATCAGTCCTAATCAACATTCAGGACTGATTTCCTTTAGGATTGACTGGTTTGATCTCCTTGCAGTCCAAGGGACTCTCAAGAGTCTTCTCCCACACCACAGTTCAAAAGTATCAATTCTTTAGTGCACAGCCTTCTTTTTGGTCCAGCTCTCACATCCTTAATGACTACTGGAAAAACCATAGCCTTGACTATATGGACCTTTGTCAGCGAAGTAATGTCTCTACTTTTTAATATGCTGTCTATATTTGTCATAGCTTTCCTTCCAAGGAGCAAGCATCTTTAAATTTCATGGCTGCAGTCACTGTCTGCAGTGATTTTGGAGTCCAAGAAAATAGTTGGTCACTGTTGCCATTGTTCCCCGTCCATTTGCCATGAAGTGAAGGGAACAGATGCCTTGATCTTAAGTTTTGCCAACTTTTTCACTCTCCTCTTTGATCTTCATCAAGAGGCTTGTAAATTCCTTTTCACTTTCTGCCATAAGGGTGGTGGTATCTGCATATCTGAGGTTATTGATTGATGCTTCTCCTGGCAGTCTTGATTCCGCTTGTGCTTTATCCAGCCGGCATTTCGCGTGATGTATAATGTATGTAAGTTAAATAAGCAAGGTGACAATATATAGTCTTAATGTACTCTTTTCACAATTTTGAAGCAGTCTGTTGTTCCATGTCCTGTTCTAACTGTCACTTGTTGACCTGCATACAAGTTTCTCAGTAGGCAGTAAGGTGGTCTAGTATTTCCATCTCTGAATTTTCCACAGTTTGTTGTGATCCAGGTGGTCAAAGTCTTTAGCATAGTCAATGAGGCAGAAGTAGATATTTTTCTTGAATTTTCTTGCATTTTTTATGATCCAGTGGATGTTGGCAATTTGATTTCTAGTTCCTCTTCCTTTTCTAAATGCAGCTTGAATATCTGAAAGCTTTTTAGACTGGCTCTACCTTATCTAGATTGCTGCCAATTCTCAAGCACACCTTAACCCTTAACTATCTTAATTAATTTTATTGATGTATAGTTGATTTACAATATTAGTTTTGGGTGTACAACATAGTGATTCAGTGTTTTTGCAGTTTATATTTCGTTATAGGTTAAAAGAAACAAGATAGTGGTCGTAATTTCCTGTGCTATGCCATAGATCTTTGTTGTTTACACCTTTGTGCCCTTTATACTTGAGATACCTTCACAATTCTGCAATCAGTTGAAATCCTACGGACTGTTGAAAATCTGATTAGAAATACCGCCTTCACACTTTCCCTCCCTCATTCTCCCTTCTACTCCATCTCTGCGGCATTGTGTTCATACTGCTCCTTATAGACTTTATTATGAATTGTTTCTTAGTAATTTAGTAACGGGGCTTCCATTACTTGAAGGAAAGTGACAGATGTAAATTGTGGGCATGAGAAGAGATCTGTTGATGGCCTGCTCTTGATCCCTCTAAGAAGCATGTCCTTACTGCTTTCATCTTTGGGGAAAAAGCCACTTCCACTTTCCCCCAAGGCAGAAAACTGGAGTCTCTGCTTTCCCAGTACAACAGCAATATATTTATATTTGACACTTGGCATTTTAAAAACATCTCACTAGGAAATAGTCTTCATTTTCATCACATACTTCTTACTTCTTATAATTTGCCAAAATAAATGACACGTATTTTCTCTTTTTTGAATTTTTTAATGTTGAGTCATCAAAGACAATTGAACTCTCACAGAGATAAATGGAAATTAACTGACTATGTAAAAAGAAGCAAATTGACAGAAAGGAGTTAAATGAAGCAAATATTTCTAATATAAATGGTATCTATTCAGAACATCAGGCTTTGAGTAATTTGCTGTCATGGAGACTGACTTTGGAATGTAAAAATTTGCTAAAATAATTCAAATATGTCTAGTCAGTGGTTTCTTGACTATTTTGAGAAGAGTATGCTAGAAAAGATAATAGAAAAAAACCCCAAATATTTTAAGAAAAAAAAAATGGGTTAGTCTTATGAAAAACAGATTTATATCAAAAAGATAAATAAAAAGTTCAGTTCAGTCGCTCAGTTGTGTCCGACTCTTTGCGACCTCATGAATCGCAACACACCAGGCCTCCCTGTCCATCATAGATGTGGTTAAAATGCATTAGAATAAATTTTTAAGGCATTTTGTGGTTAATTGCAAAGTGACTGTTGCTTGCCAGTAGTTCTTTCTGTGATCCACAGATTCCTGGGAACTTGGACAGTTTTAGAGGAATTTAAAAGGTCAGAACTGTTTTTCTAATGAAATAAGATATTTGCCTTTTTTTATTGTTTTAACATGAATGTTGTTGGGACTAAAGCAGTGGTGGGTAAAAATGCTGAGTCCATGGCAGAACCCTGGCAATGACCTCAGTCTGACCTGCTGGTCATTACATTCTTCACTGTCATGCTCTTATAAGAAAAAGCAATACAGTTTTTACTTAATGTCCTTGGTGAAGCAGAACAATTGATGTGTTATTAAGCCTTGATTCTTTTTAATATTCTGTGTAACAAAATAAGAGGTACATATAAAGTGCTTCCTTTGCATACCAAAGTACAGTAGGAAAAACCGCTTACAGTTCTTTCAGAACTAAAACAGCTACTTTTAAAAATGGAAGAATCATTTAACTTTAAAGAATGTCTGACATACTTTGATTATTCAGATTTGGGCATTTGGGAAATGTTTTCTCAGAATGAACAAAGTGAGTATGTCACTTCAAGGAAAACTACTGTCAGTATTTATTGTCAATGATAAAATTCAAGCTTTCAGGTAAAAATTAGAATTTAGGAAGGTTTGTGTGTATCACCTTGAGCTTGACAGCTTCCCAATATGCAAAAGATTTTTCTAATGAGATTGGTGGTCCTATTAACACATAGACTTTTTCAATTATTTTGTAACTTAATTACTAGTAATTCTCAACTAATGCATGCTGCTGCTGCTAAGTCACTTCAGTCGTGTCCGACTCTGTGTGACCCCATAGACGGCAGCCCATCAGGCTCCCCCGTCCCTGGGATTCTCCAGGCAAGAACACTGGAGTGGGTTGCCATTTCTTTCTCCAGTGCATGAAAGTGAAAAGTGGAAAGGAAGTCGCTCAGTCATGTCCGACTCTTCGCAACCCCAAGGACCGCAGCCCACCAGGCTCCTCCGTCCATGGGATTTTCCAGGCAAGAGTACTGGAGTGAGGTGCCATCACCTTCTCCGCAACTAATGCATAATGTTATGAAATCATGCATGAGTAAAAATCCATACAAAATGCAAGGTAGATCAATGGATTCTAAGGTTCAGGGAATAAAAAAATTATTGAAATGCATTCAGATCCTACATAGAAATTTACCTTTAAGAAACTAGCTGTTGTTGAGATATGCTGTTGCATCGAAGAAGCATATATACAATAATTTGAAAATGCCTGTGAGGTCTGATTTTCTTCATATACATCAACCTAAACCACATATTGATAAATTGAATTCAGGAGCAGATATGAGAAAAATCGCTGTGTTCTATTAAACCAGACTTTTGCAAAAATAAACATCAATGCCACTCTTCTTACTAAATGACTTTTTGAAAGTGTAATCATTTTTACTGAAAATATATTTATCTTAACATGTAATATGTTTATTATTATTTAGAAATAAATACATAACTAATACTTTAATAGTTCTTAATCTTTTAATCTATAAGGTTCATATTGATAGATACTATGCCTATAAACAGATGCTCTTTGGGACACTTAGTGATTTTTTTTTTTTAAGAGTTTAAAGGGATCCTGAAAAAAAAAAGAGAACTCTTAATGTAGAAAATAAATGCCCTAAAAATAATTTTTAAGACAAACATGTTTCTTGAGATCATAAAAGACAGGAAAAGCTATGTGGAGGAGAAAATTTGGGGCTCTCTATCAGGAGATGCTTTGATAAGCTCTCCTATTTGTCAGGTACCTGATGTTGTTAATTATCACTTAATTTTTCTGTGTCTTCATTTTTGGACCCTTAGTTGTGTGAATTGACATGTATACATTCTCAGCCTTGTACAGGTTAAGAATTAAGAACAAAACAGATATTTGTTCAGTCAATTTGTTTGACCACCTGTCATTCTAACCTTCTCTGAAAATGGAAAGCCACTGAATATGCTGTCTGTCCATTTCTCCATTTCCATACTAGATCGTTTAATTAGTACAATTTTTTTTAATTTAATTTCATCACTTCTAGAAAAACTAAAAAAAAGTTTTTGTAGACTTCTGTGACTTTAAGTTCTGTGGATAAATTTCAAATCAGTTATTTCTTCTCAGCAAAATTTGACACAGTCACTTCCTATTCCTTTTTAAAACATCAAACGTTTACTTATTTTTTTTACCACGTGCTTCTATTTCTTTCTGTTTGCCTGGCCACTCCTTGCGGAATCTCACTGGCGATTCATGTTTGTTCTCCTTGCCATTCAGTGTGGGAATTGGGAATTTTCATTCTCTTCTTACCGAGTTTCTTACTCAAGTAATTTTATTTATCTTCAAGGCTTCATTTCATATCTCCCATTTTGTAGTGATGAGTCCCTGATCTTTATTTTCTGTGTAAATTTCTCTTTTGTTATATAGACATGTAGGCTTAACTGCATATTTGCTATTTCTACTGGGAGGCTACAGATGTACCTCAAATTGAACCTTTTTTAACAGGATTTTGTAATTTACCCCATAAATTTCTGGATTCTGATTTTCAGTAGATGGAGCCGTTATCCATCTGGTTGCAGAATAAAAAGTCATAGGGCCCTTCTTTGACATCTCCCCCTAACCCATTCCCAGTTAGTGATCACTAACACCTGAAAGTAGAGAGTGAAAAAGTTGGCTTAAAGCTCAACATTCAGAAAATGAAGATCATGGCAACCGGTCCCATCACTCCATGAGAAATAGATGGAGAAACAGTGGAAACAGTGTCAGACTTTATTTTTCTGGGCTCCAAAATCACTGCAGATAGTGACTGCAGCCATGAAATTAAAAGACGCTTACTCCTTGGAAGAAAAGTTATAACCAACCTAGATAGCATATTCAAAAGCAGAGACCTTACTTTGTCGACTAAGGTCCGTCTAATCAAGGCTATGATTTTTCCAGTGATCATGTATGGATGTGAGAGTTGGACTGTGAAGAAGGCTGAGCACCAAAGAATTGATGGTTTTGAACTGTGGTGTTGGAGAAGACTCTTGAGAGTCCCTTGGACTGCAAGGAGATCCAACCAGTCCATTCTGAAGGAGATCGGCCCTGGGATTTCTTTGGAAGGAATGATGCTAAAGCTGAAGCTTTAGTACTTGGCCATCTCATGCGAAAGGTTGACTCATCGGAAAAGACTCTGATGCTGGGAGGGATTGAGGGCAGGAGGAGAAGGGGACGACCGAGGATGAGATGGCTGGATGGCATCACTGACTCTGGACATGAGTCTAAGTGAACTCCGGGAGTTGGTGATGGACAGGGAGGCCTGGCGTGCTGCGATTCATGGGGTCGCAAAGAGTTGGACACAACTGAGCAACTGAACTGAACACCTGATAAATTTTCTTCCAAATAGAGTATTTTTTAAATTTCGTCTGTCTCCTCCATTCCTTCCATTAGGTCTGCACCCAACTAAAATCTTTTGCCCTGAACATGGCCTATCCCCTAACGCATCTACTTGAGAGCCACTCCTTCCTGTCTGAAGTCTGGTCCCTATATTTGATAAAATGCGAATCTGATGATATAACATCAATACTTTAAATTCTTTGTTGGCTTCCTTTTGCTTTCTGATAAAGACCATGGCTATTCATCATCTCGTACTGGTCTTCCTATTAGTCAGTATTTTCCAGCTGTTATTGCTCCATTTTTGTCCCTTCAATGCGCTGTGCTTGCCTGTACATCAGGCTCTTCACAGAACTTAGCTTCACCTCTGTACCTGTTTGACTTCTGTTCACTCATCTTTCTGATCTCAACTGAGATCTCACAGTGTATTCTTTTCCATTGTATCACCTAACACAGTTTGGTATTGCAAATACTTAGAAATTATGGCCATTTTCCTTATGAAACTCTTAGGGAGAGTGGCTCTGTTTATTTCACTTGCTCTGAATTTTAAATATCTTGGACAAGACCAGATAATTTTCAGTAAATATTTTTGGTTTGCATGTTTGAAAAATGTGATGTGTCTTAGGTAGACAGAGCTTGAAAGAAAATATATGTTAGGAAGGAGAGTGGTGTGGAGGCAGGAAAGTGGTCTGTCCCACCAAGGGCTTTGGTTTCTCATTTCCTTTCCTGCTATAACATTCCGTGCCTTCTGATGAACATTTATTTGCTCAATTTTGATAGTTCTATTCTCTCAAAGGATAACATCTTTTAAAAACGCTCATACATATGGATTGACTGAATCTGCTGTTTTGTAGTTATCACAACTCAAAATAATATGGGATGCTTATCATCCCAAGGAGTTCAAGTTTTCAGTCTTAAAAAAAAATACTTATCTAAAGTATTCTTGAAAACACATTTTAGAAATTTCAAGCGATTAAAATCTCTCAAAAACTTTATATATCATGTATGTATTATTTGATATCCAGGTTACAGATGTCAAATTATTGATTTTCTATTTTTTATGTGAAGGTGAATATGGATATTAATGTATAATTTTACTAAATACATCACAAGTAATAAATATAAAACAATATATTAAGCTGTCTGCCTCTGAAACTTTTGAAATATAAAAGCACAACTTAGGGTTGGGTTCTAGGTTAACAAAATAGTTGCCTTTAAACTCCAGAATGTCTTGGGGCCCCAGCAGTACAGCACAGACTATCTGGACAGGTGGTACCTCTTAAATCCAGGCTTTAGTGTTCAGAAGTCATTTGGAGATTTATGTGATCTAACTGAGGAACATCATGAATCTGATGATGTTCAGACAGTTAAACAGAACAATCTGATCTGGCATTGAATTATTTCTTGCCTACAGTATGAAACCATATGATTTTGTTTGGGGTAAAGTGTAAAACCCCAAGACGAGGATTCTCAAAGTTCAGGATTAAACACACCTCCAAGCAAAACAAGAAAACCTACTTGACAGGAACCTCTGGCAAATGCTGTAGGTTGAGAGGGCACATTTTAGCATGCACATTTTGTGCATGCTTGCTCTCTGACCCTGGCCCTACCTTTATTCTAGTTACATTGTTCTGCTGATGAGGCTGGGGACTGATACCATTCTGCTGCCCACACAGAGATGAATAAAATATCAAAAATGTATTGAACTATTTCTGCCAAAAATGATGAAGGGGAATTATGGTCTTACAGTGCATACTGTAAACATTAACTGTGCTTACAAAAATGCATTTATGGATTTATTTAAGCAATTAAAAAGCTATTAAATTTCCTTAAACTTTATAGTGGTATTGCCTTTATTTACTGAATTACTGTATTGAGTTTATCTGAGCTAGAAAGAGATAATCTTTATTTGGAAGATCACAACGTGTACTGTCAACTCAAAGTAGTTTATTAGCAATCAGAGGAAAGCCAAGATATGAAATACTACACAAGACAATGAAAGATGAAAATATACGTCTAGGGATATTATGCCAAGGATGAAGGATTGTTAACATCTGTAAAAAGAAAATCTGAATACTCTTTCACTCACCGTTATGGTAATAGATATTATCACCCCATTTTATTTAGTACCATTTTATTTTCTGTCAGAATGTGTTGCATTTTTGAGGACTTTTTCACTTGGCAGTGATTATATTTATTCAAAAATTTCAAAATAATTTTATTTAAAACTTTGGGATACCTTTTACTTTAAAAGTATAAATATTCTACAATTTCTACTGTGTGATTTCTCCACATACTTCAGAACTTCATATATTTCTAAAGCTTTTAGCTAATGCCTAAGAAAGCAAATGAAAACATTAAAGCAATGAATTTAAAATATTGTATATTTAACTGTTAAAGGATTTAGGTTAGCTATGTTATTTGTGCTTAGCTTCCAGGATAGCACTGTTTTATAAAATCTGTTTTCCTTTTGGATTTATTCTCTTCTTCCTAATTTATTCTCTTTTTCTCTAATTCCTGAGTCACTGGAATTATTAAAGAATTCTGGTAACTAATTCTGGTTTGCAAATGTTTCTTCCTAGTGTTTCTTTTACTCTTGATTTTTAAAAAGATCTGTATCTTGTCTATGAAGTAACATCAACTCTATGCCTGCAAAATTATATGTCGTATAGTCTCTTTTAAAAAATTTAAAAAATTTCTGCTGACAGTTAAATTATCTGTCTGTAACTGATTTTTATAGAACTAGATCTCTCTGTGTTTCTTCCCAAATGTTAAAATTTCCCAGCACAGATAACTGAAAATCCTTATTTTCTGTCCTACACTACAAGCTGTACATCAGGTTGTGCAGTTATCATGAAGTGTAGCAGAGTCAACACAGCAGTTAGAATAGTCTGATTCATAGAGTGGTGCTGACCGGTTGATTTTGGTTGTACTAGAAGTGAACTCCATAGGAAATCTACTTTATTCTTACTTGATCTGCATTGGAAGAAAAGTTCTAGATCACATGAACAAAAGTCTAACCTGAATCAGAGAAACAGAAGTTCAGTGGGATTCCTAGTACAAGGGCAACACATCCGTGAGAGCCTGATATCTATTCCAGCAGAGTCTCAGGGACCGGGAGAACAGATTTTCCCGAGAGAATCACTAGCAAAGAAATTGAAAGGTCTGTTCTAATTCTGCTTTTTAGTTTCAAGACAAATCTATTCTACCAGTTTGGGAAACACAGACCTATTTAATGGTGTTAGTTTCAAGGAGTATATAATGCATCTTGAAGGGCAATACCCTGTTCTCAGAATATATCATACCCACATTGCTCTTTGAGAAGCTTATTTCTGAAAATACACATTCAAACATGGAGTAAGTGGGATCTTACTAGTCCCTGCTGTTGTTCAGTGGCTAAGTCATGTCCCGACTCTCTACATCCTCATGGACTGAGCATGCCAGGCTTCCCTGTCATCCACTATCTCCCGGAGTTTGCTGAAATTCATGTCTGTTGAATCATGATGCTGTCTAACCATCTCATCCTTTTCTTCTCCATTTGCCTTCAATCTTCCCCAGCATCAGGGTCTTTTCCAATGAGTTGGCTCTTCACATCAGGTGGCCAAAGTATTGGAGTTTCAGCTTCAGCATCAGTCCTTCCAATGAATATTTGCAGTTGCTTTCCTGTAGGATTGACTGGTTTAATCTCACAGTCCAGGGGACTCTCGAGAGTCTTCTCCAATACCATAGTTTGAAAGTATCAGTTATTTGACATTCAACCTTCTTTATGGTCCAACTCTCCCATCTGTACATGACTATTGAAAAACCATAGATTGACTAGACAGATCTTTGTTGGCAAAGTGATATCCTACTTTACTAATACACTGTCTAGGTTTGTCATAGGTTTCCTTCCAAGGAGCAAGCATCTTAATTTCATGGCTACAGTCACCGTCCACAGTGATTTTGGAGCATAAGAAAATAAAATCTGCACTGTTTCACTTTTTCCCGTTCTACTTGTTCTGAAGTGATGGTACTGGATGCTATAATCTTAGTTTTTTTTTTTAAGCGTTGAGTTTCAAACCAGCATTTTCGTTCTCCTCTTTCATTCTTATCAAGAGGCCCTATAGTTCCTTTTCAATTTCTGCTACTAGAGTGGTATTATCTGCATACCTGAGGTTGTTGACATATCTCCTGGCAATCTTGATTCCGGCTTGTGTTTCATCCAGCCAGGCATCTCACGTGATGTACTCTGCATACATAAATAAGTTAAATAAACAGGGTGACACTATACAGCCTTGTCATATTCCTTTCCTGGTTTTGGACCAGTCAGTTGTTCTATGTCCAGTTCTAACTGTTGATTCTTGGGCATATAGGTTTCTCAGTCCTTGCTATCCTAAACAATTAGAAAAATGTATAAAGCAAATATGTTTCCCCAGTGTACAATAAACAGAATGGGACTGTGGTCCCTGAGATAAGGGAAACAGTTAACAAGGAAATCTTCTGATCATTTTAAATTTCTGCCTGGAAGAAGTTTTGTACTGTAGCATAAGAACAGTAAACTCGTGCAAAGCAGAATAGTCTTACTGAATTGAGAGTGAGATAAAAGATCATGGGAGCTCAGGTGGAGAAGAGCTGGCTATTAGATGAATAGATCCAGAAGTCTGATTGGAACCTCCAGTATCCATTGCAGATTATTAAGTACCTTTATTAGGATGAACTGTCACGAGGTCAAACAAACTGGCCATAAGGCAGCTAACTGCCCGTTTCTCTGAGCTCATACCATATGCAGTTCCAGCCAGTCAGAGGCGCGTCCTCATCGAATTCACAAGGATGCATGCAATAAACTTTAGTCTTGAACATTCACTCAGTCACTCTGAGATGAAGTGATTTAGTAGGGCTGCCATCGAGTCTTTCTCTTATCTCTGTTAAACTTTTGAAATCTATTGGTATTAGACACAGCTGTTAGTTTTTACTAATTGCCTGCTGACTGCTCCGTTGTTTTTGACAGTAAGCTGGGGATAAGCTGTTCCATGGTCTGATCCATTAAATTAAGACCACTTCGCATGGGCAGACTATGACACTAGCCTTTGAGGTTTGTTATCATCCTGAGATTACTCTTCTTAGCTGCCTCTTTCCCTGATTTTCTCTCATAAACTAGGTGGTCTCTGTGAGCTTCTTGATCTGATGGAGCTATCAGCCCCTCTCAACTTAAATTCTTACCACCAAAATTGACACTGTTTTTAAAAGCACCCTTTAGGCTCAAATTTTCCCACATTCTGTTTTACGTAAAGTCAGTTTCCTGGGGAGAGCTCCAGAGTTCTGTGGTGATAGGCCTGGCCTTTCCCCTTGTTCCAGAGCTGGGGTAGCCACAATGGCCCACTTCTTGGGGAGTATCACTCTAGCTTTGTAAGCAGGGAGCTGGGTAGGAGTGCTGTCTTACCATCTTTTCAACTTGTCTGAAACGATGTGGGAAAAGGGCAACTAGGTATCTGATATTCTAGGTGTGTCATGACTGGGCTTAGAACCCCTGCCTTCTGCGCAGGGACCGGGATGTGCAAGGGAGCCCTTGGCCTTTAAGCTCTGCATGGTTGCTCAGTGTCATCCCCTTCTATAACCCCGTAGACTGTAGCCCACCAGGCTCTTCTGTCCCTGGAATTCTCCAAGCAAGAATACTGGAGTGGTCACCAGAGGATCTTTCTAACCTAGGGGTTGAACCTGCTTCTCCTGCATTGGCAGGCAGGTTCTTTACCACTGGTAAGCCTCCTTTAAGCTATACATGCTCAGAGTTCAGACTCAACAACCCATTGCTGGAAGGATATGAGAAAAGATAGTTATGTTTTCTAATCCTTGAGTGGAAGCTAGGGAAGAGGAAACTCCATTTCTTGACCATATTTGCCATGGGTTAAGCTAAGTGATTTTGGGAAGAAGTGGCTCATGGTTTACATACCATAGACTCTCACTGTTCTTATTCTTACCAAGATTTAGTAAATTTTCTTGAATGAATTTTTTTTTTCATTTGCTGGATGCCAAAAGAGCTTCTTACATTGCCATTCTAGAAGTCATACTTCTCTGAAATGCTGTTAATTTTTTTCACTACATTAGAATAATTATTTTTTTCCTCTTCCATTTAAAAACATATTAAACATGGAATCTGGAAATCATGTTGTTAATAGTACTTTCTATAAAGTCACACCTTTAAATAAAATTATTATTATTAGAAATATGGAAAAATATGTTTTCCCTGAAACAGCATGATGCGTGTTTTTATATAACAGCAGTAGAAATAAACATTTTGATTTGTATTCTTTGAAATAAATCTTTTGTTGAACACCAGACACCAGGAGCTTTTATAAAAAAATATTTCCTCTGCAAACACAAGTATACGTGATTTATAAGATTATTCAGCAAAGATTTTCACAGTATTTAGAATGGGTAATTTGTATATGCTGCTTTTGAAAGAATCAACTGACAGTTTATTGTAATAAAACAAGATGTTCTCTTCTTAAGGCCTTTAGAAATGCAAAACTTCTTGCAGTTAACAACTTAATTTACAGCTATTTCTACTTATTTAATACCTGAATGTTTGATTCCTCACGCTGCAATGTTGCCTTTTATAGAGACACCAAATCTGATGTGTACATTTTTATTTTTTTTTTTTTACAGAGCCTGCTTGTGGGCTCATTAAGGGTATAAAAAATCTGCAAAGAATTATCCAGGAAGTCTCTGGATAAAAGAGTGACAAATAATAGCTGATAGACCTTATGAAGGAGTCTATCAGTGTAAAGACGTATAAACCATAAATGTCAAAAGGAAGAATTCCTTGAAAATAGAAAAAATAGAAGCTACTTTGGAAGCCTATTTAGTTAGGCCTCGGAATCTTTGCTTTAACAATTTTGAAGGGCAAAGAAAAAGTCATTTGATTTAATGTACACTACACACATTAGTAGTTACTCAGATGTTTTGGCCATTTGTAGTTAATAAAAATAAGCCTAGTTATTATACCATACCCAAATTATATATATATTGCCTATAATGTAATAGCCAACTCATTGGAAAACACCATAATGTTGGGAAGGATCAAAGGCAAAAGAAGGGGCCGTGGGGCGTCCGAGGATAAGACGGTTAGGTAGCATCATTGACTTAATGGACATGAATCTGAGCAAACTCTGGGAAATAGTGAAGGACAGGGAAGCCTGGCATGCTACAGTCCCTAGGGTCACAAAGAGTTGGACATGAGTTAGTGAATGAACAACAACTAATAGTGTAAATTATTATTTAATTTCGCTCACCCGAAATATTCCTCAACAGGGTGCAGGTTTGATTTAGATTTAATCCTTTTAACTATTTACATATTCATTCTACAAGTGTGTGTTTGAGTATGCAGCATGTATTGGTCAGTGTCTCCAGTTCCTTGTTTAAAAATATAGACCCTTTGTATTTGCGCTCATTCAACTTTTCAGTGTACTTCACATGGCTATGTTTATACCTCTGGCCAGAACCTTCCAAATTCATATTGACTGAATATAATAAATAATGTGTGTGCTTAGCATCCTCATTGGTATAGTGGTGAGTATCCCCACCTGTCACATGGGAGACTGGGGTTTGATTCCTGGATGGGGAGGCAGCACGTCCTTTTGGGGCTTCCTTGGTAGCTCAGCTGGTAAAGAATCCACCTGCCGTATAGGAGACCCTGGTTCAATTCCTGGGTTGGGAAGATCCATTGGAGAAGGGATAGGCTACCCACTCCAGTATTCTTGGGCTTCCCTGGTGCCTCAGCTGGAAAAGAATCCACCTGCAATGCAGGAGACCTGGGTTTGATCCCTGGGTTGGGAAGATCCCCTGAAGAAAGGAAAGGCTACCCACTCCAGTATTCTGTCCTGGAGAATTCCAGGGATTATACAGTCCATGGGGTCACAAAGAGTTGGACACAACTGAGAAACTTTCCCTTTCATTTAGCACTCAGTTGTGTCTGACTCTTTGTGACCCTTTGGACTGTAGCCCACCAGGCTCCTCTGTCCATGGGGATTCTGCAAGCCAGAATACTGAAGTGGGTTGCTATGTCCTCCTCCAGGGAATCTTCCCAACCCAGGGATCAAACCCAGGTCTCCCACATTGCAGGTGGATTTTTTATGTTATGAGCCACCAAGGAAGCCCATAATAAATAATAGGAATATTTGATACAGCTACCTAGATTGACAGAACTGGTCTTTAATACTAAATTCCTAGAGAATGACTTCAGATTTACCTGGGATTCTTCTTTTCTCCCCACAGTTCTTGTGTAATTGTCATGCACCACCCAGATGCCCTCTCAGAAACTCAGGAGTTTTCTTCCTGGTTGTTGAGAGGGTTGCAAAGGATAGCCTTAGCTTCAACTTTTTTTGGAGATACTGAAGAACACTGCCTTTCCCCGAGTTGTGCTGCCTTTCAGGGCAGTCCACAACCAATGCCTGATCAATGACGGGATATTAAACCCTGGCCCTCTTATTTCCAGCTCAGAAAAACTCTGAGGCCATGCCAGTCTCCACGCCAAGTCCTCTGTTGGGGCTGCATCATGGATCAGGGTCATCCTCTGTCCAGCCATTTCTTCCTCCCTTCCCACGTGCTAATCTCTGTCTCAGAGTCTACTTCCTGGGAACCTAACCTGAGACAGGTGCCAAATGCCATCCATTCAACTGGGACAGAATCCATGGCCACATTTTACACAGTGCAAGTGAGAAGTGAGACCAAGGGAAGCAAAGGGATTGTTGTGAACTACACTGTGAAAGGTGTTTGCTCCTTAAAGTGGCTTTCAGGATACTGGGTACCACCATGAGTAAAATCTTAAAATGTTTGAGGGATGGTACGGGGAAGGAGGAGGGAGAGGGGTTCAGGATGGGAAACACATGTATACCTGTGGCGGATTCATGTTGACGTATGGCAAAACCAATACAATATTGTAAAGTAATTAACCTCCAATTAAAATAAATAAATTTGTATTAAAAAACACAAAAGAAAAAAGTTTGAGGTTAACATTTTTAAAAGAATTTCTAAAAAGATATCATCCACTATTGCCACTTTATAGAAAATAAAGAAAATTTGAACTTCAGAGATGCTAGAAAGTATATTATCTATTATCTTCATTAAAAAAATCAAAATATTGCACTTATTAAAGCTTTCATTTTTTGGGGAAAAATTTTAGTACAGGGCAGGAAATGCTTCAATATGGAGTTACACCACTTTGGAATATACCCATGCCCAATATTTAATAATTGCTTCAATCTCTTCCTGTTTTTGCATTGTCATTAAAATTATTACATTAAAATTTTTAAAAATTATAACTGATCATACTTCCACATCCAAATAGTTGAAGTCAGAAAGTAGAGTTGTCAAGATGTTGAGGAAAATGCTTCTGTCTCTATAATCTCTGTATAGTTGTTACACTGTAAAAAGACACTATAAAAAAGGACTGAACAAAAGACTTAGTAGTTTGTTACTGCTTTTTGGCTGTCACCAGAAATATTTTAAAGGCAGTAATCCCAGGCTTTGTCAAACTAGTCTTGCAACATATTTCTGAACTCATTTTACTTTTGTTTCTGTTGTCTTTATAGAAAAACAGGGAAATCTTTTGTCAATAAAATTAGTTTGCTAATAGGAAACATGATAAAAATGTAGATTTTCATTTATATGTGTTTTATTTTTACATTTGTCATCCTGTTTTTTTGACCGCAGCTATACCAGCAAGATAATAAATATTTTACTACTCTATGTGTGTTCACAGGCTGCCACTCATTGCTTTTTCTAACACATCTTCAAAGAGGTTACCTTGCTTAAACATTTCTCTGACTTACTGAAGACTCTTGGAGAAATATGTATGTTTTAATGATTTGCAACTCATAAAGCAGCTTTTTATGTTCCAAGTAAGACTGAAAGAGCGATGATTTTAGGCCTAGCCACATTTTGAGGGAAACTTGACATATGCCACAAGGAAACTTGGAACATAAATGAAAGGATATCAAATCAGATTTTTATTTTACACCACTGACAACATATCACAAGTCAAAAATAATTCCAGCTGGACTTAAATATACAAACTGTCTTACTTTGAAAGTTGGCATGTCATTTTTGGTTCAGTAAGAGTGGAAATGTATACATTTAAAAAATATTCCTCTTTTGTAATATGTAAAATCCTAAATTGATAGACTTGCTGTCAAATGCTTTTAAAAGAGAAATAGCCAAAAATAGACATAGTGATGAATTGTCAGGGATTGTATAATCAAAGATATTTCTGCACTGAAAAAGCCAAAATTATAATAGATTTAGAAAGTTACTTATAATTTTTGATAAAATGTTATGGATGCTTAGAAAAACAGGATGACAAATATAAAATTGTTGTGTACCCCTAGAGGGTTATATACACCTAAGTAAGAATCGTTTTTCTTGATGAATGTGTCCAGTTTCTCACCTTGAGGACTGAAATGCTGATTTCTAAAAAGAAATAGAATGAGTCATCGTAGAAGCTACACAGTTTGTAGTGATACTTAGTCCAAGATGTGGCTTATGAGAATTTCAGAATTTGAAAAGCAATCGTTTTATCCAACTTACCTGACTCTCTTAGTGTGACCTATATTTTTTAGTCATTTGCCATTTTAGTCATTACAAAATAATGAAAATTTGTACTGGTTGATACTTTTATCTTTCTGCTTCCCAAGGTCAAATCCTTACCCTTAGACTTTTTCATTTATGTAAACTCCTCTCCATTTCAACTGCCAGTATATGTTCAGAACTTTAAAAAAACAGTTTTATCATATACCACCATCCCTAATTATTTTTATATTGAAATAAATATTGACACATTTGTAAACTGAAGTAATAATAGCCCTCACCGAAGACAGCTATATATTTAATGAACTCATTAACTAATTAAAACCAGTGCTGGTTATGTGACTTATAATTAGAAGCCACTATGTAAGCATACGGAGAAGGCACTGGCACCCCACTCCAGTACTCTTGCCTGGAAAATCCCATGGACGGAGGAGCCTGGTGGCTGCAGTCCATGGGGTCGCTAAAAGTTGGGCACAACTGAGAGACTTCACTTTCACTTTTCACTTTCATGCATTGGAGAAGGAAATGGCAACCCACTCCAGTGTTCTTGCCTGGAGAATCCCAGGGACGGGGGAGCCTGGTGGGCTGCCGTCTATGGGGTCGCACAGAGTTGGACACGACTGAAGTGACTTAGCAGCAGCAGCAGCATGTAAGCATATGTTGAGCTTTTATAGATGAATTGACTACAGTTCCTATTTGTTTTCAGACAATACATTGACAGTTTTGGTAGTCTAAGATTGATGTGAATATTACACTAACTTACTCCTTCTTACAAAGTTTATTCTGATAAAAATTCTATAAGCATTTTTTGAACATTCTCTGTGTTCTGGGTGCTGGGAATACAATAGTGAGGTAGGTATACCATTGTTTTCCTAAGATTACACCTACCAGGAAAGTAGGTATATGATTCAGGCCATTGTCAATCAATAAGTAAAAGCCAAATAAAAATCATGTTTCAGTGCTGTGCAGAACAAGGACTCAAGACCCCCCCCAATGACCGTAAGGTGACCACTCTCCTGTGCAGTGAATGGTCTCAGACAGTTTACTGATGTGCAGACTCCTCAGGTGTGTGAGGATCCCTCAGTTGTTCCCAGTTTGTTTACCCAACAGGAAAGTTGCCTGCAGGGCCTGGCTTTTCCCAAGGAGCACCTTTGCTTACTGGCTCAACTGCACTGGGTCTGGTTGTTGCAGTCATGTTCATATTACTCTATTCCTTTGGATGAGGACTTAACTAAACCTAACTGTTTACATATTAATTAAATTGTCTAGTAAGTTATAATTTAAAAGAAAATCTTCCTAGAATTATGTTACTATGCTATATGGGAATAACATCTTTCCACCATTACAACAAACTTCTTTGCCTATTTGTTTACTGTGGGAACCCGAGGATCGCAGAAAGTAACACCCCAGGCACAGTTTTGCAAATACACTGAGTCAGAGTCAGTTTGAAGCAGTTAGGAAGCGTACTAGTATATACAGCTGAGGTCCAGCAGTGTCTGAAACATCATGTGCAGTCATTTCCTGGGAATCCATTTGCCCTAAGAGAAAAGAAATTCAGAGAAGACAGAAATAAATTAAAACATTAAATATGAATAAGTTAAGGTCAAGTTGCTTGCTTGCTTGCTCAGTTCACCGTCTGACTCTTTGTGACCCCCATGGACTGTAGCCCACCAGGCTCCCCTGTCCATGGGGTTTTCCAGGCATGATTACTGGGGTGGGTTGCCATGCCCTTCTTACAGTCAGGATAGTGCTCATCAGTTGTTTTACATATATAAACAAACATAGAAGAGACCACAAGAATGGTTCAGAGACCTTGGAATTGAAGGAAAAATTCTGTTTTATTCAAGCCAAGATGGATAAAAATCAGAAAAACTGCCTATTACAAAAAACTCTTGAATGTTCCTATTGTAATTCTTTTCTGTTGAGACTACTTATGAGCTAACTCCTTTATCGATTGTTTTCCTGTTTTTCCCCCCAAACTGCTGTTAATATATCTGTGTTCAAGATACATTTTTATCTCAAGTATCTCATAAAACTTTTTAAATATATCCTTATAAAATTATTTACCTTCAAAGTTTTATAGAAAATGCACATTCAGTTTAACTGGCTAAATTAAAGAGGAGCAACATGATATTACAGTGTCACAGTGAATCCAGAGAGAAGCCATTTGAATAGTGGGCCAAGTATAGCATGTTGGAGCTCCCAGACCATCACATCAAATTACTGACAGGGAAGATGAATTCGAGAAGGGTTAAGCGCCTTGTTGCAATTAGTTACTGACACAGTTGGCTAGAACCTAAAGCAGGTCACGTGGTTTGCTGCTCGGCTCCATGTCTTCCCAACCTAGGATTGCCAAATTACTATTCAGAACACGACCTCACTGCCCTGCGGTCAGTACAGTTAGATGTCAACACTCTAATAATATTTCCTCTTGAAAATTCTGTTGTTTTTGGTAATGCAAAATTTGGAAAACAAAATCAAATTTTGTATCTTAAAAATATTATAGTGCCTCGTAATGACATCGGTACTCTCTGCTCTTGATCTTATTATACAAAAAAACCCAGAATTATTTTATGTACATGAAAATTGAGTTTAAAAATTTTGAAAAAATTGTTTTAAATAATGCAATGAAAGGAATTTTGAGGAGTTAGAAAGTTAACTCTGAAATGATCAAAGTGAATTTAAGGCTTCTAGTTGAATTGTCCCTGTATTGAGGAATTCAGCTAGGAAGGACAAGGGAAGGAATGTGGCAAGTAAAGTATACTGATTTAGCTACTTCTCCTTCTGGGTCTGCACTGAAGTGGCAGAAAATGAGACTCAACTATCTATCAATCTACATAGATGAGTGGCTTCCCAGGTGGCTCAGTAGTAAAGAATACGCCTGCCAATGCAGGAGATGCCAGTTTGATCCCTGGGTCCGGAAGATCCTTTGGAGTAGGATACGGCAACCTGCTCCAGTATTCTTGCCTGGAAAATTCCATGGACAGAGGAGACTTGCAGGATACAGTCCACAGGGTAGCAAAGAGTTAGACATGACTCAGCTACTGAGCACACACACATGCCACATACAAAGTTATGGAGAAAAATATGACAGTAGAAAGCCTTAAAGGTGAAAAGTAGGATAAGTATTAATTTACTTGTCAGGATAAATTGGGAACCTACCCTGGGATGCAGGGGAAGACATGATGCAAGCAAATGAACCTTGCAGAGCTCCCTCCAGAAGACTTGGGAAGTGAGAGAAGTTGGTGTTTCAGAGGTGCAAAGAACAAGGTCCAGGATATTTCAGTTTATTTATTTATATTTTTAGAAAAGTATTTGTTGTTAAATCACTGTGTATGTATGTTAGTTCCTCAGTGTGTCCAGCTCTTTGCAACCTATGGATTGTATCCCCCTAGGTCCCCAAGCTCCTCTGTCCATGGAATTCTCTAGGCAGGAATACTGGAGTGGGCTGCCATTCCCTATCCAGGGGATCTTCCCCACCCAGAGATCGAACCCAGGTCTAATCACAAGTGCTTGTATTCCTGAGTCTTTGCAAGTCTGTGCAACCTCGTGGACTGTAACACATGAAGCTCCTCTGTCTTCCACTATCTCCCAGAGTTTGCTCGAATTCATATCCATTGAATTGGTGATGCTATCTAAGCATCTCAGCCTCTGTCACCTCCTCCTTCTTTTGCCTTGAATCTTTACCAGCATCAGGGTCTTTTCCAGTGAATTGGTTCATTGCATCAGATGGCCAAAGTAGTGGAGCTTCAGCTTTAGTGATAGTCCTTCCAGTTAATTTTCAGGGTTGAATTCCTGTAGGATTGACTGGTTTGATCTCTGTGCTGTCCAAGGGACTCTCAAGAGTCTTCTTCAGCACCACAATTCAAAAGCTTCAATTTTTCAACACTCAGCCTTCTTTATGATTCAACTGTCATATCCATACATGACTACTGGAAAAACCATAGCTTTGACTCTATGGACCTTTATCAGCAAAGTGATGTCTCTGCCTTTTATTGCACCGTCTAGGTTGATCATAGCTTTCCTTCCAAGGAGAAAGTGTCTTTTAATTTCATGGCTGCAGTTAACATCTGCAGTGATTTTGGAGCCCAAGAAAAGAAAATCTGTTACTGTTTCTACTTTTCCCCCTTCTGTTTGCCATGAAGTGATAGGATCTGATGCCATGATCTTAGTTTTGTTGTTGTTTTTGTTGTTGAGTTTTAAGCCAGCTTTTTTGCTCTTCCTCTTTCACCCTATCAGAAACTCTTTAGTTCCTCTTTACTTTGTGATTAAACCGGTATCATCTGCATATCTGAGGTTGTTAATATTTCTCCCGCCCAGTCTTGATTCTAGCTTGTGATTCACCCAACCCAGCATGGCACATGGTGTATTCTGCATGTTTGTTAAATAAGCAAGTATACAGCCTTGTGGTACTCCTTTCCTAATTTTGAACTAGTTCATTGTTCCATGACTGATACTAACTGTTGCTTCTTGACATGTACACAGGTTTCTCGGTAGACAGGTAATGTGGTCCAGTAGTCCCATCTTTTTGAGAGTTTTCCAGTTTGTTGTGTTTCCACAGAAAGGCTTTAGTGTAGTTAAAAAAGCAGAAGGAGATGTTTTTCTGGAATTCTGTTGCTTTCTCCATGATCCAGCAAATGTTGGCAGTTGGAATCTGTGGTTTCCCTACCTTTCTAAACCAAGCTTACACATCTGGCAGTTTCCCATTCACGCACTGCTGAAGCATGGCTTGAAGGACACTGAGCATAATCTAGCATGTGAAATGAGTGCAGTTGTACGACAGTTGGAACATTCTTTGGCATTGTCCTTTGGAACTGGAATGAAAACTGACCTTTGCCAGTCCTGCTGAGTTTTCAAAATTTGCTAACATACTGAGTGAAGCACATTAACTTTATCATCATTTAGGATTTTAAATAGCTCAGCTGGAATTCTATCACCTCCACAAGCTTTGTTTGAATAATACTTCTAAGACCCACTTGACTTCATACTCCAGGATGTCTGGTCTAGGTGAGTGACCATACCATCATGGTTATTCAGATCATTAAGACCTTTTTTTTTTTGGTACAGTTCTTCAGTGTATTCTTGCCACTTCTTCTTAATCCTTTCTGCTTCTGTTAGGTCCTTACTGTTTCTGTCATTTTTCATGACCATCCTTGTATGAAATGTTCCCTTGAGGCTCCAATTTTCTTGAAAAGATGTCTAGTTGTTCCCATTCTATAGTTTTCCTCTATTTCTTTGCATTTTTCATTTCAGAAGGCCTTTTTTTCTCTCCTTCCTATTCTGTGGAACTCTGCACTCAGTTGGATATATTTTTCCCTTTCTCCTTTGCTTTTCATTTCTTTTCTTTCCTCAGCTATCTGTAAAGCCTCCTCAGACAACCACTTTGCTTTCTTACATTTCTTTTTTATTGAAATGGTTTTGATCACCGCCTCCTGTAAAGTGTTAATGAATCTTCATCCATAGTTCTTTAAGCACTCTTTCTACCAGATCTAATCCCTTGAATCTATTCATCACCTCCACTGTATAATCATAAAGGATTTGATTTAGATCAAACTGAATGGATTAATAGTTTTCCCTACTTTCTTCAATTTAAACCTGAATTTTTCTATAAGGAGCTCATGATCTAAGTGACAGTCAGCTTAAGGTGCTGCTTTTGCAGACTGTATAGAGATTCTCCATCTTCAGCTGCAAAGAATATAATTAATTTGATTTTGGTGTTGACCATCTGGTGATGTCCATGTGTAGAGTCATCACTTAGGTTGTTGGGAAAAAGTGTTTGATAGGACCAGTGTGTGCTCTAGACAAAATTCTGTTAGCCTTTGCCCTGCTTCATTTTTGTACTTCAAGGCCAAACTTGCCTGTTATTCCAGGTATCTCTTGACTTCCTACTTTAAAATTCCAATCCTGTGATGAAAGGACATTTTTATTTGGTGTTAGTTCTAGGTTTTGTAAGTCAATGTGGAACTTGCCAGTTTCAGCTTCTTTAGCGTTAGTTGGGGCACAGACTTGGATTACTGTCATGTTGAATGGAAATGAACCAAGACCATTCTGTCATTTTTGAGATTGTACCCATGTACTGCATTTCTGACTCTCTTGTTGATGTCGAGGGCTACTCCATTTATTCAAAAGGGTTCTTGTCCACAGTAGTAGATATAATGATCATCTGAACTAAATTCGTCCATTCTTGTCCATTTTATTTCACTGATTCCGAAGGTGTCCATGTTCACTCTTGCCATCTCCTGTTTGACCATTTTCAATTTACCTTGATTCATGGTCTTAACATTCAGACTCCTATGCAGTACTGTTCTTTATAGCGTCAGATTTTACTTTCACCAGCAGACACATCTGCAACTGAGCACTGTTTTCACTTTGGCCCAGCCACCTCATTCTTTCTGGAGCTATTGGTAATTGCCTTCTGCTCTTCTCCAGTAGCATCTTGGAGACCTTCCAACCTGGGGGGCCCATCTTCCAGTGTCATGTCTTTTTGCCTTTTCATACTGCTCATGGAGTTCTCATAGCAAAAATACTGGAGTGGCTTGCTATCCTATCTCCAGTGAACCACATATTGTCAGAATTTTCAGTATGACCCGTCCATCTCAGGTGGCCTTGCAAGGCATGGCTCATAGCTTCACTGAATCTTGCAAGCCCCTTCACCACAACAGGGCTATGATTTTTGAAAAATATACAGAGATATGTTTTTGAAAATTTAAAAGGGTGAAAAACAGTTAAACTCTGGAAGGATGCACAGAGCACTAGTAACAGTGGAATGTTCCAGGAGGGAGACTGATCATTTGCAGGGTGATGTGCGATGGTGAGCGCATGCCCTTTTCTCTGTTAACTATTTAAAATGAAAAGGGAAGTTGGAGAAGGATCATCAAGAGATAGGTGTCCTTTGAGATCCAGTGTTTTGAGGAAAGATCCAGAAGAGAAAGAGCAGAATCAAGGGAAAGAGAGAGGAGAGAGGAAGAGATAGGAAGGAGGAGAGGATTGGCGAGACAGAAGGAAGAGAGGGAGAGAGTCGAGAAGCAGATGAGTATCCCAAGAGAAAAAACAAAACAAATAAATGATGTGGCATACCAGACCAGGTTTTGAAAAAACATTAAGAATTCTGAAGTCCAAGAAAGGTCTAAAATTATATAGCAAGACCCTAAACTTCAAATAATATAAGCAAAGATGGGGAAATTTTTTTCCTTTGTGTTAATAAATAACAACAACAACAACAACAACAACAAAACCCTCCCACTTTACTAAAGAATAAAAAAGAAAACTGGTTTTCTCTTGGTATTTGAGGTAGAATGGGATCACCTCTTCTATTGATTTGTGGGTCCAATAAACTTCTAATGAATTCCATGTTATATTGATAACTGTAGTTTTTTTGTTAATAACTGAATACTTCTCTTAGTAAGCATAGTCATTTTCACTAAAAAAAGAAAGAAAAGAAAGGTAATAGCCAAAATTTAATTATGTTCAGTTCTTTCATAATTCTGAGGCCTACAATCATGGCTTTGTATTGACTTCTATTGATTTAAGTACACTTTTACTTGTTACTTTCTCAGAAGACCTCATAAGGAAGTCTGCAAATGTCTCAATACCAGCTGGTCACTTTTTCTGCCAAATGTGTTAATTTTGTGTGCATTACTAAGAAGTTTCAAATTATAGCTAGTATCCATTAAGCAATGATATTTGTTTTATTTCCAGTGAACTATATGAAGGTATATTCAGGTGAGATGAATAACAGCTGCTTATGTAACACTTGCTCTCCCTCTTTTCTGGGGATGGTTAAATTTACATGATGCCTGTGTGAATTTATCACCATCCTTATTTAGTGTTTCACACCAACCTCTCAAAGAGCATGCAACTAAGTGAAAAGACTATTACAATGAAGGGGCCAGGTATATGCCTTTCAGGATAGCCCTTGCTGACTTCTGCAGTGACAGTTGAGCACAACACTCGTTTCCACAATTAGGAGGCAAACTAGTGAGAGAGGTGGTGTGACATGGTGGCTCAAAGTGCAGGTTCTGGAACCTGGCTAAAAGTTTCCATTCCAGCCTCATGGCTGGATTTGTGGTCATAGGCAAGTTTTCAGCCTTGTTATTCTAAATTTCCTCTCTGTAAAGTGAAAGTAAGGTTGTTGAGAGGATTAAATGTCATAATGTATATAAAGACATCAAAACAGGGCCTGGAAAAAGAGCAAGGCACCCTATTAACATTTGCTATCATCATCGTCAATAGAAGTGGTAATAGTTACAATTCACTGTTATTATTCCTAACAACTGTTAAGGAAAACAGCAGAGGTATTGGTTAAAATGCACATAAGTAATTTACCTTGGTCATCTTGGTTTTGATAACACGGGATTTATGACTGACACTTGTTTAAAAACTATTGTCATTTCACTTGCTGTTGATTTTATACACGTGTTGTTCAATTAATATATGCCCAATGTATTAGTTTTCTTTGCTCATTCCCACATGTTCTAATCAAGTTAGACCACCTTCACCCAGTGGTCAGAAGATGCTACATGTAATTGAGTCTCCTAATATCTCAGGGTTTCAGGGGAGACCTTCTGGTGGTGAATTTACTCAGAGGGTGTTTTCCTGAGTTGACCTGCACAGTGATACTAAATAGTTATTTCAGCTTCTGTAGGCATTATCATAAGAGACCAAAAGTATCAGAAATACTCAGTTACTATAGGGGAGACAGAAAATATGTTGGTAGGTAAGGCACCTCCAGGAATTATATAAAAATATGAGGTTGTATCACAATAAATGGGGAAATGTAGATATGGAAACTTCTGTCCATATTTGAAATGAGGAAATCAGGGATGAGAATTGATTTCCAGAGAAAGAAGTAACCAGTGGAGATGAGACTGGGTGTGGAGTTTGAAGCAATGGGGCAGAGCACAATGAATGTAGCATTTATGAGACTAATGAGTAAATTAGCTTAGGAATTTGAACCAACAGTCCTAGGAGAATACTGCTGGATTCAAAACAATAGGAGGGATAAAAATAGTTCTGTGATTGAAGTAAATCTGTTAAGTCCATTCAGTATTCTGTTCTTTAGTGAAGTATTTCTCATGCTTATGCCCATTTTCACCCTAGTCAGAGCAAACTTCCAGAAGGTTGAATCAGATGATAGCAGAAATACTCTTGCTACCATTCTTGACCCTTTCCACACACTCCTCCCAGAGGATGATCAGGGATGTTGCAGACTTTCATGTTTCATCCCTTGTGTACAGACATGTGCCTGTGCACAGTAGGACTCGAAGTAAACTTTAAATTACATTGTTGAGTGGAGACAAAAATTTAGGAAAAAAGATTGGATATGGCCACGGCCTCAAGCTAATGGGAGACTTGACGTAATAACTCAGGGTTGTGACGGAGGCAGAGGCTCTTTTAAGTCAGCAACATAGTTTTGGAGGAAGCTGTCCTGAGAATGTGGTGGCCGGTTGATCGCTAAGCTGGACTGAGACAATGGGGGGCTCCTCACCTGCTCCCATGCTTGTAATGTACACTCTGTCCTCTATTTCCACAACAGGAGCTGTTCTCAAGGGTGCAGCCTTGAGAGAGTAGGTGTGGTCGAGACCATCTGGACTGTGTACGTGACTGGACCAAAGTATAAACTTCAAGGCCTGGGGGTGGGTGTGTGTGGAGCTCTCGTCTTGTAATCTCAAGGCAGGCCTTATGGGTAAACTTGGTGGTTTATGATTCCTTCCACCTGCCCCATCTGGAGGGGTTGGCCTCTTTCTTGGGTCTCTCTCTAATCTCCATGTATGTGGACCAGTGAACGAACCAATGCATTCTGGTTATGCAAACAGGAAAAAATGACGAGTGTAACGGAACTGGAGAGACCATTCATTTATTTCCCCATTGAGAGATGTGCCTAATACTTAGAGATAATTTGGAGAGGCGGCAATTACCCTGACACCTATAATAAAGGATTCAGTGTCTTATATCCACCCATCTCAGTTCCCCAACCTGAGGCCTGAAACGCACTCCCCTTCTTCTGTCTCACTGAAGATAATTTTGATAGGTAATAGTTTCTCTATGTTGTGAACAAAATACATTAAAGGACAGGAAAAATTGGTCTTTCTGATTTCTCAGAATGGAGTAGGTACAGAAAGAGTTACAGTGATTCATGCTCCATAAGAGTCCTTGCTGGTCACCAGACGTTGCTAACACACACTCTACCAGGCAGATGAAACACTGTGTAGGAACAGGGCAAAATCCTTTGCTAAATCATTTTATGTTTTCTCATTTAAAAAATGGGTCTAAATACTATTTAGTTATGTACAACTAAAAGCCACTTAATCTTACTCCTTGTTAGTTTTTGATATTCCTTAATTTGCCCTATTGTAAAATATGTGCCAGGATTCAACACTCGACACGTTTTTTTCCCATGTCTATTAGTAATCTTTTCTTAAATAAAGGAATGCTTTCAGCCAGTTTGGTATAGAGCTGTAATTTTGCTTGTGCACATTTATTCACTGGGATCAACAAAATAGGTCAGCTCCACGGCTTGTCTGTGTAAACTTACAAGTGACATAGAAATAGAGATATTCATAACTCTAGGTTATGGGATGTTTGCTTCAGAAAAAATATTCCATAGTAATTCCATAAGTGGATCTTCTAAAAAGTGCAAAGTTCAGAGTATATAAAAAACACCTGTTTACCAAGAAGATCATCTCTGGTCTTTTTTCCTGAGCAATTTTGGTTAGGTTTGTCAGGTTAAGAAGAGTGAAATAAAATCCCTACCCTGAAGACATAAGCAGGAAAGCAGGCAGTTTATCAGGAAAAGCATAAACACAGAGATGAAGGACTTAATTGAAGGAGAGCAGTAAATAATAACTTAAAAACCTAGAGGATGGGCCAGAGAGGGTTAAGAATAATGAAGCAGCTACAATCTGTCCATTTTAGCTTCTCTGTTTTAAAACTCCTGCATTCTCACTCCACTTTGGGTGTCAAGTAAAAATTGTATTTCTGTATTGGGGTAGCTTGATTTACTCTTCATAGATTTATTTTCCTCCTTACGGAGTCTTCCGTTCCACGAGAGGAGTATTTCACCACCACATAGATTCTTGTTTTTTTTTTTTTGCCAGAAGTTTCCTTGCTGACCCTTATTTCTCTCTTCCATAGATCTTCACTGTTCTACATCAGGGCCCTCCTTCAGCCTGAGCCCCAGAATGACTGTGACTGGGAGCAGAGCCACAGCTGACTTGCATGGCCGCATACTGTGAGTGACAAATGCATGCCTGTTAGTGTAAGCCTTTGAAATGTCAGTGCTTACCACAATCACATCATTATTAGACTACACTAAGTAGGGTCATAAGCAGAAAATAGTGCTTAATTAACTTTGGAAATGGATCTTTAAAATACAATTCAGAAGTCTATAATAGTCTATTTCTATCTGATACTTATCTTTAGCTATACTGTTAAGATACACATTTATATATTTACATACAAGAAAGTGCCTATTACATTCTTTAGACTAAGTACTTGGAGTAAATTCACAGTTCCCTAATGTTTGATATCTTTAACTAAAGCATAATAATTGAGATTCTGATCTTTTTTGCTAAAGTCTTTAGCTTTTTCATTTTGATGAAGTCAGAGTTTCAAGTGAATCTTCAGTAAGTTGAATTTTTATTATATATGTTGAATAAATCCAATATATGTTGGATTTTTAAAAAGCCTTTTCATATTATTTTGCATATAAGTTCCCAGATAAAGTGTGTGTGTGTGTGTGTGTGTGTATATATGTTTGTATAATGTTCCATTGAGACACATGGCTCTTGGCATGCTATCCATTCTAAAGAGGTGCTCAATAATAAATGACAAGCAATGTCAGGTAGAAACCTACTAACAGAAGTCATATTTCATTCTGTCCTGTAATAATGTTTTTATAGTGTTTTTGTCTCTTCACATCATCTTAATGCTTTTTTCTTAGAAAATTATAGCCATATATTATAGCATATATTAATAATGCTATGTGTTTGGGCATTATGCAGAAGAAAGATTATTAGTGATACACATGCCTCTTTTGCCTCTTGGGTATTGAAAATATAACTTGTATTATGGCCAAATATATATTTTCTATGCCTGAATAAGCATGAGTCTTCCATAGGACTCTATGAAGTGTGGGGATGGGAGAAAGTGCCACTGCCAGCACTCCCAAGGGTTCAGAAGTAATCGTCTGCATGATAGAAAAATACGTGAATCTGAGTCAGCTTTAGGGAAAGCTTGGCAAACAACTAATACCAAAGGAAAGCCTGCACTATCAAAAGTGACTTCATTATATGAAAGCTACTTATGTCTGGAAAAATAATACCACTCATGTCACAAGTGAATTTCACCAAAGACATTGCTATTATGATCCTCTAGGTACAGGTAGAATATTAATCTTTCATGTGATGTGAAACTGGTCACATATCTGTGAATAAAAACACAAAGGTCCTTTATGACCTTTTATTATTGATGTGAGATACTCTTAAGTGCATCCAGCCTAGCTTCCCTTTAAAGTGGGTCATGTGTGTTAGGAATTCATGCTGAAATTATGAGCAACTGTGATTTCAGTCCTGGAAAGACCGTCCATAATAACATTTCCCTTAGCCTAGGTAACAAAATAAGTGCAGTGTTTAAAAGCAACACTTCAGTTACTCAATTGGCTTTGTCTGCTCAGTTTAAAATTATAAGTGACTCTTGAGCTTTTCCGCCCACTGATTTTTAAGTTCAACTGAAATTTTAACTGATAATCAAATCCTCTGTCTTTCCATTGATGTTGTTTATATAATGGAAAGCAACACAAAACAACTTAAAAACAGTATAAGGAAAGTGTTGGGACTTAATGATAACTTATGTGGCAAATCCAGCTTTCATTTAGAGGGTAAGGCTGTCTGAGGGGAGATGATTTATTGCAATGAAACAAAAAACAATCTTCTGTTTTGCCCTTTGAGGAGGATGTGGAAGGGGAATAATCTCCCCCAGTATCACCAGACACAACCGCATGGTCCTGAGACAGGGAAGAGCCCTAATTCTTCACATTAAAATTCATTCTCAGAGAAGTCTGTGAGTTACGGATTCTTCAAAGCCTCTCTTTTCTTTTACCTATTTCCTTGAAAAATTTCACCTCCCCTACTTAAGTGAATACACGTCAGCCCCCATCCTCAATCTGATCAATTCACCATCAGTTATTTCATATAGTCTCCCACTGGTGCTCCTTCTTATCATCACTGTTGTATCTGGAAAAGAGAGTTGACATTCTGATTGTTCTTCACTGCACTTTGTTTTAGGTAATATTGCTTATCATCTCTCCCTTGCTTGTAGTCTAGGTGTTTTGTAACCTTCTGTTATACTTTTTGTAACTTTTCAACTGCTGAGATATTCTTTATCTTAACCTAGAAGAGGGGTCACCACTTTCTCTTCCTTCTATTCCCATTGCTCATTCTTTCCTGTTGAACCTGACCCAGATTTAGATTCAATCTGAATACAGCGAGTGTCCCGGCAACCACTGTTAACTGACATGAATTCACTTATGAGAACTCTCAGCCCTGTGTAACACCTTCTTGATTAACTTCAGCTCAAAAGCCGAAGCCTTCTCGTGCCATCTCCTGTCATCATCACTGGGGAATTAAATATTTGGTGACTCTTTTATCACTCCAACAGAGTTTTTTAATCTCTCTAGCTGCATGAATTTTTATTTAATTACATGTTTATCCTCACTGGAGTAGCTATAATTTGTACATAATCATGAATGGGAATTATGCCTTAAAATCTGAGCCTCTGAAGTACCTCATTGTCCATATGCCATGTCCCTTTACTTTTATGGAATGTTTTTCTACTGTATGTTTTACTTTCATTATGCATCTCAGAGACTTCCTTTTCGTAACTTTCATACTCTATAGGTACCTCCTCCACCTCCCTCACGACTCCTCCAGTCTGGTTTAAATCCTGGTGGAAATCTCAGTCTTCTCTCCTGCTGACATCCTGTCATGTTTACCCATCAATTCCCAACCAAAGTGAACATTTATGTATGGCATTGCCGATCCCAGACTGCTCAGCCTTCACCAAGACTGCATGCACTACAGATTTCAGCTGTTCAGGATCTGCTGTTATAAAATATGATCTATTAACCCTGGGATTTCTTTGGAAGGAATGATGCTAAAGCTGAAGCTCCAGTACTCTGGCCACCTCATGCGAAGAGTTGACTCATTGGAAAAGACCCTGATGCTGGGAGGGATTGTGGGCAGGAGGAGAAGGGGACAATAGAGGATGAGATGCTGGATGGCATCACAGACTCGATGGACGTGAGTCTGAGTGAACTCCGGGAGTTGGTGATGGACAGGGAGACCTTGCTTGCTGCGATTCATGGGGTCTCAAAGAGTTGGACACGACTGAGCGATTGAACTGAACTGATAATCCTTTCATTTTCTTTATCAGTTTTTCTTATGATTCCCTCATAATACCCTCTTTGATTAATAAAATACTTTAATAAAATAAAAAATTTTATTAATAAAATACTGTGGTTGGAAGGGCTTGAATCTCTGAGAAGGTAATGCTCAAACAAAGGCCTGGTGATGAAGAGCAGTCAAGTGGGCAAAAATCTGGGTGGAGAGTACTCTAAGGCAAAGCAGATAAAAGATTTAAAGATTTTGATGCAGAAAATAGTTTTGTATCTTAAAGAAATAGAATGTCTGGCTTGAGAATACTGAGAGGTGTGCTAAATAGGAGGTGAACCTGAGAGGTAAGCAGGGCTCATGAAGAGCCTGCTAGTCCATGGTAAGAATCCTGAACTGTCTTCCAAGTGATATGCACGGGGTCTGAACCTTTGATATTACTGAAATTTGGGGTCAGACCTTTCTTTGTAGGGCTGTCCTATGTCGTGGGGCATTTATTAGCATGCTTAGCCTTTATGCAGTAGATGCTGGTAGTACCTCCACATCATGGTGACAGCAGAATTATCTCCAGATATTGTCCTTTTCCCCTCAGAGACACAGTCACTCTCCAGGGAAGCCACTGAGGTGTTTCCCAGAGTAAAGTGACTTGATTTGTTGTGTGTTTGAAAGTGTCAATCAGGTTGTTTGGAGAGAATGGGCTGTAAGAAGGTAAGACTGGAAGTAGGTACAGTTCAGAGGCTGGATCTGCTTTCCAGGTGTGAGTAAGTAGGTGGTGTGATGGAGCACGGGGATTGTTATGAAGCTTGTTTCATTCACATTATGTTTGTCGGTATTCCTAGAATGTGGTCTTACCATTTACTGAAAGGTACATAAAGCATTCAGCTACCAATTAAAGTTGTCAGAAGTTGCATGAAAACATCTGGAGCTCAAAGGAGAGTTTAAACCTGAATTTACTAGAATAAAAGAGTTGGAGTCCTTAGCATTTGTATTATAATAGTTGAGTTTTCAGAGGACCAGTGAATAACAGCCCTTTCTCAATTTGAAAAGGATTAAAAATATATGCATAGAATTTCTTCCTTATACCATATATAAAAACTAACATAAAATGGACCAAAGACTAAATATAAAAGATCAAAATATAAAATTCTTAGAACTTTAACGTACATCTTCATGACCTTGGATTAAACAAAGGTTCAGGCCATGAAAATCCTAAGCAACAAAACAATTAATTGCACTTTATAAAAAATGAGATCAGTTACTTCAGAGGTTACTCTCAAGAAAGAGAAAAGGCAATACACAGAATGGGGAAAAATAGTGGCATTTTCTGTGTCTGATAAGGGTGTACTATCTAAAATATATAAAACTTATGACACTCAACAATTAAAAAAACCCAACTTAAAAGGGGACAAACGATTTGAATAGCTGTTTCTCCAAAGAAAATACATTAATGGCCAGTAATCACATTAAAAAAAAAAAAGCATTCAGCATCATTCAACATCAACACACAAAGAAAAACTGTGGTAAGATAGCACCTCACACCCACTAGGATGGCTTTAATAAAAAAGATGGATTTTTATTAGAAAGTGAAAGTGAAGTCGCTCGTCATGGCCAACTCTTTGTACCCCATGGACTGTAGCCCGCCAGGCTCCTCTGTCCATGAGATTTTCCAGGCAAGAATACTGGAATGGGTTGCCATTTCCTTCTCCTGGAGATCTTCCTGACCCAGGGATCCTACTTGGGTCTCCTGCATTGCAGGCAGACTCTTTACCGTCTGAGCCACCAGGGAATCCCTTTTATTAGAACACCTTATTTTTCCAAAACAGAAAGATATGTATAGGAGTGATTAAAGTTCAAACTATAATAGTAATTATAATAGATCTGGGTTGAAGATTTTCAACCAGTTACACCTTTGGGCACAATGAACTTCTCATTATCCCCATAGTCGTAGGTGGAATTTTAACTAGGACTCCACCCTCAAAGATGCAGATTTTCAAGCATCCTCTCTGCAGTGGAACAAATAAATGGGAAACACAGGAGCAGCTGAGCCAAGCCTACCAGGTTTCTTCTTGCAAACGTACCCGATTACATAAGAAGCCAGAGTGAGGCAAAATTGTTAAGCCTTGCTCAGGTCTTTCTCATGGATATCTGAACTCAAAGAAACTGAGTGAGTTATGAACACATGAAGAACAGACCTGAGTTTAGTTCTGTTTTTTGGGTTTTGTCCATTTTGTGGGTTTTTGTGTTCAGTTTTGAATTTTGTGACCATGGAACTTTTCAAGTGAAGGTGGTGGTAAGATGAGTATATGCATATGATGTTACAGCCTCATATGACTCTGGACTCTTAAAATATGCCTCAAGAAATGACAGAGAAGGTTAAGAGTGAGTCTTACCAGAGTTCTCTCTTCCAGCCCACCAAATCAGGTTCATAGCTGCCATAAAAGTGGTTGAATAGAAACCGTGGATAGTTCATGTTCAGAAGTGCAAATTCATGATGGATGTCTGCTACAAATTTTAAAAGCTCTTATACCATGACGTTTATTGTTTTCCTAACACTTACAGCTTTTTATATAGAGACCTTTAATTTATGTTTTTGTTTTTCGGTTATGAGAAGAATTTTACTACAAAATCTATTGGCTTGGGATTGAGAAAAACCATGTAAAAGTCATGATGCCTAAATATTTTTCCTAAAAATGTTTATTCAGGCGTTTATAGAACAAATTGACAGCATTTTGTTGCTATAAAAAGAGAAATAAATAAAAATCTTTTCCAATGTGGCCTGCCTTTTCTGGAGATTATGCTGAATGGACTGTTTCATTATGATAAGCTAAATAATCCAAAAGTTTCCACACACTGAAAAACTTAATGGTTTGTGAAAGAAAGGTGTCCTGGGAGCTGATATAAAAGCATGGATATAAAAGCAAATACACCAGGCCCTCACGTTCATAAGAAAATTATCCGATTCATTGACTACTGATTGCATTTTATTATCTGAATCAATACCAATGCAGTTAATGTGGCAGTTAGAAATCATAAAAGTGAAGATAGGATAATTGTTCCCCTAAACAGAAGCCTTGTGTAAATATTTTAAACCTCATATAACAAAATCGCATTGAAATGTAGAGAAACACGGGCCCAAAGAGTTCTGCTGGCCTTAAGCAACTTGAGGTTTCCTTTGCTCTTCAACAGACTTCTTTTACTGTTTAATCAAAATGTTAAGTGCCTGCTGAGGCCAAAGGGAGGAGAGTTTAACAAATTATTTTTACAGCTTCCTTTACAACTAAATAAACTCATTAAGCATATTACCCATTCTATATTTTAATTGCATTAAACATTTTTAAACTATTATATCTATCTTGCACAACAGAGTCATAGAATTTTAGAGATGGAAATGACCATCTAGACCATCTAATGTAATTCATATTCTAGATTCTGCCTTTCACAAACCATTAAGATTTTCAGTGTGTGGAAACTTTTGGATTATTTAGCTTATCATAATAAAACGGTCCATTCAGCATAATCTCCAGAAAAGGCAGGGCACATTGGAAAAGATTTTTGTTTACTTCTCTTTTTATAGCAACAAAATGCTGTCAATTTGTTCTACAAATTCTAGAATAATTCATTATTCTAGAAAATAATGTCTGCTAAGTTAAATAATTAGGTAAAAGTTATATTTTTAACTAGAATTGGAGCTGAGAGTCTTAATGGTTCCTGAGTCCAGCCTCAGAATTCTTCTTGGAATATTCTCCTGGACTGAATTCTTGTAAGCCTTTATTCTTAATAAAGTTTGAATTTTTAAGGATAAAAAAAGAAAATATTTTTTCTGGTAAGTTGAATCATTTGGTTCTGAAAACTGGAGACTTTTGTCAACTCGAAACACATTATCCTGTAGCTGTGGTTTTTATGTTTTTGGAATTTTTGTGTCTGTCCTTCTTTCAAGAGATGTTTTCCTCGTATTTTCAGTTTTCGCTCCTTTTTTTTTAATGAATTCTGGATTTTTTTCAGTTTTTGTCTTTTGATTAGCCTATTCGCTTTTCTCTTGTCATTGTGTTTACTGCTTCCACTGTGTATGTTCCCTAATTTTTATTACAAAGTACAGGTCTGGGGAATGCCAGAGCTTTCTCAAATGTACAGGCTTATGTCAGCCATTTATGTATCACTTGAATTGTCCACTTTCCAGGGTGTGCTGTTTCCTGATTGTGTTTGATTTTGCCTCAGTCTAAGTATTATTTAATTCATTTATGTTTGTTAGTGTAGACATTAAAGTGAAAGTGTTCGTCACTCAGTCGTGTCTCTTTGTGAGGAATACGCTCACCAGCCCAAAACCAAGGGATGGATTCTGAGACATGAAGCACGGCAAAAGCAGGGCTTTTAACGACAGTCTTGCAAGGTTGGGTGTCTGGTGGGCAGTCACACCCAGGGTGGTTACAACAAGCAGTTTATTCCCTAACACACAGGTCTTTCCCTCCAGTTCTTCATTGGCTGAGTACTATGGGTGTACAATCTTCCTGGATGTTGCCTAAGTTTCATTATTTCCATATAAGGTATCCTTTCTCCATTCCCAACTTACATCTGCATTTTTCAACAAAGACTTTCTTGCTAGTTTATCCCTTCCCCCAGCATCCTCTTTGCTTAGGGACCCTCCAGGTGCTTGAACTGTGTCACCTCTGAAGTCTATATTTAGGCAAGTTGAGAGCTAGGGCACAGGCAATGGGTAGAGGCCTGTCTCTTTAGATTATGATCCAGTCTGATCTCCCTCCTTCAATCCTAACTTTATCTAAAGAGTCCAGACCTCAATTTTGTCATGTCCACAAGTTTAACTGTTAGTACGTTTCCACTCAGAGCTGGCTACTTTGCCTTGAAAATGGACCACTTCAAGTTTCTCTCTCTCACATTTTTGTGACCTCATAGACTGCAGCCTGCCAGGCTCCTCTGTCCATGGAATTCTCCAAGGCAAGAATACTGGAGTGGTTAGTCCAGGAATTGAACCTGAGTCTTCTGCATTGCAGGCAGATTCTTCACCATCAGAGCCACCACCAGGGAGGCCCTAGTGTGGATGTTAGGGAATCTAATTCCATTTGGCTAAATTTTTAGTATTGTTGATTCCTCTTCCTTAAAGGGCAAGAGAACCATTCATCTTTCTGTTTGTTTTCCCCTTTTGGAATTATTTCTTTCTTTTCATAAGTTTATGCAGAACTATATGGTTTCTTTTGAATTTACTAAAATGTCTACTGTATTTCTACTCACTAAATTGGATACCTAGATCCTTTCAGTAAATTCTCCCTATTCCTCAAGGTCAGTAATTCTCATACAACATAAATGGATGAAGAATAGCAAGGATATTTTAGTTTGTCTGAACTTTTTTTTCCAACACAGTACATTCTGTTTATGACAACTTGTATTAAGTTATATTCAACACAACTGAAAAATGTAAAAATAGTGGAAATGGCAATTTGAACCGCCAGCACTGTTAGAATACATAGCCCTTCCCACTTTATGGTGCTTAAGACCTCAAGAGATTGCACAGAATGGAAAATAACCATAAGAATCCTGACATGACTGATGTAAAATAGCATTTAGTTCCCACAGAGAAGCCTTTCTTCAAAAACCCTGTTAAGGTTAAACATCTTTCAAAAATTCAACAAAGGACACATAGCATGAAAATTGACTCTTAGTAACACCTGTTAGAGGGAAGAAGAGAAGAATATTTTACACCAGGGCAGTGAGAGGAAAAACTGAGAGTGTGACTAAAAACCGATATGAAAACTCATCTGTTGGTGCCAACACTGATTTCACACTTCTGTGTTAGCTGCCAATTCTATTTTAAATTATTGAGTCTCTGCTGTTAAAGAAATAGATGGGGTGTATCATGAATACTGCAGTCTTACTTGCGGTTGGGAGTTGATATATCCATGACGTGTTTTACTTCTGAATAATACTAGAAATTGTCCTTGAGATAAATAAGCAGGTAAGATGTTAGCAAAAATAGGGCTAAAAATGATTACTACAAGAAAAAAAAAATTAGGATGCTGTGAACTGTTTTGCAACCTTATGTAAAAATAGAAATCATATTTTCTTTTTGTTGTTGTTAGTCGCTCAGTCATATCTGACTCAGTCAGTCATGACTGACTCTGCAACCCCATGGATTGCAGCATGCCAGGCTTCCCTGCCCTTCACTATCTCCCAGAGTTTGCTCAAACTCATGTCCATTAGGTCAGTGATGCCATCCAAATGTCTCATCCTCTGTCATCCCCTTCTCATCCTGCCTTTAGTCTCTCCCAGCATCAGGGTCTTTCCCAATGAGTTGGCTCTTCGCGTTAGTGGCCAAAGTATTGGAGCTTCAGCATCAGTCCTTACAGTGAATATTCAGGGTTGATTTCCTTTAAAGTTGACTGATTTGATCTCCTTGCTGTCCAAGGGACTCTTAAGAGTCTTCTCTAACACCACAGGTCAAAAGCATCAATGCTTTGGTGTTCAGCTTTCTTTATGGTCCAACTCTCACATTCATATATGATTACTGGAAAAAACCATAGCTTTGACTATATGGACCATTGTCGGCAAAGTAATGTCTCTGCTTTTTAATATGGTGTCTAGGTTGGTCATAGTTTTTATTCCAAGGAGCAGGTGTCTTAATTTCATGGCTGCAGTCACCATCCACAGTGATTTCGGAGCCCAGGAAAATAAAGTCTGTCACTGTGTCCATTTTTTCCCCATAATTTGCCACGAAGTGATGGGACCACATGCCATGATCTTAGTTTTTTGAATGTTGAGGTTTTAGCCAGCTTTTTCACTCCCCTATTTCACCTCCATCAAGAGGCTTTTTAGTTCCTCTTCACTTTCTGACATAGGGGTGGTGTCATCTGCATATCTGAGGTTATTGATATTTCTCCTGGCATTCTTGATTCCAACTTGTGGTTCATCCAACCCAGCATTTCACATGGTATACTCTGCATTAAGTTAAATAAGAGGGTAACAACTACAGCCTTGATGTACTCCTTTCCTAATTTTGAACCAGTTCATTATTCCATGTTCAGTTCTAACTCTTGCTTCTTGACCTGCATACAGGTTTCTCAGGAGGCAGGTTAGGTGGTCTGGTATTCCCATCTCTCTATGAATTTTCCACAGTTTGTTGTGATCCACACAGTCAAAGGCTTTAGCATGGTGAAGCAGAAGCAGATTGTTTCTTTGGAATTCTCTTGCTTTTTCTATGATCTAACAGATGTTGGCAATTTGATATTTTCTTTAGAATTGCCTAAAAAATTAAATAATTCTTACCTCATCTGTTTGGCACATTCTGTGGAAATTTGTATTCCTGTAGCTCATAGAGAAGGCATTAGCCAAGAAACTGGTAAATGCCATTTTCCTGTAATATTTAAAATATCAGGACAAGTTGCCTCTGTTTATCTATCTGTGTAAGGTTACATAAATATATCTGGAAAAATAAGATAAAACTCACAACTTCAGTGTAGAAGCAGCGTGTATTGGAGTGGCATAGGCATAAGGATATTTGATCTTTAGTCATTCACTTTTGAAGTGTTTGCATTTTATAATGTATATGTGTTTGTATATTATGTAGATTTAAGATAAAGTTGCTGGGCTGTAAAAAATTTCTTCTTTCTCCTGAAAGAGGAAGGAGCCACTCTTGAGAGCAGAGCCATGGGCCACAGAGGTTATTCCACAAGCCTTGAAACGTGATACATGTTAGCCCAGCCAGATTTTGAAATTGCTTAAAAGGGAATTCCATTGTCTCTTTCATTTTCTCTTCTTGGATAAGAATATCCATAACTGTTGTTCTATGCCTGTCACATGGGGCTTTCCCAAGTGGTGTTAATGGTAAAGATTCTACCTGCCAATGCAGGAGACACAAGAGACATGGGTTCAAACCCTGGTTGGGAAGATCCCCTGGAGTAGAAAATGGCAACTCCAGTATTCTTGCCTGTCCCATGGACAGATGGGCTTGGCGGGCTACAGTCCATGGGGCCACAAAGAATTGGACCCGACTGAGTGACTGAACACACACCCACACCCACGTGCCTGTCCCAAACTTTTATTTGGGAAGCAAATCAGTTATTTCCCAGCCTCACAGGTCTAGAGATGGAGAGAAAAATTTCCCCAGGAAGGAATGTACCTGGAACTCATCTGCCTAATTTAGGTGATTTAGATAATGAGAACTGGGACTTCTGAGCTATTGACACTTGCATGAGATTTTAGACTTGACTTCATACTGTAACATGTTCAGATTCCTTGGGACTTTTGGATGAAACTAATGTGTTCTATATGTGGCATAGATATTGAATAATGGGCCCCAAAGATGTTCACTTCCTAATCCCTAGAACCTATGAATAGTTTGTCTCATGTTATAAGAGGGACCTTGTAGATATGATTGAGGATTGTTAAGTGGGAGGTTTTCCTGGATTATCTGAGTTGACCCAACATAACCACAGGGTTCCTTGAAATCACAGGATGGCCTCTTAGCTTACTTAGTCAAGGAGAGGGAGGTTCTGCTAGAGCAAGCCTTTGTTGCTTAAACTGTTTAAATACTATATGTCAAATTGAATAGTCCATGACTGGGCTCAAGAGATGCACCTCTTCCAGAGTTTCAGCTGGATTTTTCAGACTTGTTTTCATTGCCCTTTTTGATTATCAAATTCCCCTACTTTGGGACTTTCTACAAGAATTAACATAACCATTTTACTTCTGTTATTTGCCTGTGTTGTAGTTAGCCTGGGCATCCTTTCTTGAGCCTTAAATACAACTGACAGCCATTGTCAAATCTTAATTAGACAACTTCTCCTGCAACACAGAAGCAGAAGGGACTTAGTTCAGAATAAAAACAGATTTGTTATCTGGGCAAGCATCTCAACAATAAAATATCGGCAGAGGTAAAGAAGTGGATATCTTGAACTAATGTCCTTCCTTCTAACTTTGACCTTAGCCTAAAAAAGTGGAATTGGAAAAAAAAAAGTTAAAAATATCCTGCTCTTAGCAGAAAGCTGGCCTGCCTCTAACAACTAGAATGTAATGTTCTCTTGCTAGACAGAAACAGTTTTACAGAACACCCATGTTAGACAAGGTTATTCTAACCATGATAAAGCAAGGCAAAAACAAGACCACTCTAACCAACACTGAGCGCACACGTGCTCGCTCACGCGCACACACACACACAGACTCTGAGCAAACCATGATCATACTCAAACCTCCCCTTCACTTGACTAGCTATGTCAGTCCTCCTCCTCTATCAGTTATAGCTCTCCTCTGTTCTTTTTGCCTTCTAAATAAAAATACTGAGATACTCAATCATAGAACTGCCTCCTGCTTACTGAGGATACCCAAACAAGAGTGAAACCAGCTTGCTTACTTGAAACCTCACCCAAATTACATAACACTAGTACAAATACTATTAGCAAGTCACTTCTAAACCCCTGTACTGTTGTTTCTGCAGTTGTCCATTTTGTGTGGTCTCCCTTATTACGAGAGTACTCCAAACCCTGATTTCATGTGACTGTGTTTGTTCCCAGTCATCTTTGACTAGATGGCACTGATAAACCAGTGTCAAAGTTTCAAAGACATCAAGGAACAGAGGTTTAATTTTCATCTATGTAACGTGTTTATTGCAGACTGACAGGGAAGTTCTGCTTCAGGCTGCCCTCAATCTGAGTAAAACAATAAATCTCCCCGTATCTTGAACATCAGTGGTGGATATGGAAGAAGGAAAGGGGGAGTGTTGCATTGTGAATTGACCCTTAAAGCTTCTGCCTAAATAATATCAGTTCATCAGTTAGTCGCTCAGTCGTGTCCGACTCTTTGTGACCCCATGAATTGCAACACACCAGGCCTCCCTGTCCATTACCAAATCCCGGAGTTCACTCAGACTCACGCCCATCGAGTCAGTGATGCCATCCAGCCATCTCATCCTCTGTCGTCCCCTTCTCCTCCTGCCCCCAATCCCTCCCAGCATCAGAGTCTTTTCCAATGAGTCAGCTCTTCGCATGAGGTGGCCAGAGTACTGGAGCTTCAGCTTTAGCATCATTCCTTCCAAAGAATACTCAGGGCTGATCTCCTTCAGAATGGACCCACACACAATTCATTGGCTGAATGAAATCCTTAACATCAATAGAATGGAGTATGTGATTCTACATTCTGTTTAGAGAAGAATCTAAAATATATGGTAGACTGAACTCATGGCTATTATAGGTTTGCTATTCATTTATGGAATGAAAGAAAAAAGAAAAGTTACGTTGGGAAAGCAGGTTTCTGAGACACAGTTCTATTTCATTTCTGACCCAGGTCTAACACACATGTTCAGTCGCTCAGTTGTGTCTGACTCTGTGACCCCATGGACACACAAGTAGCATACCAAATCTTCCCTGTCCTTCAACATCTCCCAGAGCTTGCTCAGACTCATGTCCATTGAGTTGGTGATGCCATCCAACCATCTCATCCTCTGTCGTCCTCTTCTCCTCCTGCCTTCAGTCTTTCCAAACATCAGGGTCTTTTCTAATTAGTTGGCTCTGTGATTGTGAACTGGCTGTGGGGGAATCTGGGTCTTGCTCTGATGGGTGGGGCCATGCTCAGTAAATCTTTAATCCAGTTTTCTGTTGTTGGGCAGGGCTGTGTTCCCTCCTTGTAGTTTGGCCTGAGGCCAAAGTATGGTAAGGGTGATGATGGTAATGGCAACCTCCTTCAAAAGGACCTATGCCAGCATGCCACAGCTCCCAGGACTGTTGAATTCAGTGCCTTGGATCCCACGGCAGGCCACTGTTGACCCATGCCTCTTCCAGAGACTCCTGGACACTCACAGGAAGTCTGGCTCAGTCTCTTGTGGGGTCACTGCTCCTTTCTCCTGGGTTCTGGTGAGCACAAGGTTTTGTTTGTGCCCTTAAGAGTCTGTTTCCCCAGTCCTGTGGAAGTTCTGTAATCAAATCCCACTGGACTTCAAAATCAAGTTCCCCGGGGGTTCTCAGTCCTTTTGCCAGATCCCCAGGTTGGGAAATCTGTGGTGGTCCCTAGAACTTTCACAACAGTGCAAGAACTTCTTTGGTATAGTTGTTGTACAGTTTGTGGGGCGTCTGCTCCACAGCTCTATAATGGAGCTAATGGTGACCTCTTCTTAGAGAACTTAGACTGCACACCATGCTTCCCAGGAATGCTGCTCGCAGAGCCCTGGTCCTGGTGGCAGGCCACTGGTGACCTATGCCGCCTCAGGAGACACTCAGACACTGAAAGGCAGGTCTGGCTCAGTCTCTTGTGGGGTCACTCCTCCTTCCCCTGGATCCTGGTGCATACGAGGTTTTGTTGGTGCCCTCCAAGCATCTCTGGCGGGTATGAGATTTGATTTTAATGTGATTGCACCCCTCCTGCCGTCTTGCTGGGGCTTCTCCTTTGCCCATGGAGGGGGGTATCTTTCTTTGGTAGTATCCCACATTCTCACGTCGATGGTTGTTCAGCAGCTAGGTGCAGGAGAAGATGAGCACACATCCTTCTACTCCACCATCTGTTCTTTTCATTAATTGTTCTTTAGAATGCACATGCACTTCTTACACTGTGTTGTATGTATATTGTGTGTGTGTGTGTGTGCGTGCATGCGTGTGCTCAGTCATGCCCAATTCTTTGGGACCACATGGACTGTAGCTCACCAGTCTCCTCTGTCCATAGGCTTTTCAAGGCAAGAATACTAGAATGGGTTGTCATGCTCTCCTCCATGGGGTCTTCTCGACTCTGGGATCAAACTTGCATCTCTTGTGCCTCCTGCATTGGGTTGTCATGCTCTCCTCCATGGGGTCTTCTCGACTCTGGGATCAAACTTGCATCTCTTGTGCCTCCTCATTGGCAGGCAGATTCTTTACCACTGCGCTACCTGGGAAGTCTGTATGTATGCTATATTTCATAATAAAAATCATGACATTTAGGATAGAACTTAAGTATATAACTTGGAAATTAAAAAATGGAAAGCTGAACAGTTGATTTTATTAGAGTTTGGCATCCCTATTTTTCCATCCTTATCTATGTTATTAAAATGACAACCAGTGCATCAAAAATTATCTAAACATCTCTTAAAATTAGAAACTTAATATTTGGGAATACTAACATTTTTTTCTAAAGCCCAACTGCATATTAAAATTTGTTTAAAAAATTTTTTATTAACCAAACCTCTTACTTTACTATCACCAAACTTCCCTTGCAAAAATTATGAAAAGACAGATGTAAAATAGAAGAGGAACAAAAGAAAAATAAGGAACAATTTAAGAAGGCCAACAGGCAACTACTTTGACTTTCAGAAAGAAAAAAAAATATAGGAGGAAATTACAAAAAATTATAGATAGTACCCCAGAATGCAAGAATATTAATCTTTAGGTTAAAATGACATATTGAATTTATACCACATCAAGTAAAGAAGGTCCTGTATTGGGTGATATAACCTTAAAGTTTCCTCAACATCAAGATAAAGAAAATATAGCAAAACTTTTCAGAGATAAGAAAAAAAAAGTTGATAAGTATTAGATATATGTGGAAACAAAAATTCTGAATAAAATGATAGCTAATTGAATATAACAAGATATGCTCAGAAATCAACCAAAGAATGCTTTATCCCAGGAATGTAATGATACATCAGTATTAATTAAAGCTTATCAATGGAATTTACTTAGAATAACAGAAGACTTATCTTTTTAAAGGCAGTTATTTTTAGCTGCTCTGGGTCTTTGCTGGCTTGTGTGGGCTTTCTCCAGGTGTGGCAGGTGGGGGGCTGGCTACTCTCTGTTGCCGTGTGCGGGTTTCTCATTGTGGCAGCTTTATTGTGAGGTACAGGCTCTAGGTGCCCAGGCTTCAGTACTTGCGGCAAGAGGGTCAGGCAGGCTCAGCTTGCTCAGTGGCATATGGGATCTTCCCAGACTAGGGGTCAAACCCATGTCCTCTGCATCGGCAAGCAGGTTATTATATACTGTGGCACTAGGGAGGTCTGAAAAAGAACACCTTAGTAGTGAATTTGTTGTTCAGTTGCTAAGTCATGTCTTACTTTGGTGACCCCATGGACTGCAGCATGACAGGCTTCCCTGTCCTTCACTATCTCCCTGAGTTTGTTCACACTGATGTCCATTGGTGGTTAATGCTATCCAACCATCTCATCTTCTGGCCCACCCCTTCTTCTCTTGCCCTCAATCTTTCCCAACATCAGGGTGTTATCCAGTGAATTGGCTCTTTGCCTCAGGTGGCCAAAGCATTGGAGCTTCAGCCTCAACATCTGTGCTTCCAATGGATATTCAGGGTTGATTACCTTTAGGATTGATCTGTTTGATCTCCTTGCAGTCCAACTGACTCTCAAGAGTCTTCTCCAGCACCACAATTCGAAAGCACCAATTCTTTGCCTCTCAGCCTTCTTTATGGTCAAACTTGGGCATCTTTACATGAGTACAGAAAAAACTATAGCTTTGACTAATAGACAGACCTTTGTTAGCAAAGTGACATTTCTGATTTTTTTATACACTATCTTGTTTTGTCATAGCTTGTATTCCAAGGAGCAAGCATCTTTTAATTTCGTGGCTGCAGTCACCATCCACAGTTGGGCTCCATTTTGGAGCCCAAGAAAATAAATTCTGTCACTGTTTCCACTGTTTTCCCATCTATTTGCCATAAAGTGATGGGATCAGATGCTGTAATCTTAGTTTTTTGAATATTGAGTTTTAAGTCAGCTTTTTCACTCCCTCTTTCACCTTCATCAAGAGGATCTTTAGTTCTTCTTTGCTTTCTGCCATTAGAGTGGTATCATGTGCATATCTCAGGTTGTTGATATTTCTCCCAGCAATCTTGATTCCAACTCATGATTCATCCAGCCCCAAATCTCGCATGATATACTCTGCATATAAGTTAAAAAGAAGGGTGACAGTACACAGCTTTGATGTTCAGGTTTCCTAGTTTTGAACTGGTCTGTTGTTCCATGTCCAGTTTTAACTCTTGCTTCTTGACCTGCATACAGGTTTCTCAGGAGGCAGGTAAATGGTCTCATATTCTAATCTCTCTCAGAATTTTCCACAGTTTGTTGTGATCCACACAGACAAAGGCTTTAGCGTAGTCAGTGAAGCAGATGTTTTTTTTCTGGAACTCTCTTGGTTTTCTATGATCCAACAGATGTTGGCAATTTGATCTCTGGTTCCTCTGCCTTTTCTAAATATACCTTGTATGTCTGGAATTTCTTGGTTCATGTACTGTTGAAGCCTGGTTTGAAGGATTTTGAGCATTACCTTGCTAGCATGTGAAATAAGCATGCATGTGTGGCAGTTTAAACATTCTTTGGTGTTGTCCTTCTTTGGGCTGGAATGAAAACAGACCTTTTCAGTTCCTGTGGCAGGTGAATAAACATTTATTAATTTCAGTATCTGCTCTAGAATGAAAGTAATTTCTCTATGAAGCAAACTTTGAGAATACTTATGAGCAGGAGTTTACTCAAAAGTCCTTTTATACATATATTGGAAGTGTGAGAATCAGGACTGGGCAGAGGGCAAAATTGAATTGCAGTGTGGTTGCAAAAGACTCCACAGCTGCTTCTCTGCACAGCTGTGGAATTGGGATGGCCATTCTTAATTGAATCAGCAGGTCCAGGTTTTATACTCTGATGTTCAGCAATCATAAATGACAAGTGGGCACCCCTTGGCTGAGTTCATTCTGGGAGAGGGAGTTCGCTGTTTGCCACCAGCAGTAAATACTCCCAGCAGCTGAGGAAATAATTGGTTTAGTTCTTAAGAGAGGTGCACCGGATCTTCCACCACTTTCCAGCCCGTTGTCTCTCATGTAGTGAGTGCACCTCATCTGGGAAAAGCTCTTCTGGGATGATGGTTGGTCTCATTCTTTGGGGAAAGAAGAGGAAGGTCAGTTAAGACAAACTGTCCAACTGGTCCCAAGACTGGTGTCTTACTGAGGTCCCAGAATGGATTCCAGGTGCTGGAAGCTGGGACCCTTGGCCGTGGCCATGGCTGGTGTTGCACTGGTGAGTGAACTGCTTCTGTCAAGCCCAGGCCTGGCCTCTCTCAGTGTCCCTGCACCATAGCCACCCGCTTATCAGCAATTTGCCAATACCAGCTATGACTGACAACAGAAACTGGCCGACTTTAGTTAGCTGAGCATTTTCTATGTTGAATTATTATACACTTTTCTGGTGGGTGCTCAATGGTGTGTGTTCACATGCAATAACAATCCATTCTCTATGCTTACTCTTTTAAACTTATTTACATATCAGTTGTTCAGTTCATACAGTTCTGGTTTGTCACAAACTAGGATTGAAGGAATGGTGAAGCATATTAGAAGCAACAAATGAAATATATCTAGCACAGCTCATCTCTGATTCTCTCTTGGCATTCACTCGAATCATATCTACAGAGGAAAACATATGTCCCTGAGCTTCCCTTGTCTAAGGAGGCCTTACAAATACCTGAGAAAAGAAGAGAAGCTAAAAGCAAAGGAGAAAAGGAAAGATATACCCATTTGAATTCAGAGTTCCAAAGAATAGCAAAGAGAGATAAGAAGCCTTCCTCAGTGATCAGTGCAAAGAAATAGAGGAAAACAATAGGGAAAGACTAGAGATCTCTTCAAGAAAATTAAGAGATACCAAGGGAACATTTCATGCAGGGATGGGCTCGATAAAGGACAGAAATGGTATGGACCTAACAGAAGCAGAAGATATTAAGAATCAGTTCAGTTCAGTCGCGCAGTCGTGTCCGACTCTTTGCGACCCCATGAATCGCAGTACGCCAGGCCTCCCTGTCCATCACCAACTCCCGGAGTTCACTCAGACTCACGTCCATTGAGTCCATGATGCCATCCAGCCATCTCATCCTCGGTCGTCCCTTTCTCCTCCTGCCCCCAATCCCTCCCAGCATCAGGGTCTTTTCCAATGAGTCAACTCTTCGCATGAGGTGGCCAAGTACTGGACCTTCAGTTTTAGCATCATTGCTTCCAAAGAAATCCCAGGGTTGATCTCCCTCAGAATGGACTGGTTGGATCTCCTTGCAGTCCAAGGGACTCTCAAGAGTCTTCTCCAACACCACAGTTCAAAAGCATCAATTCTTCTGCGCTCAGCCTTCTTCACAGTCCAACTCTCACATCCATACATGACCACAGGAAAAACCATAGCCTTGACTAGACGGACCTTAGTTGGCAAAGTAATGTCTCTGCTTTTGAATATACTATCTAGGTTGGTCATAACTTTTCTTCCAAGGAGTAAGCGCTTTTTAATTTCATGGCTGCAGTCACCATCTGTGGTGGCAAGAATACAAGGAAGAACTATACAAAAAAGATCTTCATGGCCCAAATACCACAATGGTGTGATCACTCATCTAGAGCCAGACATTTTGAAATACAAAGTCAGGTGGGCCTTAGTGATGCTATTCCAGCTTAGCTATTTCAAATCCTAAAAGATGATGTTGTGAAAGTGCTGTGCTCAATATGCCAGCAACTTTGGAAAACTCAGCAGTGGCCACAGGACTGGCAAAGGTCAGATTTCATTCCAATCCCAAAGAAAGGCAATGTGAAAGAATGTTCAAACTACTGCACAATTGCACTCATCTCACATGCTGGCAAAGTAATGCTCAAAATTCTCCAAACCAGACTTCAATAATATGTGAACTGTGAACTTCCAGATGTTCAAGCTGGATTTAGAAAAGGCAGAGGAACCAGAGATCAATTTTCCAACATCTGTTGAATCATTAAAAATGCAAGAGAGTTCCAGAAAAACATTTACTTTTGCTTTATTGATTACACCAAAGCCTTTGACTGTGTAGATCACAACAAACTGTGGAAAATTCTGAAAGAGATGGGAATACCAGAGCACCTGACCTGCCTCCTGAGAAATCTGTATGCAGGTCAAGAAGCAATAGTTAGAACTCGACAGGGAACAACAGACTGGTTCCAAATAGGAAAAGGAGTACCTCAAGGCTGTATCTTGTATCCTGCTTATTTAACTTATATGTAGAGTACATCACGTGAAATGCCAGACTGGATGAAGCACAAGCTGGAATCAAGATTGCCGGGAGAAATATCAATAACCTCAGATACGCAGATGACACCACCCTTATGGTAGAAAGTGAAGAACTAAAGAGTCTCTTGATGAAAGTGAAAGAAAAGAGTGAAAAAGTTGGCTTAAAACTCAACATTCAGAAAACTAAGATCATGTCATCTAGTCCCATCACTTCATGGGAAATAGGGAAACAGTGGAAACGGTGAGAGACTTTATTTTGGGAGCTCCAAAATCACTGCAGATGGTGACTACAGCCAGGAAATTAAAAGATGCTTACTCCTTGGAAGAAAAGCTATGACCAACCTAGCATATTAAAAAACAGCGACATTACTTTGCCAGGAAAGGTCCATCTAATCAAAGCTATGGTTTTTCCAGTGGTCATGTTTGGATGTGAGAGTTGGACTATCGAAGAAAGCTGAGTGCTGAAGAATTGGTGCTTTCGAATTGTGGTGGTGGTGAAGACTCTTGAGAGTCCCTTGGAGTGCAAGGAGATCCACCCAGTCAATCCTAACAGAAATCAGTCCTGAATATTCATTGGAAGGACTGATGCTGAAGCTGCAATACTTTGGCCACCTGATGCGAAGAACTGACTCATTGGAAAAGACCCTGATTCTAGGAAAGATTGAAGGCAGAGGTGAAGGGGATGACAGAGGATGAGATAGTTGGATGGCATCATCAACTGAATGGACATGAGTCTGAGTAAACTCCAGGAGTTGATGATGGACAGGGAGGCCTGGCATGCTGCAGTCCTTGGGGTCGCAAAGAGTCGGACTCAGATGAGCGACTGAACTGACCCACTAACTGAGCTTCCCTGCTAGCTCAGGTGGGTACAGAATCTGCCTGGAATGGAGGAGACCTGAGTTTGGTCCCTGGGTCAGGAAGTTCCCCTGGAGAAGGAAGTGGCAACCCACTCCAGTATTCTTGCCTGGAGAATCCCATGGACAAAGGAGCTGGCAGGCTATACAGTTCATGGTGTTGCAGAGAGTCAGACATGACTGAGCAACTTAAAACAAATACAGAGAACATACAAAGTTCTATAAGTTACATGAAATGTAACGTACTAGCTACTGTCACAAATAGGAAAGAAAAGGAACAACGATCATGAACATACATGCTTGTTATCTTCATTTCATTATGAGTCATGAGGTCTGAGTTGGAAATTACAGCTGCCTTCTTCTATCATAATTTATGTGTTCCTAAAGACTTTCAGTACACCCCATTGAATGGCATTGTTTATCTGGTAGAGTAACCCAGTTCCTTCCTACGGAATCTAAATCTTGATTATCCTCCCGCAGAAACTGTAAGTGAACACAAACTATCAAAGTGGACCTGTACCTTCCAATTTAATGAAACCATAATGATGTTTCCTGGTAGAAGTATGCCTTTGTGAATACAGAAATCTAAATACTCAGAGAGCCCATCTAATGGAGACAGGGAGCTAAAACCCTTCCAGTGGTTTGTGGTTTTAATAGTGAGAGAAATCACTTCCAGTTTTACTCTTTGATTCTTAAGCACATGCATCCCATCTATTGCAGAGATTGCTCCATATATTGCCCACTGATTTAAGGCATATAGTAACACATCTTTCTGATTGACATCCCAGTCTTGTGGACTATTGAATATGCTATCAAATATGGAGATGAAAGGTGTGCTAAGACCTATGAATTCTCTGTGCTATCTTTGTATTGCTGTAACGTGTGTCTCTTGATCAATGGTATTTTGAATGGAATACCATGGCGATTGATAAGGCATTCTGTAATTCTGTATATGGTAGTCCTAGAAAAAGAATTGTGGATACAAATAGTAAACATGCTTTGGAGGATATGTCTGTTTGTCTGTACAGGTGAGGTGGAATAGTTTCCTCTCTTTTGGTGGGAATTTGCATTATTGTCACAGATACCGACTCTCTTCCTCATAAGAGGATTATATTGCAATGCTCTTTGCTTTTGTGATTTTTCCACCCACCTTGTAAAGGTCTGTGGCATATACTTTCCTGCTGCCATTACTGAGCTTAGGTGTATTAATTGTTTTGGTCAAAAGAAAATGTGTGGGTGTGATGTGTGGCATTTGCACACAGACAGTAGAGAGACTTCTAATGAATTACATCATTGGTTTACTTCAGCCTTTTCTGATTTTGTGCTCTATCACAATAGCAGGGTATTTCAAATTAGAGTTGCTCCTTCACCACGGGTCCCCGATTAGAACAATGAGGTAGAAGCCAAATGGAGCAGACACACAGTCAACATAAGTCGTATAAACAGGAAAGAGTTTTTGCTGCTATTACAACTATTTTAATAGGTTGAGATTGATTTTTACTGTAACAAAATCTATCTAATACATGATGTAAGGGATCTAAGCTAACCAGTGTGTCACCAGCTGGCTAGTTAGTTCCCCCAGGGAGTGAAATAGAATTGGGAGCGAAACACTGGCATTTACTTTTGGCAGGCTGAGCCTAATAGCAGTAGCCAAAACCACCAGGGAAAGAAAGGTAGCTCCCGTCCAGTCCACACACAGCCCTCATCCCACTGTCAGTGTCCACTTTGTATAATAACAGGCCCACTGAGAAGGCCTGGATGGCGGACAGTCATGGGTGGTCCATAGGCTCCATCTCATTTGTGAGAGCCCATTCATCCTGCAGTCCCCTGGCAGAGAGTCAAAACTCTTTTTATACACTTTGCTTGTTTCAAGAGTACATATCTCAACCCCCGATTTCTTGTTGCTAATCTTCCAATTTTTTTCTTTCCAAGTCCCTCATTAGCCAACTGACCCATGAGTTGTTGCCCATGAGCCAGCACAGATCTGTATCCCAGGCTGTCTCTCTCTCTGTATGACCGAATGTCCCCTCTCACCCCAAGTCTGCTGACCAGGGGGACATCCCTGCCCTGTGGCCTCTTAAGGACATTCCTAATGGGATCATAATGTTGCAACTGTCCAATTCTGACTGTTTCTTGAATATGATACATATTATTCTAAGCAAATCCATACATTGGTTTCATGTCAGATGATCACAGATAGGGTGTTAAAAGATCCTAGTTTGCCTAGGACACTCCTGACTTAGACCCAGTGCTCCATCTTAATTATTAATCATGCTGCTTTTAGCTCTTAAAAGTGTCCTTATTTGGATGTTAACTATATATGGTCACATACATCATGGATGTAGTTTAAGATAGAAAGGGGATAAAACAGGGAAAAACGTGTGGCTGAGCCTAATGCTTCTGCAGCTTGTTGGCACATTCCAGACCCATTCAGGTCGTTGCATAAGTTCCTTTTCACCTACATAGGGGCATACTACTGCACTCACCCAGTTTTATGATCCAGTAGATCAGCTAGCTGCGTGTTGACCATGTGCAGGTGGACATGCGAGATTACTTGTTATCCCGTGGTCAAATATCTTATTTCAACAGGGGACCAGCACGAGGATGCTTTTCAAATGGACAAGAGTTTAGTGACTGGAAAGGCCAGGACTTACTCTCAGACCATAGGGATCTGTACGGATTCTCCAGATCAGAGATGAGGCTTTCCAGCAGCTCCTTAGAGCATCCCCATCTAACATAACCACTGTCTATACTAGGCTCTGCTGATGGAATCTCAATCACCAGGCATCTCGTCCCCACTACACAGTCTTGTCTTATTCTAGATGCCATTCAAAACTGACAAGTTTATGGATTATCCAGTCATGGGTCAGAGAAGTACACATAAATATGTTACCTGCTGTCTCAAAATCAAGAGTCTCAGCAGCCACTGAGCTTCTTCCTTCATGGTGGACAGTACATGCTGCAGTGACTTGAAAGAGGATATATTGAGATATTCTGTACACTAAGGAAACACCATGGAAACTTCCCTGAGATAGCATATCTCTGAAATTTTGCAAGATTTATATATATCTTGCTGTAACATTTTAAAAAATATTTTGGCCTCACTGTGCAGCTTGAAAAATATCAGTTCCCTGACCAGGGATTGAACCCGCACCCTGAGTAGTGGAAGCATGGAGTCCTAACCCCTGGACCACCAGGGAATCCCTGCTGTAGCAGTTTGAAGGTTTATTTCTCATAATCAGATTCAACTGAAATGCTGTCATCAATGTAGAGCAACAGTTATGAAATGAAAATGGGTAATAGATCTTTCAGCTTTATTATGATAGCCCTAAGTCAGAAGAGTAAGGGTATACTGATATCTTTGCTGCTAAAGGTAAAAATGCTTCAGGTTAACCTTTTAATAGGAATGGGAAATGGAAATGCCTGAAAACAAGAGACAGTGTCAATTGACCACAGTAAAGACACTAACTTCAGCAACTGTGCTTATCATCACCACCGATCCATTTTGTGATCATCTGTAAGTTTTCTTCATGAATGTTCTTTTTCCACTGGCTCACAGGCAGTTGATGAGGATTGCTATCCCCATGTGGTGAGGATTGCTATTCCTACATGGTGAGAATTGCCATCCCTATGTGCTTTTATTTAACCTCTTGGCAGGAGTGGGTAGATCCATGGGCTTTCACTTGGCCTTTTCTGTCATAACCATCATAGAACCTGTGTAAGGATTCTGCCTATAACTGTTAGCCCCGCCAAATGGTCAGACATTGGGAGAGTAACCACAAGATGTGTCTGCCATAAATTCCCTACTACTCTAGAATCAGGTTTCTCCACTAGCCCTAGCATTTTCCACTTTATTACATTAAACATTTCTAGGCCACCAGTCTATTTTACTGGCCATGAAGTTAACATTCCTGTTAACTTCATAATCAGTTAACCACTGACACAGATCTCTGTCTCTCAAAAATAGGACTATCACCTGACACAGTTGGGTTATTCTTGATGCACTCATATGATCTGTGACAAATCCACACTGCCACCAGCCCTGTGCGTCTCTAGGATCCTGCCTCCCCACTGAGATGACAAAGTCCAGTTTTACTGCAGAATCCCTTATTGTCAGCTCTGTCTTACTGGCAACAATCACTATAGAGCTTTATATGCTGGTGCCCCTCACCAGTACGGGTTTTTAACAGTTTAATGAATGAAAACATTTTTGGCCATTGTAGAAAGTTTTTCGTAGGTATAGGGCAGTTTATACATAACATAGTCAATCTAACATTCCGTCTAAACCAGTAAAGTTCTGGTATTTGATGCCTAGTGACTGAAGGCTACTGTTGGATTCAACTGTCAGTTAGTCAAGATATTAAGAGAAGGTGGCAAGGTAGGTTCAGGAGTATTTGGGAGTTTAAAGATCTACTCATCTCACATGCTAGTAAAGTAATGCTCAAAATTCTCCAAGCCAGGCTTCAGCAATATGTGAACCGTGAACTTCCAGATGTTCAAGCTGGTTTTAGAAAAGGCAGAGGAACCAGAGATCAAATTGCCAGCATCCGTTGGATCATGGAAAAAGCAAGAGAGTTCCAGAAAAACATCTATTTCTGCTTTATTGACTATGCCAAAGCCTTTGACTGTGTGGATCACAATAAACTGTGGAAAATTCTGAGAGATGGGAATACCAGACCACCTGACCTGCCTCTTGAGAAATCTGTATGCAGGTCAGGAAGCAACAGTTAGAACTGGACATGGAACAACAGACTGGTTCCAAATAGGAAAAGGAGTACGTCAAGGCTATATATTGTCACCCTGCTTATTTAACTTATATGCAAAATACATCATGAGAAAGGCTGGACTGGAAGAAACACAAGCTGGAATCAGGATTGCTTGGAGAAATATCAATAACCTCAGATATGCAGATGACACCACCCTTGTGGCTGAAAGTGAAGAGGAACTAGAGAGCCTCTTGATCAAAGTGAAAGAGGAGAGTGAAAAAGTTGGCTTAAAACTCAACATTCAGAAAACGAAGTCATGGCATCCAGTCCCATCACTTCATGGGAAATAGATGGGGAAACAGTAGAAACAGTGTCAGACTTTATTTTTTTGGGCTCCAAAATCACTGCAGATGGTGATTGCAGCCATGAAATTAAAAAATGCTTACTCCTTGGAAGAAAAGTTATGACCAACCTAGATAGCATATTCAAAAGCAGAGATATTACTTTGCCGACTAAGGTCCATCTAGTCAAGGCTATGGTTTTCCAGTAGTCATGTATGGATATGAGAGTTGGACTGTGAAGAAGGCTGAGCACCAAAGAATTGATGCTTTTGAACCGTGGTGTTGGAGAGACTCTTGAGAGTCCCTTGGACTGCAAGGAGATCCAACCAGTCCATTTTGAAGGAGATTGGCCCTGGGATTTCTTTGGAAGGAATGATGCTGAAGCTGAAGCTCCAGTACTTTGGCCACCTCATGCGAAGAGTTGACTCATTGAAAAAGACTCTGATATTGGGAGGGATTGGGGGCAGGAGAAGGGGACAACCGAGGATGAGATGGCTGGATGGCATCACTGACTCGATGGGTGTGGGTCTGGGTGAACTCCAGGAGTTGGTGATGGACAGGGAGACCTGGCGTGCTACAATTCATGGGGTCGCAAAGAGTCGGACACGACTGAGCGACTGAACTGAACTGAACGATCTCCTACTAACACCATTCCCAGGCACTCAATTCAATACTCTAAATCTGTCAATAGGTTCATCCCAATCAGTGTTCATATTGTATTCTTTCCAGCTTAATATCTATAGGGTCCACTCATAAATTATCTTTCAGATTACTGCCAACAGAAATTAGTGACTTCCTGTAACATATTTAGGGCATAGATCACCTCTTTTTGAGGCATGACATGAACTTCCCTGTCTAGTCTGTGAGTCCCTACCTTTCATGGACCTGAAAAGGTGAGGTGGAGATACTGCCTGAGATGACTCAGCGGCCTCTTACGAGGAAACAGCATGATAACCATTTTAGCATATAGTGTATTAATGGAAAATTTGAGGCATGGTATGGCCAAGAGATTGGAAATGATTGCATTGAAAAGATAGTTTATTACTCATAGTTCCAAGAGGAGGGGCCTGCTGTGCCCCGCACCATATGGGGCAGCAGCAGGCTTGGTTGGGAGGCAGAGGGGAAGAGAACTGTGGGCCAGAGCCATCACTGTGGTTTCTAGGGGTGGAGGAAGCGGGTAAGGAAGGATGAACAGGTTTAGGATTGGCCGTTTGAATAATTCAGCGAGCTCTGGGACACAGAAACTGTTTTTAGTTGTCTGGTACCTGGACCTGGAATATGTTGCTCACCAGGGTTCCTGGCCTCCTTAATCACCAATCAATCTGAGGCGAGAGAAGAAACTGGGGCAAGGTTTCACTGGGGCCCTTGCTCCAGCAGCAGGGGCAATAACAGGGTTCCTTTGCTCACTGGCTCCCTGAGGCGGGGTGAGCTGGTTCCTTTTATGGGGTGAGGGTAGGGGTCTATCCAGGGGGCATGTGCAGTACCCAGCTTTTGCTTTCAGCTCTTCACAAGTGATAGTTGGGGTTATTTGGTCTTTCTGCATCTCTGTCCAGAATTTGCCTCAACTGCACATGCACACACTTACTCTTCATCTCTTAGTGTTTCTCTGTATTTTTGTAGTTTGAGGAGAGGTGTGTCCAGGTTCAGACACCACAGTACTGTAGCCGAGGGTCCCGGGTCGTAGACCTGTCTCACTTAGGGAACGGGTAGAGGCTCAGTGTGAGAGCTCAGTAAAGGAGATGGTTAGTGGTGTGGGCTTCAAATTAGTTTGTATCCTATTTGAGTTGTTAGTTTCTAAGAACTGGCTAGTCCTAAGAGGGCAGTCCCTCCAGGGTCTGCAAGACCCCAGATACCAAAGTAACAAAACAGTTCAGTCGCTCAGTCATGTCTGACTCTTTGTGACCCCATGAACCACACAGCACACCAGGCCTCCATGTTCATCACCAATTCCCAGAGTTCACCTCCAACTCCCGGAGTTCACCCAAACCCATGTCCATTGAGTCAATGATGCCATCCAACCATCTCATCCTCTGTCATCCCCTTCTCCTGCCCTCAATCTTTCCCAGCATCAGTGTCTTTTCAAATGAGTCAGTTCTTCACATGAGGTGGCCAAAGTATTGGAGTTTTAGCTTCAACATCAGTCCTTCCAGTGAACACCCAGGACTGATCTCCTTTAGGATGGACTGGTTGGATCTCCTTGCAGTCCAAGGGACTCTCAAGAGTCTTCTCCAACACCACAGTTCAAAGCATCAATTCTTCCGTGCTCAGCTTTCTTTATAATTCAACTCTCACATCTATACATGATCACTGGAAAAACCATATCCTTGACTAGACAGACCTTTGTTGACAAAGTGATGTTTCTGCTTTTTAATATGCCATTGAGGTTGGTCATAACTTTTCGTCCAAGGAGTAAGCGTCTTTTAATTTCATAGCTGCAATCATCTGCAGTGATTTTGGCGCCCAGAAAAATAAAGTTAGCCACTGTTTCCCTATCTGCCTGCCATGAAGTGATGGGACCAGATGCCATGATGTTAATTTTCTGAATGTTGAGCTTTAAGCCAACTTTTTCACTCTCCTCTTTCACTTTCATCAAGAGGCTTTTTAGTTCCTCTCCACTTTCTGCCATAAGGGTGGTGTCATCTGCATATCTGAGGTTATTGATATTTCTCCTGGCAATCCTGATTCCAGCTTGTGCTTCCTCCAGCACAGCATTTCTCATGATGTACTCTGCATATAAGTTAAATAAGCAGGGTGACAATATACAGCCTTGATGTACTCCTTTTCCTATTTGGAACCAGTCTGTTGTTCCATGTCCAGTTCTAAATGTTGCTTCCTGACCTGCATACAGGAGAGGATGACCATCAAAATTTTTTCTCTGCAGAGGGAGGCTGGTTCCTTCTGTGTGTGTAGGTTGTGTGGTTGCAGAATGAAAGGGGGATATCTCTGCTGATAAGGTGGATTCAGAGCAGTTTAGCTGTTCAAAGATTTTAGCATTGATTGTTTCTGCTCAGATGCCCCACCTCATGTCTCGGGGTTTACCTTCTTTCTCAGTAGTGACCTTAAAGTATCATGTATTTTTCTAACATTTGATATTTAAATGGTGGTGTAAATGAGGAGCTTTTAGTGTGTATTTGCTGCAGCTATAGGAGATGAAAGCCTCTTCAAAATAGCCCTCAAGATTTTCTGATATGTTTTCTCAGTTTGTTCTTAACTGGGCATTCAAAGACTGTCAGTTTGCCCTTTGCACTATTTATGGTTTCTAGGCAGTTAGAGAAAGCCAACTGACTCAGCATCTTTATAATCATGATTGTTGCCATAGCCACCAAGTACGTTAGCCACTTGACCTCCGTCTGCACATCCCTTATTCCATGCTACCAGTGGGGATAATCTGAGTTATCATGAGGCCACCACATGCTGCAGAGTTACCATTGGTCCATTACCCCCAGCAAAGAGCTTATTTCTCAGATATCTCATATAAACTCAATCTTAGAATCTTATTTTGATATGATTCTACAGCCCTGAACAGTGGAAAACCCAGTTTCCTAAAGCTACTCCAAAAGCCTCTCACTCTTTCTAGTCATTGTCCAAGCTGGAAAAAGATGGAACATTCACAGTGAGTAGTTAAGGAAGTTTAATGAATGTTGTACTAAAGTGTGGGCAGAGTGTACAGAAACCATCAAAGGATCTTGCTGAACCCCGAAACCAGCAAAAGTGGGTAGCCTCCTAAAATCTCTAATTAAAATGGCAAGCAGGAAAGCAGTGTTCTAGACCCAGGGTGGGTACTTGCATCTAAGGATCTTCCCACACAAACTGGTCTCTCCATCCAATTAGTGCAGCTGCCTGACAGTGACCTGGAAGCAAGGGCATCTGTAAAATAAAAACGACCTCAATTTCTTTCTCTCCCTTCATTTTCTGCCAGAATGTCCCATCAGCCTTACAGAAGCCCCAAAGGTAACAGCATGAAGATACAATTCACATAGGTCAGCTTCCAGTGATCCAGGAGGAAAAAGTCTAGAGGGTAGATGTGGTGGGGCAGACACAAAATAGCCAGCCCAGGCACCAGCCCGAAGGAGAAAAGTTAGGGCTAGTCCTGACATCCTGATGTTTCTTCTAAGCCCCTAATGGGCTCCTTCCTCTTTGTGTAGCTGCAGTCATGTTAAATGTTAGCTTGACAAGAACAGAGTCAACAACTAAGAAAGTGAGTCTTCACTAATCCCTAAGGATCTTCCAAAGGGCAAAGGAACATTTTCCTCTCATTTTTCTGGATAAGATACTTAATGATCTGCAGTCTAAAACAATACTAACATGCAAGAGGCATTCCTCACTTAACATGAATCCTTCAAAAGTGAGTGTGTTGGTCCCTTGTAATCCTCACTTTCTCAGGATTATGTAGCCAGTGCAGATACTTTAGAATATCGAAGTGTTGTTAGTCGCTCAGTCATGTCTGACTCTTTGCGATCCCACGGACTGTAGCCCTTCAGGCTCCTCTGTCCATGAAATTCTCCAGACAAGAATACTGGAGTGGGTTGCCATTTCCTTCTCCACAAAGAAATAGAACAGAGGGCTTCTGCATTGCAGGTGAATTCTTTACCTTCTGAGCAACGAGAGAAGCCCAACATAAATGCTTCATTTTGACCTAAGAATATGAAGATGAAAAAGGAAAAATGTAATTAGGTTGAAAGGTTAAAGTGGCATTTTTATGCCCAGAAAGCAAATTCATATTCTGAGATCAAATGCAGGGTTTATGTCTTCTTAGCTTTATTGACTAGGTAATTAAAAAAACTTTCCCTCAGTCTCATTATGGCCCCCGTTTTCATTCTAACATGAACAAAAACTGTTATTATTAGAGATAAAATAGATAATGTTCCTGGCACAGTTTCTGGCACACATAAGGCACTGAGTAATTGGAAAGGATTATTGACAGCATCAGACATAGAAATAAAAGAAAATATTGATTTAGGTGTCTAAAAGATGAATGAAAACCCTTGAAGAAATTTAGAAATTCTCAAAATATCTTCAGTAATTCTTAGAATCCTAACAAAACAGACCGATTTGTATGCCTGCATTCTGAGTGGAAATATGTAGCCATCAGCCATGTGTGTGTACTGAGACACAGCTCTTTTCTTTTTTTAATTAGAAGCATCTCCCATCCAGACAGATTTTCCAGCTATAAAGGAATTAAAATTACCTCTGTGAGCCATCAGTTGAGAAATGTGTGTGGTCCAACGTTTTGGCTACTTGGGGTCTTAACAAAGTGAATTGGGAAAAAAAAACAATAATGGAAACGAAGATAGAAGCTGGACTGCATTGTTACAAAGCAGGGACACCGTTAGATTAAAGCCATTTACATTTTGAATTTCAGCAGTCCCTAAAATCAGCTTATATGCAAAGCTCCTTATACTAAAATGAGCTTACTTTCTGGTTGTAAACAGTTCTGCTGAACATAAAATGTCAGGCTTCGTGTGGATCCCTTGGATTAGTTTAGGAAAATCTTTAGTTACATTAAAACCTTATATGATGAATTTATTCCTTCAAACATATACCAACATTTTTTTAGTGCATTTTTCCTATTGGTATGATTTTTCAACCAGCATTCTAGAATGTTAAGGTAAGGCACTAGTTATTTAATGGGCCACACACATTCCTTCTACTCTGGTATATTTTTTCCACTATTTGAGATGAGGAGCACATTTACAGTATTTCTCTATTACTTTTATTTAGACTCATAATGCAGAATACCTCCTTCAAGAATTGTAGGATATACTAGTATTTCTAAAAATATATAGGAAAAGTCACTTGTTAGTTTGGGTTTTCCATTATCCATTGTCCTTTATTTTTGGTATCACTTTTCAGGCATTCATCCCTTCCCCATGCAGTCTGTGCAACTCTGTGGAAGCTGGACTTGTCCTCAGATCTTTCTTCCAACATAGTCAGCACATACATCCCTTCAAGCTGTTGATGGTTTTTTGTTTGGAGATGGATTCATGGTTCCATTAATGTCAATGAGATACGAGTATGTATTCTCACAACAGGCTTCTTGGGAACAAGCATTTTTCATTTTTTAGCAGGTGGTGTTTGGAGAGAATCGTTTCCTTAGCCGGAATTAAATGAGGATGTCTGCTGCTTTGGAAGCTGCTGGCAACCATTCTATGACATGAGGGTTTTCATTTTTAGCATGAAGCAGATGTAGAAGATGGAGAAGTTGAATACATCGCAGTCTCTGAAGATATTCAAACTTGACTGAAGCCTTCCTAGCCTAGACATATTCTGGTTTTAGGTGCATGTGCCACAGATTGCCACCATTTTGTAGCTCATGTAAGCGTACAGTTCCTTACTGAGGTCTGTTGCTTGCAATGGAGAAATGTGTAACATAAATATTTATCCATTTTAATACACTTTTACTTTGCCTATTCAACCAACATTTTGATGCAGCCAGTGTGCCATTACAAAGGCTCCAAGCCTTTGTACTCTATGGGTACATGTAATTCAAAGCAATTTTTTTCCACTTTCAAAGTTTCCATAGAAAATTTTGACTTGATTTAGATATGAGTGCATTTTTAGTTCCAAAATGATGTTTTTAATGGTGTTTTTTGCTACCCTTTTTACTCAGAATTGGCAACTCCTTAAGCAAAAATATATTTGATTCATAGATACATAATTTTATATATACTATATACACACACAACACATAAACAGTAATATTATGTAAAAGAGAATGTATACACACTTGGGAAACTGTATTTATTTTCATTGTTCATGAGAGGAAATGTCAATCAGTATGACAGAGTTCCTGGTCTTATTTTAAGAAAGTGCCTTAGCCATCGCTGCTTTAGCAAGTCTTCCCTGGTGGCTCAGAGGGTAAAAGCATCTGCCTACAATGCAGAAGACCTGGGTTCGATCCCTGGGTAGGGAAGATCCCCTGGAGAAGGAAATGGCAACCTGCTACAGTCCATGGGGTCGCAGAGAGTCAGGTACGACTGAATGACTTCACTTCACTTCCTCCCTGCTTCCAGCAACCACCAGCCCAGTCAGTCTGCAGCCACCAACAATCGAAGCCAGACCCTCTGCCGGCAGGACAATGACTTGCTGAAGACTCAGGTGATGGTTAGTATTTATTAGCAGTAATGCATTTAAAATGAAGGTATGTACATTGTTCTTTTAGGCATAGTGTTACTGCATACTTAATAGACCTCAGAATAGTGTACAGTATAGTGTAAGCATAATTTTTATATATACTGGGAAACCAAGGAAAAATGTATACTTAATTTTATATTGTGATAGTCTTGCTTTACTGTGGTAGTCTGGAACCAAAACCCACAATATCTCCAAGGTATGTTTCTTCTCACAGCTAAGCCTAAGAATCTTTGAAAAGTGAGTGCATCCTGAAATATTTATTAAAAAGCACTGTTAAATTCCCAGTTGAAAGTTTTTGGAGTACAAACACAAAAATAAAATGAAACTCAAAAACCTGCCAGTAACCCTTAAAATATATAGCAGTTGCTGATATTTGAGATAATAGTACTTTAAAGGAGTTAACATGCAAATCAGACTACAGAATGTTTTTCCTCATTGCAAGTAACTGTCTTCCTATTATTTCATTTAAAATATTTTTAAAAAACAGCCTGTCAGAGTATTGGATATGTTTTTCTCATTACTTTTTTTTTTTAAGAGTAGATAGTATTTTATTGATTAAAAGGTTGAAGCCAGGGAGGGTGCCTTGGTTTAAAAAGATTGATCTGCCTGCGGTGAGGAGGGTGACTGCAGGGGGATCTGACCCGGTTCACAGCCTTTCTTTCTCCAACTGTTTCCCTGATTCCCCCGCCACCCCCAACCGACCACAGCATCTCTCCCTTCCATGAATCTCCCTATCCTCTTCCTTCAGTTTCCTTCTCTGTACCCCCTTTTCCACCCTCCCTGCTTTCAAATCGTGGCTCATTACCTTTTAAATAGTTTCTTTCAAACCACAAGCCCAATGAGCAGATTGTTAACAAAAGATTAAGATGAGGATACACAGAGTTTGGTATGAAAGTTTCTTTAGTCAGACAGAACAGAGCTGTCTTTGTCTCCTTCCCTCTATTTTCTTAGTGGATAGACGTAAAGGCTTTCTGTATCCACAGGTTCTGCTTCTGCAGGTTCAGCCAACTGTGGATTGACATTCCAAAATTTCCAAAAGGCAAACTTGAATTTGCATTGTAACAACTTTTTTACATTGTATTTATATTACAGTAACTTAAGTAGCATTTACATTTTATTAGGTATTATTGGTAATTTAGAGATGATTTAAAGTACACTGGAGGATGGGTGTAGATTATATGTAAATTCTGTGCCATTTTAGGACTTCCCTTGTGACTCAGTGTATTCACCTGGAATACAGAGATGCGAGTTCGATCCCTGGGTTGGAAAAATCCCTTGGAGAAAGGAATGGCAGTCCACACCAGTATTCTTGCCTGAGAAATCCCATGGACAGAGAAGCCTGGCAGGCTACAGTTCATGGGGTCACAAAAGAGACATGAACTTAGCAACAAGACAACAACAAAAATGCCATTTTATACAAGGTTCTTGAACATCCTAGGATTTTGGTCCTTGGATACCTAGGGATTAGCTGTACACACTGCTAGAATACAACTTGAAACTTCAATTTTTAGAGTAATTGTCAAATGTGGATGATAGGGTTATGTTAATGTTTGTTATTATTTCACAGAAACACAACCACCACCTTAGATATGTATTATAAATTCCTCTACTCCCTTAGGAGGAAAACAGTCGAAATCTCCATGTGGCCTGTGTAGTGACCTGTTCTAGAACTTACAGCTCAGAAATACCTTTTTCTCTGAATGAACTGTTAAGAATCTGAAAAGAAAGTTTTGACTTTTCCGATTTTAGATTTTTTTCTTTTTTGTATATATTTTGTATATAGACAGATTTAAAAGCTAAATTAGATATAGCCATGGAGAAGGCAATGGCAACCCACTCCAGTACTCTTGCCTGGAAAATCCCATGGATGGAGAAGCCTGGTAGGCTACAGTCCATAGGGTCGCAAAGAGTCGGACACAACTGAGCGACTTCACTTTCACTTTAGATATAGCCAACCAAGTGAAATATGAGACAATTTTTTAACTCACTGTTCGGACTGAAGAGTTCGAGACTGATGTGGTAAGTGTAAGATGACAGAATGCTTGACAGTATCCCCTTGTAGACAAAGTATGTTCTTCAGCTTTACGGTTAAGCTCTGACAGTCACATCAGCAGTCTCACCCCGGGCAGAAGCAGTGCTGGAGATGCTGCAAGCGAATCTCTGGGCTGTGCACCTGGGAGCCAGGATAGTGAATAGGGTCGCTGTGGTCGGATGACAGCAGTTAAGAAACTGGTTTGTGACTATACGTGTTGTAATTTTTAGGGTCCCCTAAACTGACCCTTCAAAGGGGAGAATTTCATCTAATGATACTTCAGACTTACTGCCAGTATGAAAATCTATGACAGCATCAGAGAAGTTCTTGTTTCTTTTCAGGACTTCAGAGAAAACAGACACAAGGGTATCCTGATCTGAGAAAATGGAGTCTGTATATTTTTCTTTGAGCTGAAGGTAATTTGATCTGTAATCATTTCTGTGTTATATTCCCAGTTTAACCACCTGTCCTCTATTCCAAAATACAAAATCATTTAACAGTTCCTTGGGACAGTTGTAAAACTTCTAGACTTGTGTCCAAGGACAGAGAAGATCTTTATACAGGAGAATTTGTATAGCACGAGTCAGTGTGAGCCCTCAGCCACAGAGATGTTTAAGTGAAAACAACACTCACTTAAATTGGGAGTGGTGACAAATACATGAACTGACCTTTTCAGTGCGCATGTCAGAGTTTGGGTGAGGTAGGAGGATATCTGTAGAGACAACATTTTAAAAACTCACTCATGAATCTTAGCCTACACAACATAGAAACTGTTGTTCTCTGTCAGTGCTTAATTTGCTTGCCTTAAGCATTTATTGGGGCTGGAGAAAGCTTCAAGGACATAAATGTTATGGATAACTGCCCAAAAGTTGAGTGCTACTAATGAGCCATGCCATTTACAACATGGAGGCAAGCTGCTTCTCCCTGCCCTTTCTTTCTTGAGGTATAACTGACAAAAATGCTATATTTAAGGGATGCAAGTGTCACATTTTGATTTATGTATATACCTTGTGGAATAATTACCAGTTAGGCAAACTAACATACATCACCTCACGTAGTTAACATTTTCTGTGTGTATGGTAAGAGCACCTAAAATCTGTTGTGTAGGAACCTTGCAGTGTCTAACACAGTACATAGCTGTAGCACCGTGCTGTGCGGTGGCTCCGCAGCACTTACTGCAAAGTGAAACTTGGTTCACGTTGCCCAGCGGCAGCCCATCTCAGCCCCCACTACTGCTTGTCTGTCCGGGTTCACTGAGGGAGGAAGGCAGTTCTCATTTGTGTGTCTCACTTCATTTAGCATAATGCCCTCCAGGTTCATCCACACTGTCACAAATGGCAGGACATCCTTCTTCTTAAAGACTGAACAATATCCTGATTAATATAATCACACTTTATCATCTAGAGATGAATGGATACTTTTTTGGGTGCTAAAATTTCCATTAATTCTTATTTCTTTTATTTCCTTAGGAAAGCAACTGTAAGCATTGTGTAATTACTCGCTGAAGCATCTTTATGGTTCCTGGTAGAAAAGAACATCCATATAAACCTGGTGTTGGAGTCAAATTATTTGCTTATTCTCATTCTTTGTGTGACAAGTGAGTGATTTTTTTTCCCCCTAAACCTGATCATTCAAGCTAAAATCTGATTATTAAATTTTGTGTTTATTAAGCTTCCTCCAGTGGCTACTTCAGTGGAAGAAGAGTGTGGGGGTGTCATCTAGTTACCTTCAGACGATCTGGAAGTGCAGGTTCTTCACATGGCCTGGTTTCCCACTGGGATGAACATGGGCACTTTGTTACTACTGGAAGGGCTCAGAGTTCCAGCTCCCTCTTCAGCTTCGGCTGGGACCTGGCTGGGAGCAGGAGAAGATCTCGTCACCGAGCTCCATCAGGGTCCCCACCGCCAGATCCTTGGCGGAAGTGGACTCGTGCTGAGAGGCTTGACTGCATTGTTCCTGCTCTCACACCCCCGGTGAGGAAGTGGAGGTACCCCGTTACTGCTGCAGAGTGGTGGCGATCCAGACTCTGTCCCGGTCTCCACTGCAGCATGGCCCGAGAGTGGTCTGTCAGGGATGGAAAGCTCAGGTCTCCAGTCAGCCTCTTCTGATACCAAGCTGCGGAAGGAAAGGTTAGTGTCTCACTGTTGCCCACCAAGGGCGGAAGTCTCACTTTTCCACTCAAAACTTCGCTAGAAAGGATGAGGCTGGGGCTTACTCTACACTGGTTATTGGGTGAAGGTTTTTCTCTTGTTACCTGGTCCTTTGGCTACAGAGAGAGGCTGTACTAGGGTTCTTTTAGCAGCTTCTCCAGTATTCATTCTGAGATAACGTGAGACCAAAAGAAAACTTCCAAATTCACTAAGTCGTCCCACATAAACACAGGTATAAATATCTCCCAGTTTTGAACTTGTACTTGGTGGTTAAAAATAGGTAAAAGTACATCTACTCTTCTCCATCCTCTTTGAAAGTTTGATAAAATTCATATGATTCTTGTTTTGTAAATTGAGGTGTAAGTGAAATGTAACATTTCAGATGTATGATAAAATGGTTCAATGTTTGTATATATTGTGAAATGATCACAATAAATTATCTTAAAAATCTTTTTAGAAAGCTATAATAAACTGAACAAAATGCTTATTGTAATATGACTCACAGCACATAATACTTAATGTGGTATATGTCTCTGATCTTTTACCCTGCTTTAATGCCAAATACTAAAGAAAATGACACAAACACAGATCAATTATTACTGCCAGCAAAAAAAATTCACATCCCTTTGGTGAAATGCAATGATACAAGCCATGAGGTTCGATAATGTGGATGGCACTTTAAATGGAAAGGAAAATCAAAAATTAAAATAATTGTGATGGGGTCCTGTGGTATTCTTTTAAAACTTCTAGTAAAATATTGGAGGATGATGGGGTACAAATGGAGCAGTGAATAGGTGCTTTAGGGTGACTGCTGCAGTTTATCTGGACCTCGCCTGGTTTTAACATTGAACCTCTCTTCGTCCTGAACAAACAGGAACAGCAGTCATCCTAACTCAAGAACCATGCTGATTTATAGGTACTGTGCAATTTTAATCTTATTAGTAAATGTAATTGTGGCTGTTTTACTACTAATGCATCCAAGGAATTATTAAAATAACTGGGTGAAATTCACCACGTTCTCTTACCTCATCCACTGTTGTACCTGGGAGCTTGTGACTGCTAGTAATTACTGAATTGGGTTTTCTGCTCTTGTTCTTCACCTCTTTTAGCCGCTTTGTTTCCAAACAGCAGAGTTCTTAAGAATTGTTTAGAATCAAGCAATTGGAGAGAGAGATTTATGATTAGAAAACTGTTGACTAGAACCAAAGTATTATCTGTAGAATAACAGACATTTTAAAATGAATTAATGTAGTTTGCTATGTTTGCTAAAGTTATACTGAATCAATTACTTACTGGAATCTTCATTTACAAGAAATGATAGTGATGTAGAATACTCTTGTATTTATAAACTAACCCTTTACAGAAGAAACTAACAACACGGTAAAGCCACTATACTTGAATAAAAATTAAATCATTAAAATTACAATAATTTTATTGTTTTGCTATGTGTACCCCCTTTAAGTAATGAATGTAATTTCTACAGTGTGTTGTATAAGTTGGCATATTAGGAACATAGCATATTGAATTAAATCCTGTAAGACTGACTTTTAAATAAATCTTAATTTTTCTTTAATTAATAAACCTAAGTCAATAGGCATTCTTCCAAAATGTTTGTTTTTACAGTGGAACACCACTCATCCATAGGGTTTCCCATGTGATTCTGTGGTAACAAGTCCTCCTGCCAAAGCGGGAGATGCCAAGTTCAATCCCTGGGTCAGGAACATCCCCTACAGGGGAAAAAGGCTTACCCACTCCAGTATTCTTGCCTGGAAAACCCCATGGACAGAGGAGCCAGGTGGGTCTGCAGTCCATGGGGTCACAAGAGAGTCAGACATGACTTAACAATTAGCCATAAAAAGGAACAAATCTGAATAAGTTGTTGTAAGGTAGGTGAGCCTAGAGCCTGTTATACAGAGTTAAGTCAGAAAGAGAAAAATATCATATATTAACAGACATACATGGAATCTAGAAAGATGTTACTGGTGAGCCTATTTTCAGGGCAGTAACAGAGACACAGACATTGAGAACAGGCTTGTGGACACAGTGAGGGAAGTCAAGGGTGGGACGAATGGCAAGAGCAGTGTCGAAACATGGACATTGCCCGTGTGAAACCGATAGCCAGAGGGAATCTGCTGTGGAATGCACCGGGGCACTCTGTGACCACCAAGAAGTCGGGGCGGGGGGGGGGGGGG